>BSBK01010061.1:0-175000 GCA_027943335.1 Chamaecyparis obtusa | reverse complement strand
GAGGCTCCTTTGGTCAGAATTATTGGCAAGTTCTTTCATAGTAGGTTGTATGAGGGAGAAGATTTATTGGGGGAAATCCATTATGTTTTATTATTATAAATGGGGAGAAACTGTAGAGAAGTTTCTCTTGTCATCAGCGTCATGAATGACCATACTTGAAGCCCTTGTGGGGGTCTTTTGTTGTGTTGTGTTGTGTTGTATTGGTCGTATTATGTTAGGGCATTGTAAAACTAATTTACGATCTTATTGCATAGATATTATGATGTTATCTTTGAATATAATATAAAATTGGTATAAACTAAGGATTAATAGAGCACCAAAAAATGATATTTTAGCATAATAATGAATCTATACACTAGATTGAAGTTTATAGGTACCAACATCAAGAGTGATGTTAGGGTACATTTGGTATTATGTTGTAGGGAAAATGTTCCATGTATTAGTACATTTCTTGTGGTCATAGATTCTATTTAGTGTGTGGGATAGTACTACCTTGGAAGATCTTGGTGCCAGATGAAGGCTTGGTAACAGTATGATATAACAATTGAATTGCAAGTTCATATAGATGGTTCAATTGAACAATGTTTTACTTTAAAGCTTTAGAAGAGCTTATAACAAGGAAATCCATATCCTTAACATGTATTATCATTAGATTTCCACATTGCATGAGATAATTCAAAATTTATCCAAGGAACTAAACTAGATGTCAACCTTGGAACTCTAACTCTAATTTGGCTAACTTCCAGGAGGAAGCTCATGCCTTGGGGGGAGGATGTGAGGCCTCACCCCAAACCCATCATAACATTTTCATTATCATTATGAAAGACTTAGTGATTGGATTTATGTTTGATAAATTAAGATGATTTTATCCTTTTGATAGGGATTTGATTATAGTAGATGATGAGATTGATGCCTTCCATGCTTAGGATGTTGACTATTGACCTTATGATACATTATGACTTGTATTATGATAATTGATTTAGACAAATACTAAGAAGTTTCAAAATGGGCATATATGTTGTTATGAGTTGTTTAGGAAAATGACAATCGATATTTAAATTATTTTGAGATGTGAATTTGATTGAAGGTTGTTGGTTAAGTGATGAAATATATTTTTTATATTTAGGACATTATTATGAGAAATTACTTGATGATTTGGTTGCTAGATTTTATGCCATATGAATGATTTTAGAATTGAAAAAATAAATGCTTATGTAAATTAGATAAAAATACATCATGATTTATATGGATCTAAAATGATTAGTGTGACATGTGAGTTAATGAGATTATGCTCTCCTGATTTAATTACATGCGTTCCTTTGAAAGTAATGATTAAAATTATGATGATAGACATACTTTTACATATGTTAGATTCATACTTGCTTTGTGATATGAAAAGGTAAATGAATTCTAAATTGTACATTTTATTATGTTATCATATAGAATAGTAGATTGTGATAGTAGTGATGTGAATTCCTAATGAAATGGTTCTAAAATTAACTTAGGGATACTTGTTTAAGTAAAATTGAACTTACATTTTGATACTTATAGAATTAGGGTTCAATATGGATTATGTTTATGATGAAATCATGATATGCAGTTTCTCTATGTATTCGTAATTAGATGTTATTATAGATCTTGTTTCACTTTTGATACAATTATATTTGCATTGATTTTATGAGATACTGACATTTTAATTGAGTGTAGAAGATTATGATCATGGTTGTAAATGTAGGGAAACAAGGATGGATCTATGTGAAATCAATTTAAAGCCAAGGTTGGCTCTAAGGAGAGAACGACCTCATTGTTACATGATTTTATTTCATAAATGTGATGCATGTATGAATGTTGTTGTAAATGTTTTTAAATACATAATTTGATGTAAATTCAATTATGTAAATGCAAATGTAAAATATCCAATAGGCATGCCAAGTGTGTAATTAGGTAATGTGATGTGTACTCCTTTTTGTGAGATGTCCCTTCACACTATTGTGATGTGATGGCATGCCTAAGTTGAATGTGGACCCTACCTCACCCTTAGGTTATCCTGTGTATCCCTAGGCATGGTTAGTGGTTTAGGAAAACAAAGTTTATGACATCATTGTTCCATTTTCGGATGTAAACTTTACTTGGGTTTTTGGAGGGTTATATGGATCCCTAAGGTGTAGTTAGGGTTGGTTTTAAGTGCCCCAAGGCATGTGCATAGGTTAGGGAGCCAAATTTCACCATTTTCTTCTTCCTATGCCTCCATATTGCCTCTCAAAGTGAGCCATCTTTGATAATGACGAATTTGGGTATGCCTTCTAGGATAATTCCCTTTCCCATGTTTTGAATTGCATTCCATTTTCCAAGATTAGGACAAGTGGTTTGTGAGCTAGAACAAAGACACCTAATTACCTTGGGATGAGGGTAGGAGAGAGGAATGTTAATGAGTCTTTAGGAAAATAGAAAAGGAAGTTAGGGACTCCTACACTATGCAAGTTTGGAGGGGGAGAAACTAGAGACTTGAGAAAGGAAAGTAAAAGCTAGGAAGGAAAGGGATAGCTCTTCTACAAATCCTCCATTTCCTTAGCTTAAAGAAAGGTTGTGTTGGTTCTTGAAAATATTTTACACTCCATGAGACACCAATATACCTAAGACTAATTTTAAGGAGGGTTTAGTTTCAAATGTGAGAAATTTGTAGGCAACTGGACCAACTATAGGGACAAGACTGCCCTCTACACTTCTGGCTCTACAAAACCAAGGTGGGTATACCTAATCCAATAGATATAACTATGTTCTTAACTTGATACTAGATCTAACAATAGATGCCAGTGAGAAAGTACTAAATAAAAACCTATTACTCATTGACTCTCCATCACTGGGTAGGATAATTACTTCTCCAAACAAATAAAATTAAAAGACCAGTTTTGATTGTTGTATTTCTGATTGTAATGATCTCAATCATTCCTCACAAAATAAAGATGCACTCATATAGACCAGTGCCTTACCCATTGGGCATATATTACCAAAATATAGAGGAAACACAAAGATCCTAGAAGGATTTAGTTCATAACATAAATACAAATACCTCAACTCCTTCATGCTTATAGGTATTCCTTATGTAAATCATATGAATACGTATTCCACTTAGAGTAATTTTAATCCAACCCTAGATCAAAACTCAAAATAAAAACACATACACAAGTCTCTGATAAACTCAAAAATTCACAAAGTTTACACAAAGGAGAGATAAAGACCTAAAATTTGTATTAAGCATAATGAACCGTGATCATTTGTATACAATATATCTTGATAAAAAATCTTGTAGATAATGGTAGTAGCTTGTACTTTCTTCTATTACTTTAGTAAGAAATGATACAAAATGTTACAATCCTCGATTGAGGGCTAGGGTTTCAAATTCTATCTTCTAGACACCCAAAACTCTCAATGCCTAATATTATCATGGAAATTCCTTTTATAGACAAGGAAATGTGGCAAGCTACTAATCATATTGGGGTTTACAAAAATTTTACCCTAAAATCTACAACAAACCCACTGGGTTTACAATAAATGAATCAATTAGATTCTACACCAACATTTTGTAGGTGAACCACCTATCTTCAAGTCTCTCCTCGATATCTTCAAACAAATCTGATTGACTTTCATCATGACCCATCCTGTAATAAATATTTCTTACATCTTACATACTTATGGACTATGAGTCACAACTTTTTCATCACCTCAAGAAGTATAAGGAGTATCTGGCTTTTCAACATGGGGTATGTATTGCTATCTCCATTTATTGAATATCTCCTCACTTGGGAACACAAAATTGATAATTTCAACCTTCTTTCCGGATAAATACTCTCACTTGCTTTCCATCTCCTTGACCTCCTACTGAATAAAATCAAACTTTTACTTGGCAATCATCAATAACTTGATGGTGTGGATGATGGAAGGAATGTTTTCCAAAACACTTGTTATTCTTTCTGAGAAAAGTTCATCCATCTCCTCTCTCCATTTGTAAAATTCTTTCAATTCATCACTATCCTTAAAAACACTTGGTACTAACTCACAATTTAAATGTGTTAACTCTTTCTTTAACACATATGATTTCCTTTTAAAATCATCCAAAACTATATTATATTCTACAATCTTTTTTACAGATTGATGCACTGGCTTGACTAATGGATTAGGATCAACTTGGCCTTTAGATAGCCAACAAAATAACATTATATTTGGGGATCTATCAACCCATTTATTCAAAATTGGTCCCAACTCATCCCTATTACTATCTAAGGATGAGAGCAAAACTTGTAATATTTTAGCATGATCAAACAAAATTGAAGGTTTCAGATCATGAGCAAATTGCATTATTGCCTCTATGATTTTTTCATCATACTTTTGATTCGTAAGGGATCTGGCCTTCATATGCTCATCCTTTTCTTTCTCAAGCTCTGCCCTACTTTCTCTTAGTTTATTTGTTTCCTCAAGCAATTGTTGCTTTTCCCAACTGATTCTTGCATCTATATTTGTTTCTAGGAAAGGTGATGGTGGAAACTCAACAATGGGACTAGAAGAAGAGGCCATTGTAGGTTTATCAGTAATCATTAGCTAAGGTGATATATGGTCTTGTGGTCCAGACAATTGTGTTATCAACTTATCCTTTTAAATCAACTGCATCTTCAACTCATTATAAGATTTGAGAATAGTCTCAAACTTGATTCTCAATTCCTCCTTTTCTTGGGCATCCTTCTTTGCCACCTTCATATTGAACTTGGATGTCTCCAAGATTATATTTGAGGCTTCAACACTTGAAGTCTCACCAACTCTTTGCACTAGCAAATTTACAACATATTCTAAAGAAAGTGCTTCTTTTCTTTCCTTATTCTCTTCCCTCCTAATGGACCATATAACTAGGGCAACATGATTATCAGAGAAGGCCAAACCCCTATTAGCCTTTTGTGCCTACTCTTTAGTAGAGAGAATTGTAACCTTACTCTTTCTAACTAAATAAAAAACAATTGCATCAGCAATATCCCATTCATGGAGAATCAACACTCCTGCAATATGAATCATGGCCCTCTACCTTCTTCCAGGGTTATCCTCTCAAATCTCTTCATCATTTCCCCTTTTGTTTCAATCTCAATCTCAGTTGTATCCCTATTAGGGAACTCTTCCTTTTTCTTTTCTCAAATTTCTTTATATTGATTAATTTTCATCCTCCACAAGAATTTAAGGAATACCCTAGTTTTAACAAAATTGTCATCTAAAATAAAAGAATCACTAGCTTGTTTTAAAATTGGGTCTAGTTCCTTACCCTAAAATTCTGCTACTATAAGGTCCATTTATATCCTTTTGGGTGCCTCTAGCATCCCTTCTTGCATTTCATCATTTGAAACAAAAATAATTCCCTCATTGCTCAATTTTACTAGTTGCTAAGCAACTCCATGCTCATCTAATTGCAACGGGGATTGGGAAGGAGAATATATTTTCTACTCTGGTTGAGATTCCTCCTATCTTTGCCTCTTTGGAGAGGGATCCTCTACTATTGGGTCACTCATAGGCCTCTTCCCCTTGGAGGAGGATGGGAGAATCTTATCCTTTTGTTGAGCTGGGATAAGGACATTGTATTCCTTTCTCTCTTGTATTGTATATATTCCCCTAGGGGTCAATTTTGTATACCCTGACTGACTCAAAATTATTGCTACCCTGTTAGGATTAGTCTTTCTCACTGCAACCTTTTTCTCATTTTACGCTTGCATAATTCCTTCAAAATTCTCCATAAGGGCATCTACCTTTCTTTCCCATGGCTGAAATGCCTTTAATGGGTCATACTCCTTGTCAAAATTCTTGATAAAATCTAGTCTTTTTATAAATTACCCATTTCTCTTTTTTAATTTCTTGAGTTTGAAGATCAAAGTCATTCCTGACTATATCCTTTATGAAGTTGAATTGGTGCTCCATAACAACACACCTTGTCTTGTCTCTAAACATTCTAGAGATGAAACCCTCATTGTTAACACATCTCATTACAATAGTAGCCATTCTATAAGGTTGTAAAACCTTATTCAAATGTACCCATCCCTTGCTGACAATAACATACTGGTGGGCTATGGTAATACTTGGGAACAAGGTTCCCCTTCCTCTTTTTGTCAAAGTTTCCTCCTGCAAGTCACTTGTCTGCCTCAAAATCTCAGCATACCCTAGCTTCAAAAGGACTTCGGAGGGGAGTACATAAGGTACCTTTCTGCAACCATACACTCTAAAAACTATGGATACTGGATACAAGATTATATCACCAAAATTATGCACTATGGTGATGTCCTTAAAATATTACTTTAGCCTAATCAACCTTAATAACTCCATGGGAATTCTTCAATTTTCAAAAAATAACAAGGACCTGAGCCTTGAAGCAAAATTCCCATAAAAAATGATGTAATTGGCATCAGTCCTATCCCATGATAGCTCTGTAGTCCATAACTAGACTGGTAACACCTCCCCATTCTTCTCCCTAACAATGTCCATTGTCCTACTAAAGAAATCCACTCCCTTGTACAAAAATATATGGATCAACATAGAATACCATCTGAAAGGCCTTCCCACCTTCTTATTTTTTATTCCCATTAGTCCCTCGTGGATTAAATCTACAAGATAAGGGGCAAAATAAAAAATCAGCACCAAGAGGGGATGTAGGGACTGTACCATCATGAACATGTAAGGGATAGGAATGTGTGTAGCCTCATCTTGTCCAAAAATCAAAGTTAAGGACTTGTAAACATATTGTGTTCTTAAAATGAAAAGGTCTAACCTGAAAGGCTCAGGTGTGCTTGGACTAACCATACACATGGCACCAATCTTGCCAAAGAAATCTCTTAGAGGGCCTGACCTTAGATAGTCTCTTTGTGCCTCATAAATTTTGTAAAATTCTTCAAAGTCAATCTTTTCAAGTCCAACAGAGGGATCATTTAATCAGAAGACTTGTCTGATTTCCTCCTCTATGATACTCACCAAATATTTTGCATTGATATCTTTGACACATCTGGTCACAGGGTCATAACATCTAGCTATTTGTATGAGAAGGTCATCATCCAAGAAAAGTCTGGGCACAATGAGTCTCCCTATGTCAAACTACCATATATTACTAAGAGGAGCACATGCATTTCTTTGGGAATATGCAGCTTTGAACAAGACCAAACCATTGTAATCTTTCCCTACCTTGGCATCCCTCAGCCATAACCCTCTATTATACAATCCTTCATCAACAAAATCCCTAGGGTTTTTGGGAACTAATTCCTTCATTCTGGATGTTCTGATCTTTGAGTGTGGAAGTAACTATAATAAGTCCTCAAAAACCCCCCTATCCTTATACTCTATCTTCCTTGAGAGCTCTCTTTTGGGTGGCATTTTCAACTTGGGTTTTGGAAAAGCGTAAAAATACCAAAAATAAAACTACACAAATATCATAAGATAGCAATAGCATAGAATATTTTAATCACTTAAAAATTTTCTTCTTTAAAATTTTGCATACTTTCAACTTTAAATTGCCTACTGTATGCCTAAGAAAAAATTGTCATTGATGCTTGCAGAGAAAACCAAATCGCTTGCAGAGAAACTTAAAGAAGTGTTGGCACTAACGATCAAATCTGACTATGTAATCATTGCCAACCCACATGAAACTCATTAAGTTCACCATTACTAAAAATGGCGACTACAATGTTTATAGGATGTGAAACAACATCAAAAAATTAAATTTAAATATGAACCATTGAGTCAAACTCCTTTTGGCACATCGAACGGCCGATAAAACCCATGTCATAACTTTTAATACCTTCCCAAACTTAGTTCTTGACCAATGAGAACATTTCAATTTTACCCATGTGTAGAAATCCACACTTTACTTTATCTTTACTCGGTAAGGACAAGTGTCAACATGTCGCATTCCCACAAGCATAAAATTTTGAGCATCTATTAGTTAAGGAAAAATGACAATCGTCGATGCTTTCAAGATCTGACAGATGCTTACCAGCTCTAAAAGCTAGCGACCCCACTTCGCAAGTCAACACATGGAGGTGTTTGAAAACTTTAGACCCTCCGGCAACTGACATGACAAGGGACACATGTCACTTAGTCACATCACTGCATGTTAGAAATTTGTCTGGTATGTCAGGTTAAGGAAATGCGACAACCATAGATGAAGCTCCTTCGAACGATCATTGGTTATCTATGAAATTTGGCCCCACCTTTACTTTTTCCAACCCTCTACCCAATCAAAAATGTCCATGTCACAAAATCCAACAAGCAGACACACCATTTTTTATTTCCCAACGTCAGTCCCACTAATAGTTGCCACATCATACTCTATTTTGGCCAATGACTAATAAACACCTCAGCATGACTTGGTGACCAAGGACCCACCTTACATCTTGCAACCTTAATGAAGATCGAACGGCTATCATTGAAGCGCAAAGATTACAAAGCAGTCAAATTATCTTTAAGGGAATACGACCACCATTGATGTAACCCATTCTTTAATCGACAACATAGTTTTGAAATCGGGCCCACTCTTCCAAGTGTCATGCAGTCGCATCCCCACAAGTCAAAAAATCTAACAACCTTGGGTCTTAAGGGATAGAGACGACTACAAGATCGAAAAGAATTGGACAGTTAGGATTTTAAATGGGAAAAGCTAAAGTTTTCATGAAATTTTCTAATAAAAAGGGACCCGCTTAAAATCTAACCATAAAACACATAAAGCCAACAACTTTAAAGGTTTAAAAAGAACACATGTGTTATTTGCACCTTTAGTGAATGAAAAAGGTAACGTTTAAATATAAATATCCTTAAGAAAATTAGGGCTTTCAACATTTTTCTTATGCTAGGTCAAATAAATGAGGGTTTCATCAACTCTTTGAAGTATGAGGACCAAAAATTTTAACAGTACTAATAGTGGCTCATCCTCAGGGATGTGTATCTCATGCAGATACAATGAGAAAACTACAATCTCCTTGAGAAGTAGACCAATAGAAAAATTCAAATAAGGGACAAATGACTGTACACAAAACCCTAAACTAAACCTCTTGAGAACTCAAGAAACCCTAGGAGAAATAGAGCTTTAAAAATTGCCCATGAACTGTCAATTCCATAATATCTTTTGTCAGGTTTTTCAACATATAAGAATTTTTTCCCTAATTTCCTTCAACAAGGTAAGGGCCTAGCCAAATAGGATCAAATTTTCCATGTTTCCCGTTATCTTCCAATCTTGCATTCCACATCAACACAAGATCACCATTCACAAAACCTCTCTGAGTAGTCCTTTTATCATATAGAACTTTACATTGGGACTGAATCCTTTCATTCCTTTCATGTGCATCACTTCTTATTTCATTTAGTTGGATCAAATCATTAATCCTGACTATCATTTCATCTTCTAAATCATCATCGTATGCCTGGATGAATTGATACATTTGTAACAAATTATTCTAGGGCAATCTTGCATTGATTCCATAGACCAAATCAAAAGGGGCACATCCTATTTCCTCTTTTTACAGTGACCCTATCAACCCATAATGCTTGCAACAACTTATAGTCCCAAGCCTTTTTATTCCTATCTAGCACTCTCTTCAATATATTAATCAAGCTTTTGTTACTGGACTCAGCTTGGCCATTGCCTTTTGGATGATAAGGAGATGAATATGAAATCTTGATACCACTTTCTGGACAAAATTCAACAAACTCCTCTGATCTAAAGCACATTGCATTATCAACCACCACTGTTTTTGGACAACCAAACCTAGTGAGAATATTTTGCATCATAAGATCTACCAGAACTTTACTGGTTGCCTTTCTAGTTGGGATTGCCTCAACCCATTTAGTGAAGTAATCCATTGCCACCAATATATAAGAATGTCCACCACTAGACTTATTAGGAATCTCTCCAATAAAATCCATACCCCACTTCTGAAAAGGGGCTTGCACTGCAACAAGTCTAAGAGGTAAATTCCCATTGAATTTAAACTTTCCAGCAAACCTTTGACAAGGGTCACACCTTTTTACAAATTGGTGGGTGTCTTTAAAAAGTGTTGGCCACCAGAATCCTAACCTAATAATCTTGTGGGCTATAGTCTTTGCCATATAATGTCCCCCACAAACACCACTGTGCATTTCTTTCAACAAGATCCTGGACCTATCTTGATCTACACATCTGAGTAATACCCATTTATTACTCCCCCACTATAATTCACCACCTATTATTGCATACTTCACAGAATGGAGCTTGATAGTCCTTTTTCTATTGTCATCCATCTCAGAAGGTAGAATCATTTTTTGCAAGTATTTAATGATATACTTATACCACTCACAATAATCTATACTGCAAACAAAGGGCCTTTGCTCTTCTTCCAATATATTTATCTGATTAGTAACTAAATTACTTTGGGCCATCAACTTTGCAAGGCCTAATCCCCTTACCAATTTTGTAATATGGATATCAATATTGAATTCTTGGATCCTGTTGATCCATCTACACCTCCTTCCTGAAACTTCCTGTTGGACCAATATGTCTTTAACTGCAGTACTTGGGACATAAGCAACCACTATAGCTCCAACCAAGTAGTATCTGAAAGATTTGATAGCATTGACTAGGGCATAGGCTTTCTTTTCAACAATGTCATAGTTCAATTCAACTGCCTGTAAAGTTTTGCTAAAAAAGGAAATAGGTTGCTCAAATCCCTCAATATTTTTCTATAATAGTACTACTGCAATAGTGTGGGAGGATGCAAAAGAAAAAATTTGTAGGGGTTTACTGTAATCTAGTGTCCTTAAAACAGGAGCATTTTTTATAGCCTATTTGATATTTTTGAAAGCTTCTACTGCATCTACGTCCCATTCAATCTTGTTTCCCTTCTTTAGCATTCTTGATATAGGGATACTAATTTCTGCAAAATTTGTAATAAATCTCCTCAAAAAATTTACTTGTCCCAAAAAGGACTGTATTCCTTTGATATTCTTAGGCTAGGATAATTTGTGAGTAGCTTCAACCCTTTCAGGGTCTATTCGCACCCCATCCTTTGAAACGATATGTCCCAAAAGTGTTCCCTCTACAACACCAAAGGCACATTTCTTTGGGTTCAAGGAAACACCATACTCTAAAGCTCTAATAAAAACATTTTCCAAGTGTTGGCAATGTTGTTCCTCTTTAGCTAAGAATGTTGTAAGGTCATCTTGGTATACCACCATAAATCTATCAATAAAATTTGCAAAAGCTACATCCATAGCTCTCTGAAAAGTTGCACCAGCATTGGTTAATCTGAAAGGCATTCTTACATACACATATGTTCCCCAAGGAGTAGTAAATGCAGTCTTGAACTACTCTAATTCTTTAACCATGACTTGATTATATCCATAAAAGCCATCCATCATGGACATCAATTTTGATCTTGTCACCTTTTGCAACATGTTTTCCATATTAGGTAAACCATAGTTGTCTTTTAGGGAGTTTATATTCAAGTTCCTGAAATCAACACAAAGCCTAATATCACCATTCTTTTTTCTAATAGGAACTAGGTTTGAAATCCACGTGGAGTGCCTAATAGGCTTGATTATTCTAGCATCTATCATTTTCTTAAGCTCTCCCTGCATTTTGGGTGCCAAGGTTGGATTGATAGGTCTCAATTTCATCTGAAAGGTTTAGTACCTTCTTTTAATGGGATCTCATGTTGAAAAAGGTCTTCTATTTAAGCTTTGAGATCTTCATAAGACCATGCAAAAACATGCCTAAACTTCCTAAGAAGATTAATCAAATTCTTTCAGGTTCTAGGGGACATACACTTACCAATGTAAACCTTCTTAGGCACCATCCTTGTCCCCAAATTGATTTCCTCAAAATCATTTGTTTTGTCAGTGTTAGCATAGAAAACTTTGTCTTTGTTGTCAAATTCCCTCTCAAGAGAAACTAATCCCTTAGGGACTCTATTTGATTTTAGTTGTAATTCTCCTTTCCAAAAACAATTTCTTTCCCATTTAGAGTGTCAACATAGGCACTGAAATCCATCTCTTTGTCACCAAAATGAGATTCACACTACAAAAATCTCAATATGTCCTAGTCATCAGAAAAAACTTGCCAATTTTCCACATTGTCAAGGATAGAAGGCCTAGCATGAACCTCTATGTTAGATATGTCAACAAATGTAATATCTTCTAGCCAAAAAGCAACATTGGCTAGTAAGTCAGCCATTATGTTTTGACTTTTGCCTACCCAACAAATGTCAAATGCACTAAAACATTCAACTTCATCCCACACCACATTTCTATACTATTTTAGTCTCTGATTCTTTGATGCATACTTTGATCTAACTTGGGAAACTATTAGTTCAAAATCATCCACTACTTTCAAACACTTTATGGCATGTTTTGATGCTAACCTTAATCCAATCAATAAAGCCTCATATTCTGTAACATTACTTGTACATGAGAATAGTAAAGTGAATGAAAACTTGAAAGTTTTACCATTTGGAGATATAATCAATATTCCATCCCCAGAGCCTTCCTTTGAGCTTGCTCCATCAGAGTACATAGTCCATAGACTATCAAGGTCAATCCACTCCTCTTGGCTGTTAGATATAAAAGTTGATTCAATGCCTTCTTCTATTTCCTTATCCTAGACTTTGAAAGCATTAATGTTAGTGTCTAAAAAATAGTTCATGGTGTCTTCCTCTTCCTCAATCATGTGTGGGGTCCTTGTCTCCCTAGAATACTTGATATTTTTTCCTTCAAGGTTGAAAGTAGCAAATGATAAGTCACATCAGATGTTGCCTTCCATAGAAGCACTCCACTTTCTAGACAATAGCATCCCATACTGCGGAGGAATATCCTCTACCAAGACACTCATGGTTAATTGTTTGCCAGGGTATGCTACTATAATACCCCAAAAATGGGCTATAGGTTCATTAATCTCCTATATCGACACATCAAATGAAATCGACATCAAAGTCCTAACCTAAGGCACATCGACACATTATCGAATCCTAATTGATTATCTTAAATTCTGCATCGGGGAATATTCTTAGCAATATTCCTATTTATCCTAATTATCTTTGATTAATAATTATTTGGTGATAAATCTTATTTATCCTAAAGTTTGATTAATTGAATATTCTGAATATTTAATTAATTAGATTTAATACTGCCACTTAATTATTTAATTTATTCCTAAATTGTATTATTCCATTTTGACAATAAATCAAATATCCTATGACTAATTGATTAAATTCTTATTTAATTAATTAATGTCAATTGTCAAATTTAATAATATAGTTTTTTTGAATAAAAGTTTGATTTAATAATTAATTAACCCATAAATCAATTGTTTTATTTTTAAATTAGTTAAGTTGAGGATAAATTACTTTATTTATTAATTTAATTCATAATTAATTATGCACATCCAAAAAATAGTTAAACTTTAAATCAGAAAATCAATTCAAATTGTTTTAAAAAATAATAAACTCAACTCTCTTTTGAGTTAAAAGCTGATCTCAACTTCTGATTTAAATCAAAAAGCTATTTTTGCATGATTTTTTATGAGTTAACTATCTCTAATTCCTTGTTGACTCAAAAATCAACTAGAGTGATTTATGGCTTTTTCCATGAATCCCCAAAGCCCTGGATTTCTATAAAATCAATGCTTCAGTTCTTCACAAATCATCTCACAAGTTTGCATACTTACTCTACCAAAATCAATCCATGAATTTTCCCAATCACGGTGAATCGACATCTGAAGAATTGAAGCTTCTTTGCGAATCAAAAACTTTTGTGAGATCAATCTTGTCATTTTAGTTTCATATTTAGCATATCATTGTTAGCTTAATTTGCATATTAGTTTTTCATCTAGAATAGATTCACATCAGTTTTATTTCATCTTATTGCATAGAAAATCCAAAAATATAGATTTATTTGCATTCATCTCATATCTAGATTCTGCATTCAAATCCTTCATTTAGGTGTCATCAAGGTCATTGATCTTGGTCCAATCTAAGAATCCATACTCGTATCTACTAGAAGGTAGTAAATTTCTTGGTTAGATTAGTTTCCATTTCACTGCATGATTTTGATTTCTGGTAACCTCTAATGTTTTACTGAAGTGTTGTGTCTATAGCTAGGTACAAATTCACACACACATTTCTGGTGCCCACCGTGGGCAAACCAAGATACTGTTGGCTTAGACTTTAAAAAGAAACCCTTCCACCTCAAAGGTAATTGTTCTCATGTCATAGAGAAGATCACACCAGGAGAACCCCTTCTTAAGAAGGAAGAAACTGAACCATCAAATAGTGATTCAGATAGCTCAAAACTTATCCCTTATGAGGGTTTTCCTAAGGAAATCAAAGATCTCCTTGAAGCTGAAGATGAACCAATAAAAAGAATCAATGTAGTAGAAACACAAGAACGTACTATAGAGCAAGATATAGTTGCAACACAAGAACCAACTAATCTCCAAGACAATCAAACAAACAAAGAAGAAGGTGGTAGTTATTCTGAGATAGATTCTCATTAGTATGAATTCAAATCAGAATCTGAGGGTAACCCTTCTTGGGGTATTCATCTTGACTTTACTCATGTTCTTAGATTTCCTAGAGGCATATATGAAGAATCTAATGACTATGAAGGGGGATCCTTTCCAGAAGAAGATGAACTTATTACAGAGAAATATGTTGAAGCTATGCACCTAAACCCAACATAAGTCTAGAGAAGAATGATGAACATATTGAGTCTGATCCATCGATGGATGAAGTGGACTATCACAATGACATTGAGTCTATTCACAAATTGAATGTCTTAAGTTGTAATATCACCTTTGAACTCGAGCGTCAGGTTAGGACCGATGATGACAAATCCATATCTGTAAACACTATCTCCCAATCTTTCCCCATTTTGACTATCCAACATCTTGAACTTCTTGATCAAACCTCCACAAATCTGAGCCATGGTATTTATACCTTCCTGAATGACTATGCCCTTGCTTGCTACCTCAATGCAATTGAGCCTATGAGGACTTCCATTAGTGAACCGAGTGTTAGCATGAAGGAGTCAGACATCAAGTATCTTAGTTAGAAAAATAAGAATAAGAATAAAAAGAAAAGGAGTTCTGAGGGTGAAAACCACTTTGTGGCAGTCTCAGAATCTACAAAAGTAAAAATAAAAGATGTATCTAATGGTGAAAACCTCTTTGAGGCACCTAAGAATGAGATATTTGATGTCCTTCCGAGTCATTTATAGGATAGATCTCCAGTTCTAATTGAGCCCACTCAATCTATCAATTTGAGAATAGCAGAGGAACAACAGTTGATTCATGTAGCACAATCTTTATTAGAAGAAGAGAAGCAAAAATTTACTACATTTCTAACAGAAAAGAAGATCAACTTTGCATGGAAATATTCAGATATGCTAGGGTTGGATCCTAATCTTATAATGCATCATTTATCTATAGCTCCAAATGTCAAACCTGTTAAGAAAAAATTGAGAAAGATGCATCCTCATGTTGCACTCTTGGTAAAAGCTGAATTAGAGAAACTACTCAAAGCTGGATTCATCTGAGTTATTGATTATGCAGAGTGGATCTCTAATATTGTACCTATTTCAAAACTAGATAAATCAATCAGAGTGTGCACAGACTTTAGAGATGTAAATAGGGCATGCCCTAAGGATGATTTTCCACTACCTAACATTGACATGATAGTGGACATGACTACAGGCTTTGAGATGTATTTTTTAATGGATGGTTTTTCTGGATATAATCAAATAAAAATTGCTCTAGAGGATCAAGAGAAAACTACTTTTACATGTGCATGGGGCACCTTCTATTGGAATGTCATGCCATTTGGGCTTAAAAATGCTGGTGCTACATATCAGAGAGCCATGAAATCTATTTTTCATGACATGATGCATAGGACTATGGAGGATTATGTTGATGATACTTTAGCAAAATCTATGATTAGAACTGAACATCTAAATGACTTGAGCAAGATACTAGACAGAATGCAAAAATTTAGTCTCAGACTAAATCCTAAGAAGTGTTCTTTTGGTGTCACTTCTAGAAAGCTCTTAGGATACATAGTTTCAAAGAAGGGCATTGAAGTTGATCTAGCTAAAGTAAAAGCTATAATGGAGATGCAACCTCCCAAAAACATCAGTCAAATGAGATTGCAAGGAAGAGTTCAATCTATTAGGTGCTTCATATCTTAGCTAGCAAACATATCATAGCCTTTTACACACACATTACATAAAGGTGTGACATTTGTGTGAAATGAAGAATGTGAGAACAAATTTAACCATATCAAGAAGTATCTATCAAATCCTCCTATCTTGATGCCTCCCATTCTAGGGAAGCCTTTGATCTTATATGTCTCCGCTATAGATACATCACTAGGGGCATTGCTTGCACAACATGATGAGAACAAAAAGGAAAGAGCTATATGCTATATCAGTAGGACATTGGTAGCATATGAAAAGAATTATTCTATGATTGAGAAGGCTTGTCTAGCTGTGATCTTTGCATCACAGAAACTGAGACATTACATGTTGGCACATACCACACATTTGGTAGCTAAAATTGATCCACTAAAGTACCTACTAAGCAAAGTTTCCCTCATAGGTAGGTTAGCTAAATGGGTCATGCTCTTAAGTGAGTTTGACATTGAATATTTTGAAAGAAAAGCTATAAAAGGATAGGCTATTACTGATCAATTAGTAGATGCACCTATGATTGATGATACACCAATGCAAATGGAATTTCCAAGTTCCTCTATCATGACTCTTTCTTCTAGAGAATGGCATTTATTCTTTGATGGCTCCTATATACAGAATGGATAAGGAGCAGGCATATTATTTATAACTCCTCAAGGATACTCCATACCTAAAGCATTCAGATTAAAGTTCCCTTGCACAAACAATATTGCAGAATATGAAGCCCTTTTGAATGGTATGAAAATTGCAATTGAATGGAGAGTAACAGAATTACACATTCATGGAGACTCACAACTTGTTATCCATCAAGTCAATGATGTGTACCAAACTAAAGATGAAAAGCTCATTCCTTATAAGAGAATGGTAGATGATTTAAAGAAGTATTTCATATCTATCACATTTGAGAAAATTCCTAGAATAGAGAACAAGGTTGTCGATGCAATGGCAATGCTATCTACTCTATTAAAATAGCCTGAACATGAGCTACACTATGAGTTCTTGGTGGAAGCACTATCTTATCCTGCATATGATTCCCTTGAAACCCGCATGATCTGCACTATTGTTGGTCATGATTCATCCAGATATAAAACCCTATTTTCCTATCTCAAAGACCAAATCATTCCCGAACCTTCAATCATCATGAAAAGAGATACCTTATCCATAATGCATCCTGATATGTCATCATTGGTCATGATCTGTACAAATGAGGTCTAGATGGTACACTACTTAGATGTTTAGAATGGGAAGTCTCAATGTGCGTTAGAGGAAGTCCATGATGGTATTTATTGGTCACACTCGAATGGTTTAACACTAGCTCAAAAAATTATTAGGGCTAGGTACTATTGACTTGAAATGGAGAAAGAGTCTATCAAGTTTGCTAAGAACTGTCAAAAGTGCCAAGTGCATGGCAACTTAATTCATGCTCTAGGGAGAGATCTAATTCCCTTTACTACACAATGTCATTTTCATCAATGGGCATTTGATCTTATAGGATCTATACATCCTCATTCTTCTAATGGACATACCCATATAATCACAGCTACAAATTATTTTACAAAATGGGTAGAAGTAGTCCCTTCGACATAAGAAACTGGAAAACAAATATCTATGTTCATCTTGAACTATATCACATGCAGATATGGGATACCTCATTCCATAATCACAGATAATGGTGGATAATTCAAGAACAAAGATCTAGATGATTTATGTGCTAAATTCAAGATTACACAACATTGGTCATCTATCTATTATCCTCAAGGGAATGGACAAGCAGAGGATTCTAACAAGAATCTATTGAAAATCTTGCACCGTACAGTTAATAAAACAAGAAGAGACTGGCATCTCATGATCAATCCAGCTCTTTGGGCCTATAGAAAAAGTATCAAAACACCCACTGGGGCTACTCCTTTCACTTTAGTTTATGGGTTTGAAGTAGTACTGCCTATTGAGGTTGAAATCCCATCACTAAGAATCAAAATGCATGGTCTAGTAACTGATGATGACTACAGAGTGTCTACGTTGCAAGAACTTGAACTACTAGATGAGCGTAGCCAAGTAGCGTATGATCATCTTAGAGTATATTAGAAAAGAATGTCTATAGGCTACAACAAGAAATTTAGACAGAGAATTTTAGGTTGGTGATTTAGTCTTGAGAGAAAATCCTAAAAATCAATCACATAGAGAATGCAAGGGGAAGTTTGAACCCAACTGGCTAGGTCCCTTTGTTATCACTACTACCTTTGGCTCTGGTGCCTATCAACTCTCAATGACTAAAGGAGAACAGCTCTGAGAACCAATCAAGGTTCTCCATCTGAAGAAATTCTATGCCTAAGGCATTCAATCTATGGTAAAATATCTTGAAAAAATCTTAAAAATTGGAAAAAGTCTTGAAAAAAATGAACATCTTGGTGAAAACCTAGCAATAGGTGCCTTGATGATTCACAAAAAAAGTAAAAAATATCAAAAGTACAAAAAAATTAAAAACATGAAAAATGCAAAAAAAAAAAAGAGAAAAAGAAAAAAGTGCCTTGGTGAAAACCTGGAAACAGGCACCTTGGTAGCAAAAATAGAATCTCTACCAAGATGGTGAAAACCTAGCAAATGGGCGCCACTTGTTTCAAAATGCTCCATCTATCAGTGCAATCTTGGTATTTCCCAGCTTTCAGTCTTGCTTTAGTTTGTACATATCTCCCGGTTTGTTTCTACATTCCTATTTTGAATAAGTCGGTCTATACACCAATCAAGCTCAAGCATCTATATCCTATCAATGCTTAACACTTGGGGGAAATCAATGTCATATCCTATGGCCTCCAGTATACTTTAGATGTATCATATCCAATTAGAGTCCTTTGAAGCTTCATTTGATTCATTCAGTCAGTCTTGTCTCCAGAAAGGATTTTATATCTACAACAACGCAATCGAACATCAAACACAAATTGAAAACAATCTATGATTTTTACATGCTTTTATCTCCTTGTATGCTTACTGATTTGCATTGAGATTTTTGCATATTGTGATCTCACAAGCTCTTTGATGATGTCCTTTATAGGATTTAGAGAGTGATGACTGGGGGCATAATCTTTTCTTTGTCTTCTGCTTGTATGTGAAAATCTAACAACTTTGAAAATTTTGGATTGAAATGGTGTCTGACTGTAAGAGCCTCTATCTTGAATTGGATGGCCATGCATAGCTCGACCATTGATACTTGGAAAATTCAAGGAAGTTTGATCTAACTATTGTCTTTTTTGAGTGAGTTCTTTCTCCTACTGTGAAACACGATCTTACCTAAGGATGTGAATGATAAAGGGTCACTACGGGTAATTCACATTGGTTTTAGAATGATCTCTTGACTATTTGATGTGTTTGTAATGCAAGGTGTATTCAAGTCATCAGAATGTTTATGTTTTGATGCTTATACAAATTGCTATATCAAAATCGACATGATATTCAGGTCATCCTAGCGTTTATGCCTTGGTGCTTATATCTAATCCGACATTTCAAAAACAAAATCAATATTCATATGTCTATGGTTTCATAACTAGTGGGCATTGTATTGATTTATCTGGTTACCTAAAAATTCAATGATGAGAATGACCGACAAATAATTAGTGACTAGGTCCTAGGTCTCACCTTGCATTTTACTTTGCTTGTTTCTTTGCATTTTGCATATTTGCATGATCTCACAAATGGCTAAACAAACTTCAATGCTTAAAGAGTTCTTCAAATGTCTCTTCAAATCTAACAAGAGCTGAAACCTGCCTTGAAGGTCTCTTCATAGAATCACAAGTAGTTATCCTCCTTGGTTAAACATCCTTTTTGACATAAGACTGAGTACTTGTCTTCATCAATTCTTGTAAAACATATCATGTGTATCGTTGCATTTACATTTACATATCATAATCACCTATTGCATTACAATACATCCATGTGCATAAGCATAAATCATACATACATCTTTCCATAATAAAATACATTTGCATAAATATGAAAGAAATCATTGCATTGCATATATCCATACATACATTCTACTCTACTCATAGCATAAGCATCACATGATATCATCATAGATCAAAACATCACAAGTACACATGAAGTCACAACCAAAATATCAATCTCATATATATATCAAAAATCTCAAACTAGTTAGACGTGCACTACTGGCATAGTGTACAAAAGAATAAGCTCATGTGAGCTATCAAAGTCAAAACAGTATATCAATGATCAAAAAGAGCACAGTATATCATAACATATCAAAACAAATCAACTATTAGCCTGATCCTCTACATCTGGTGGAGGTGGAGGTGGTACATCTGGTACTACCTCTACTTTGGGTGCTCTGGCTCCCTCTGATGCCATCATATACTGAGAGTACGAAGGGACTCTCTATGCAGCAGGAACAATAGTGTAATATGGCTCCTATGGCAGCCAGAGTATGTGAGTCTTGGGGGGTAATGAGACGACAAACTATCTACATTTAAAAAGTTGTACGAGTCTCGCTGGAGAGTCGTACGAGTTTCCATGCATGCAAAAATTCAAAATTAAAATACATATGAAAAATCCTAAAAATGCTATAAAACATGGAAAAATTGAATTTTTAGCAAAGCATGGAGGTCCACCTACCAGATGTCTGTACTGCCGAGGTCTTTGGTGTCTCCGGCTATGCTCAAATCGATGTGAACTCACAAGTACCTTTGGTTCTATCGCTTTCTCTGCCATTTTTTCCTTAGATGACTCAACAAGATTTCTAAAGTCAAAAGGTTGAAATGAATTGAAAATGACCCTTCAGGCCTTTATATAGCTTTTGACCTAATTTTCAAAAGTGCTCCGTTTTTCATGAAAATTGCACCCCTGGCTAATTTCGACGTTTTGAATCCATTTTCAGGATCAAAATCAAAATCTGAGATCATTTACTATGTCAAAATCACAATTTAAAATTTTTGAACCTAGGACGGTCTACTACTTGCATAATTGACCTTCCATCATCACAAAAATCCAGTATTCAACTTAACTAGTTATCTTACATCAAACTATCAAAATTTCAATTTGGTCAAGCATGGTCAAACCTAGTCAAACTTGGTCTTTTGGACCTCCAAACGATGCAGAATGCATTCTCGAACGTGTTTAACCACTTCTTACATCAATTAACATGCTTTTGAACTATTCAACGCTGACTTTTCTTGTCAGATTTTGATTTTCATCCCGAAGGGGGCATGGTATTGCATATCATTCAAAGTCTGTAATCTAAATTTGAAATCATATCTTTCCTCAGTAATCAAGACAACAACCACATCTAGTTGTTGATTCATCAAAAAGACCTCATCGCTTGGGGCAAATCAACCATCGCTTGGGGCATATCAGATTCATCAAGATCTATATCAATCTGGTATTCTCTTAATCTTGTAGACTGTATCAGTTTTTTGTAACCATCGGTTCATTAGTGTTATTTCCTTGGCTTTTCGTAACTGAAGGGTTCAGATGTGATACCAATGTGATTCTTATCAACAATCAGGTCTAGAATTGGTCACTCACTTCTTCGCAATCATAAGGTTTAGAATCAGGAGTTTTGACACTTTTTCGCAATCATCGGTTCATTGCTGTTATAGTTAACATTATCTTTGGTCATTCAGGACCTATTATCTTCATATCAAACATCAATCAGTTTTTGCTTCATATCAATTTCAATTTCAAACACCAGTTTCAATATCAAACACAGACTGTCTTTGAACCACTGCGCTTCGCATAGCAATTCAAAGAGGGGCAAAATGTAATACCCCAAAAATAGGCTATAGGTTCATTAATCTCCTATATCGACACATCGAATGAAATCAACATCAAAGTCCTAACCTAAGGCACATCGGCACATTATCGAATCCTAATTGATTATCTTAAATTTTGCATCGGGGAATATTCCTAGCAATATTCCTATTTATCCTAATTATCTTTGATTAATAATTATTTGGCGATAAATCTTATTTATCCTAAAGTTTGATTAATTAAATATTCTAAATATTTAATTAATTAGATTTAATACTGCCACTTAATTATTTAATTTATTCCTAAATTGTATTATTCCATTTTGACAATAAATCAAATATCCTATGACTAATTGATTAAATTCTTATTTAATTAATTAATGTCAATTGTCAAATTTAATAATATAGTTTTTTTGAATAAAAGTTTGATTTAATAATTGATTAACCCATAAATCAATTGTTTTATTTTTAAATTAGTTAAGTTGAGGATAAATCACTTTATTTATTAATTTAATTCATAATTAATTATGCACATCCAAAAAATAGTTAAACTTTAAATCAAAAAATCAATTCAAGTTGTTTTAAAAAATAATAAACTCAACTCTCTTTTGAGTTAAAAGCTGATCTCAACTTCTGATTTAAATCAAAAAGCTAGTTTTGCATGATTTTTTGTGAGTTAACTATCTCTAATTCCTTGTTGACTCAAAAATTAACTAGAGTGATTTATGGCTTTTTCCATGCATCCCCAAAGCCTTGGATTTCTATAAAATCAAGGCTTCAGCTCTTCACAAATCATCTCACAAGTTTGCATCAGCTCTTCACAAATCATCTCACAAGTTTGCATACTTACTCTGCCAAAATCAATCCATGAATTTGCACAATCACGCTAGTGAATCGACATCTGAAGAATTGAAGCTTCTTTGCAAATCAACAACTTTTGTGAGATCAATCTTGTCATTTTAGTTTCATATTTAGCATATCATTGTTAGCTTAATTTGCATACCAGTTTTTCATCTAGAATAGATTCACATCAGTTTTATTTCATCTTATTACATAGAAAATCCCAAAAAATAGATTAATTTGCATTCATCTCATATCTAGATTCTCCATTCAAATCCTTCGTTTAGGTGTCGTCAAGGTCACTTATCTCGGTCCAATCTGAGAATCCATACTCGCATCTACTAGAAGGCAGTAAATTTCTTGGTTAGATTAGTTTCCATTTCACTACACGATTTTGATTTTTGCTAACCTCTAATGTTTTACTGAAGTGTTGTGTTTACAGCTAGGTACAAAATTCACACACATAGCTGCCAGCCTATAAGGTAAAGCCTTAATATTGCCAACAACTAGTACTTCTCTTGAGTCCATAGCCTGACACCTCCCATGTGGAGTAGTCACTTTTAGTCCAAGTGACTTCATAACTTCTATAGGCATGATAGTGTTTGATGCCCCTGAATCAATCATACAATTTTTTAACAACTTTCCATTTATCAGTAAAGTCAAAAAGAAAGGATCAATTGTTCTTGATGTAGTACTAACAACATTGGTGTCTAAATAGATCTAAGGAATTTTGGAAACAATTTCCCCATTATGATTGTCACTCTCTTCTTCAACAACTATTTTCTTATCAGTCTCATCTGCCCTTTGGACATCTGTAGGAATCACACCATTTACCCAATTTAAAGCCTTTTCTTTGTGTTCCTCTATCCTCATCATTTCAAGAAAAGGAACCTTAATAGTAATTTGTGAAAGCAATTTTCCCATATCAATAGGAACATACTTTGAATCAAATCATGTTTCACATTTGTGGTTTCTTTACTATCATTCAGTGTAAATGTATTTGGGGGTTCCTTACTCTGGATTTTAACCTCTTTTTGTAAAGGAGGAACAACCTCCTCTAAGGATTTAGTCTTCACTTTGTAAGCAGTGTTAGGTTTTACATTTTTCTTCACTTTGACCTTGCTAATAGTATCGGCCTCCCTTTGCTTGTTTTGAGGTATCTTGGCATCTTTTTCTATCTTTTTAATAAAAATATTAGCAGGCTTCCAACTTGGGTCACCTACTATTCTATCTCTCAAGTTGTAATTTTTTTTAGCCTGAGTAACCATATCTGTTGTTATCAGAGAAATTTCCTCATCAGATGGCCTCCTTAAAACAACTATCTCTTCATTTTTTAAAGCATTGCACTGGACATTATCTAATTTATCATCTTCCTCATCTGAAAAAACTTGCTGATGGTATGATTCATTTCTAACCTAAGAATTTGAAACATCTTGATTCTCATCTTCCTTAGTAGAGTCAACTTCATCCCAAAGGTGAGAGGAAGTCATACCACATCCCTGATCATAATAGGGCTCATCCTCATTACTCTCTTGTTCTTCTTGTGTAGAGACACTTTGAGATATGACATAATAGTTAGGATCATGTGGTGATTGACCCACAATACACCATGGAACCTCTTCAACCATATTCATCGAATTCCTTTTCAAGGGATCATGAGTCTTGTCATTTGGTTTATCCTTCCTTTCTGGGAGTATGGGCTTCCCATCTTTCCATTGAGTATTATAAGGATAGTTTTGCATCCTTGGCAATCTGTTAAGATTATTAAAAGAAGGTCTATCATTTCCTGCAACCCTATTATTCTTGTTTTCACCAGGCTTCAAATCCTTTATAGCCTTCAAAATCTGCTTTAAACTATCATCCTCCTTTGGCTTTATATTTGTAGGCTTTCCTGGTTCTTTTCTATTTAACATCTGTGACTTTTTATCATCCCTTCTTCCCAATTTTCCTGAAATTCATCGATTACTCTCTATATTTATATCCAATTTATAAGCCTCTGCAAGATTTCTTGGATTCTTATCTCTTAAAAGGTATCCCATTTTAGAATCAAAGGCCTTTAGATAAGTGACAAGACAAACCCTATCATCTAGTCTGATAACCTGTAAAATCTTATGTATGGCTTTCTAAAACCTGACATTAAATTCAATAACATCCTCATTGAAATTTTTCTTAATGTTATTAAATTCATTCAACATAAAGCCCTCATTTGTCTTATCACCGTATTGTTCCTTGAAACAATGTTTGAGTTGATCCCATGAGCCTATGCTACCATGTGGTAATGCTCTGAACCAATCCCTTGAATCTTTAGTTAAGGATTGAACAAACAACTTCATTATCACATATTTTGGCTCAATATTGTAGTCATCTATTACATCAATAAACTTCTTTAAGTGTTCTTCACAAATGACAACATTACTACCAGTGAACTTTGGGAGTTTCTTCCTAATTTCATCAGGGATGGGGTTTGGGTAACTAGGGATGCTATGAAAGACCAATTGTTTACATCTTTCATGGATAGGCCCTACTTGAGATGGATTAGCACCATGGGAAGTTGATGTATTAGTATTTGACATAGCAGAAATTTTGAGTCCACCTGGTGGAGGATTACATGTCACTTGATTTGCAGTATTAGTAGCATTTCCTCCTTGTACTAAAGAAGAGGTGGCAATATTTGTAGGTCCTACAAATTGCCTGAGAAAATCTATTTTCCTTCTCATTTCTAGGGTTGTAGCTTCAAGTTCTTCTTTTTCCAACTCTTTGGCCAACAATTCCCTTTCCCTTTTAGCCCTCTTAAGGTTAGCCTCCAACCTTAAAGCTTGGTCTGTGGGATCATTAGGGCCCAATGGCTTATTGATTGAAACTCCTATAGCCTTTTTCTTACCTCTATCCTTGGGGTTTCTTATCTCAAAAACCTCTTGGATGATGGGTTGTTCCCTTGTTTGTTCAAGCATAGGAACATGATTTATAGCTTCCAAATCTAACAAATATCTTTTCAACTACTCAGCTCTTATCATAGCATGCCTAATTTTTTATTCCTTTTCCTTTTCTCTCTTTTTCCTAATAGCTTCTTGCTCACAAAATTTCCTTTCTAGTTCATATACTTCTTCAAAAATCTCCTCAAAGTCAAGCAAATTTGTTTTAGATTCAGCTTTTTGTGCTTGAAGTTCATCCTATTGATCCTGGGATTCATGGAGGCCATGGGGTGATGAGGAACCAAGGGTAAAAGGAGGGACAAAATCTTTTCTATTTGTACTTTTGCTTCTAGACCTCCTCTCTACTCCATGTTATTTACTAGGAACTATCCTCCTATTATATTGTGATTTCTCACCATCTCTCTCTGAGAGAGAATAATAGTCTTCATATTGATTCAAACCTAAGTCAACAACCTCTTCATACTCTGAGGCATTTCCTTCTTGACTCGGCCGGACAAGACTCTCTTGTCTTGAGTTCCCTTTTTGCTTCCATGTGAAGGACATATCATTAGTACTCTATTCTCTTCTTATCTGACCACGTCTAGATTTGGTTGGAAGTTCACCTTCAAAAATTTCCTCTAGATGTTCTTTTCTCCAGGACCTTGTATTCTTGAAACTCATTGTAACAAAAGAATTTTTTAATCAGCACTAGTATAGAGATCTCTTTGAGTCACCACCCAAGTAAGCCACGATTCTCTATAAAATATTACCCTTGTGATCAAGACAAAATTTAGCAAGGAATAGGCAATATGTTAGAGAAAAGGAGATAACTCTGTGTGTTCAATGGTAACTAACTAGCTTAAAATAAGCAGGCCAGGATTCCAGCTTAACTTGTACCTTCATTATTTGAGACAAATTTAATAATTTCCCCAACATAGTTTCCATTTTGTTGGTTCTTGAAAATATTTTACACTCCATGAGACACCAATATACCTAAGACTGATGTTAAGGAGGGGTTTGTTCCAAATGTGAGAAATTTGTAGGCAACTGGACCAACTATGGGGACAAGACTGCCCTCTACACTTTTGTCTCTACAAAACCAAGGTGGGTATACCTGATCCAATAGACATAACTCTATTCTTAACTTGATACTGGATCTAACAACACATGTCAATGAGAAAGTACTAAATAATAACCTATTACTCATTGACTCTCCATCACTAGGTAGGATAATTACTTCTCCAAACAAATAAAATTAAAAGACTGGTTTTGATTGTTGTATTTCTGATTGTAATGATCTCAATCATTCCTCGCAAAATAAAGATGCACACATACAAGCCAGTGCCTTACCCATTGGGCATATATTACCAAAATATAGAGGAAACACAAAGATCCTAGAGGGATTCAGTTCATAACATAAATACAAATACCTCAACTCCTTCCTGCTTATAGGTATTCCTTATGTAAATCATATGAATATGTATTCCACTTAGAGTAATTTTAATCCAACCCTAGATCAGAACTCAAAATAAAAACACATACACAAGTCTCTGATAAACTTAGAAATTCACAAATTTGACACAAAGGAGAGATAAAGACCTAAAATTTGTATTAAGCATAATGAACCGTGATCATTTGTATACAATATATCTTGATAAACAAGCCTACAGATAATGGTAGTAGCCTCTACTTTCTTCTATTACTTTAGTAATAAATGATACAAAATGTTACAATCCTCGATTGAGGGCTAGGGTTTCAAATAATATCTTCTAGACACCTAAAACTCTCAATGCCTAATATGATCATGGAAATTCCTTTTATAGACAAGGAAATGCAACAAGCTACCGATCATATTAGCATTTAAAAAAATTTTACCCTAAAATCTACAACAACCCCACTAGGTTTACAATAAATGAATCAATCATATTCTAGATCGACATTTTGTAGGCGAGCCGTCTGTCTTCAAGTCTCTCCTCGATCTCTTCAAACAAATCTGATTGCCTTTCCTCATGACCCATCCTGCAATAAATATTTCTTAAATCTTACATACTTATGGACTATGAGTCACAACTTTTTGATCACCTCAAGAAGTAGATGGAGCATCTGGCTTTTCAACATGGGCTATGTACTGCTATCTCCATTTATTGAATATCTCCTCACTTGGGAACACAAAATTGACAATTTCAGCCTTCCTGTCAGACAACTACTCTGACTTGCTTTCCATCTCCTTGACCTCCTATTGAATAAAATCAAACTTTGATTTGGCAGTCATCAATAAATTGATAGTGTGGATAAAGGAAGAAGTGTTTTCCAAAACACTTGTTATTCTTTCTGAGAAAAGTTCATCCATCTCCTCTCTCCATTTGTACAATTCTTTCAATTCACCACTATCCTTGAAAACACTTGGTACTAACTCACAATTTAAATGTGTTAACTCTTTCTTTAACACATATGATTTCCTTTTAAAATCATCAAAAACTATATTATATTCTATAAGCTTTTTTACAAACTGATGCACTAGCTTGATTAATGGATCAGGATCAACTTGGCCTTTAGATAGCCAATGAAATAACCTTATATTTGGGGATCTATCAACCCATTTATTTAGAATCGGTCCCAACTCATCCCTATTACTATCTAAGGATGAGAGAAAAACTTGTAATCTTTTAGCATGATCAAACAAAATTGAAGGTTTCAGATCATGAGCAAATTGTATTATTTTCTCTATGATTTTTTCTTCATACTTTTGATTTGCAAGGGATCTGGCCTTCATATGCCCATCCTTTTCTTTCTCAAGCTCTGCCCTATTTTCTCTCAATTTATTTGTTTCCTCAAGAAATTGTTTCTTTTCCCAACTGAGTCTTGCATCTATATTTGTTTCTGGGAAAGGTGATGGTGGAAACTCAACAATGAGACTAGAAGAAGAGGCCACTGCAGGTTTATCAGTAATCATTAGATGAGGTGATCTGTGGTCCTGTAGTCTAGACAATTGTGTTATCAACTTATCCTTTTGAATTAGCTCTATCTTCAGCTCATTATAAGATTTGAGAATATTCTCAAACCTAATCCTCGATTCCTCCTTTTCTTGGGCATCCTTCTTTGGCACCTTCATATTGAACTTGGCTATCTCCAAGATTATATTTGAGGCTTCAACACCTGAAGTCTCACCTACTCTTTGCACTAGAAAATTTCTAGCATATTCTGAAGAAAGTGTCTCTTTTCTTTCCTTATTCTCTTCCCTCCTAAGGGACCACATAACCAGGGCAACATGATCATCAGAGAAGGCCACACCCCTAGCAGCCTATTGTGTCTGCTCTATAGTAGAGAGAATTGTAACCTTAATCTTTCTAACTGGATCAAAAATAATTACATCAGCAATATCCCATTCAAGGAGAATCAACACTCCTTCTAGGGTTATCCTCTCAAATCTCTTCATCATTTCCCCTTTTGTTTCAATCTCAATCTTAGCTATATCCCTATTAGGGAAGTCTTCCTTTTTATTTTCACAAATTTCTTTATATTGATTAATTTTCATCCTCCACAAGAATTGAAGGAATGCCCTACTCTTAACAAAATTGTCATTTGAAATAAAAGAATCAGTAGCTTGTTTTAAAACTGGGTCTAGTTCCTTACCCTCAAATTCTACTATTGTAAGGTCCATTTTTGTCCTTTTGGGTGCCTTTGGCATCCCTTCTTGGATTTCATCATTTGAAACAAAAATACTTCCCTCATTGCTCAATTTTACCATCTGTTGAGAAACTCCATGCTCATCTAATTGCAATGGGGATTGGGAAGGAGAATATATTTCCTGCTCTGGTTGAGATTCCTTCTATCTTTGCCTCTTTGGAGAGGGCTCCTCTACTATTGGGTCACTCATAGGTCTCTTCCCCTTGGAGGAAGATGGGAGACTCTTATCCTTTTATTGAGCTGGGATAAGGACATTGTATCTCTTTCTCTTTTGTATTGTATATATTCCCCTAGGGGTCAATTTTGTATACCCTGGCTGACTCAAAATTCTTGCTGCCCTGTTAGGATCAGTCTTGCTCACTGCAACCTTTTTCTCATTTTTTTCTTGCATAATTCCTTCAAAATGATCCATAAGGGAATCTACCTTTCTTTCCCATGGCTGAAATGCCTTCAATGGGTCATACTCCTTGTCAAAATTCCTTATAAAATCTATAGTCTTTTTATAAATTACCCATTTCTCTTTTTTAATTTCTCAAGTTTGAAGATCAAACTCATTCCTGACTATATCCTCTGGGAAGTTGAATTGGTGCTCTATAGCAACACACCTTGTCTTGTCTCTGAACATTCCAGAGATGAAACCCTCATTGTCAGCATATCTCATCACAACAGTAGCCATTCTATAAGGTTGTAAAATGTGATGCCCATTGTCATATGAATATAGGAGCCATTCAATTGATCATATATTTTTACTATGATACCCTTATCTATACTCTATTTTAATTTTCATCTTAGGAAAAAAATGCCTAGTGTAGCATTGTGAGGCCCTACCCCCAGCCCAATATAGCACTTATTTTATTTTCATGATAGACCTAGTATTTGATATACTATTTGATGCATTTAGACTTTACCCAAAAGGGATTTGACATCATTGGATATGATGGATTCTATTTTATGATGATTTTAATACTTATGATGACGATGATATGATACATTATTGTAATGCATTATGATTAGTTGATTTAGATGATTTCTATGATGATGTAATTTATTATATTCTTTATTGGAATTGATTGGGAAAATGACAGTTGAATTCATGATAGGATGAGATGTGATTCTATTGTAAATCATATGTTAGGTGTTTAAATGCTTTCATATATGTTTGATTTCTTCATGTGGAAAATATAGTGAGAAGATGTGAATTGTTCAATTTAGTTAAATTATGAATTTTGTTATGTGAAGATGATAATTAATTGGTATCTATATGAATGATGTTAAATTCCATATATTTTATATGCTTATGATTTCTTGGACTACTGATGCTCGAATTGAGATGTGCAGAAAAATTACCATGAAAATTATTTTGGAGAACCATGACCAAACCTATGTGTGATAGTGAAGCCAAGGTTGCATCTAATGAAGAGACAATACCTCATATGTAATGTGTTTTGTTTTGTAAATGTGAATTCTTGTATGTTCATTCAAATCGTAATTGGTAATTTGTAAATTATGTAAATTCCTAAATGGACATGCCATGTGTATTTTGTGATGTGCATTTTCTTTTGGTGTCACTTGACACTTGTAATGTGTATATGTGGAAATGACATGTCCATTTGAGGATGATTTTATTGAAACCTAACCTAGGGTAGTCACATGTAGGATTCCCATGAGAACCACTTGGTTAGAGAGCCTTAGGTTGAGTCAAATCATGTTGAACCCGTATGCAAACTTTTGGTGAGTTTTTGGAGGGTTAAATGAGCTCCTTGGATGGAGTTAAGGTCATTTATTTAAGCCCACTTGATGTACCTATGGGTAAGGGGGATTTTAAGACATAGTACCACCTATTTATGACTTTATAGTCCATTCAAAAGTTGTCTTCTCAAGATGGACGAAAATCAACTTTTGGAAGATTGTCTTGGGATGTCAATCTTCCTTTGATTGGCTAGTACCTTTCTCCCCATCCCCTAGTCACCTCCTTGGGTACCATTTTGGGAGACATCATTTAAGAATGGGGAAGGACAACCAATGAGAACCCATGCCTTGACTTGGGAAATGTGAGGAGAGCCTTTTTAGAGGGATCCCCAAAAACTTAGAGTTTTGTTCACCCACTCACCAACTTTGGTGACAACTAAGGTTAGAAGGAGTTTGGACTCAAGGGAGATCTTCATCAAATATCTTTCAATAATATTGGACAGAGGTTAGTGGTTTCATTTCCTGCTCATCTTCACTCTTGTAAGTAGTTCATGATTTGAGAGAAAGAAAAGAAAAAAACCAGATGTTGCATGATTTTGTATTCTCTTCATGTGTTGCAAGTTGAAGGTTGTTGTTGTAAACTTCATGTTTTGTCTTTGCATTTTCTTTCTTCCTTTCTTGCATGTGTTTTTGGGAGTGTAAGGCCAAACTCACCCTTGGGAGGGAAGAGTAGCATTGGGGTGAAGGGTATGTTGGACAGCCATGAGTGTAGAGTCTCTCTTCTTGGAAGAGAGGGAAAAAGGCATGGATTATGGGGTCCATGTTGCTGATATTTTTGTATGTTTATGGGGGTCATAAGGGTGTTTGAGTTGCGTTAATGGGGGTCATAAGGGTTTTTATGGTTGTTGAGAATATATGAGTAGAATGGGAGCTTGTGAAAGCTCATATTATTCAGCTTCTCCTTATGGTACTTGGTCCACCTTCACCACTTGAAAAGTCATTTAGTGGCTAAGTGTTTACCCTTTGGTTTGGGAGTTCTTTGTTGTGATTTTTTGTTTAATTTCATCATGAATTTTTAGTATGATTGTTACCCATTTTGGTCTTGGTTCTCCTAGCTCGGGGGTGGCTGGTTTTTCCAGCCTAGGTTGGGAGGTGAGCTACACATAACCATTATAAAATAGTTTGTATTATGTGAAAATATGATATATTTGTAGTTTTTCTACCAGAAATATAAGTCAATGATAAATGGTTGTTATAGAAAGAAAAGTCAGGTACATGGACTTTTAGAGCTATGTAGAGCAAGTGATATAAAAAAAGAGCTTTCTTTGTGCCTTGGTAAAAAATTATTTGAAATGTCTCCAAAAGGAGACATTTCCTTCCTTTTTCCATTCTCTTGAGTGGTCAAGTAATATATATCAGTTCCAACTATTCACTGTTAAAAAAGAAAGAAAACCAAAGACCTTTGTGACATTGTTGTTATACATACTTTTAGGAGTAGTGTAAGTGCATGATGTGTCTTGTTATAGGAAAATTAAAGAGATGGGGTTTCATGTAAAATGTTGCGCATATTTTTCATAATAAATCTCATGCAAGACATTACATTCAGTGATAACATTATCACTATTGATACAGATATGTAATAAATGTACCTATTTGCATGCTTTAAAAAATGAGAGTATTAGTACTATATTTTGTGTTTTTTTATAAATTAATTTTTTTTGCAGCCATCCTTTGGATCCATTTGAATCAATAACATAAGGGCAATTGAAAAAGAAGAAATAAAAGTAATCAAATTTGTTATTTTTTAAAAAAAGAAGAGAGAAATGTTTAGCTTCTTTAAATATCATTCAGGCATGTCATGCTAAATTTGTAAATGTCATGCAATTTCCTTTAGATTAAGTGTCATGTCTGGGAAAGAATAGAAATATGTATAGCTGAGTTAAATATACTAAGAGAATCTATCTTCCAGTATAGTGACTAAACCCAATATTTAATATAATCTTTCATCAAGTAAAGGAAAAACATTCTTGAATGTTCTAAGAGAAACTTATGCATTTAATTTAAGAATAAATAGAAGATGCAACAAAAATTTTATCCCTCTAAATTATAAGAAAACAAGAGCTGTGCCCAGCAGGAGTCCCTGCCTTATGCAAAGAGAAACAATGTCATAAGTAAAGAGAATGGATGATGTACAAAACATAGGGCAGGGCACAAAGAGAAGGATGAAACACAACAATGCAATGGGGAAATTGGAAATGGTGGGTGAGAGGAAAAATGAAGTAGGAAGGGAAAGAAAGTATGGTGCAAGAAGTTTGACAATTGGCATTGTAAGTAATATTCATTAATACTAAATGCAAATGTTATTTTATGGGCTGGGAATTGTAATCCAATAAGATGACATGGTCCAGACATTTGTGAACAGAACAAGTTCATATCTTGTAGGGTGGAAATTAGTTATGAAAAAATTTGGCAAAACATAAATTCTCCTTGTAATAATTAATATATATTTGAAGCTAAATAGACAATGTTATATTATTTGAATATATTGAATATATTATAGACAAATTATAAATTCAAAGTTATATATTTGAAGTCATAGATAATATATATTGTAGATAATATATATTGTATATTCAATATATTCAAAGTTATATATTTGAAGCCATAGATAATATATATTGTATTCTTATCCTATGCAAATTCTAAATTGTGTTTACACCAATTTGAAATAATTTTATAGCAAATATTTTTTTTGTCAATCTAATTTAAGACACTCTTAAACTCTCTTTTATCTTGATGATAAATTAGAGATTGTAGAAATGTGTAATCTTTAAGATAATTATAAAATTAATTTCATGTATACATATTTTATAGAAAACAATAAACACTAGTTAAAAAAAGAACAAGACTGCATAGAGGAGAATCGTTTGAACTTTTCAAAATGATTTGTTCATGGTACAAGTGTGCTACATGTGTTAAAAATCATTCTATCTATGTTGTTATCGTATGAATTATGACATATATTTTTAACTAAGGAGAAGTATAGAGTTTAATTTTCTTTTATAAGTTATTATATGTTACAATATATCTCTTTTTATGTCTTTCATGTTTTATCATTTTTAATAAGCATATTGAAGATGTAAAATTTTTTTAAAAATATATAATGATATGAAATTAAAATTACATAAACTAACATGCTTGAATAAACTAAAATTCATAATATAAAATAAACATATTATTTGCATTGAAATAAAAAAAGTGACTAAAATATCTTCAAAGTAAAAAGTATAATTTTAACAACATTTTAAAAATTACAAAATAAACTAAGTTTAAACAAAGCATTGTAAAACCTAGTAAACTAAAACGAGTAATGAATAAATATTAATTTGTTTGTATGACAAGACATTGTCACATCCACCAATTCAAAAAAGTTATATGTAATAACAACAATAAATTGGTCAAAACTAATTTAAGTTAATAATTCATAATTCAAAACAATCAAAATAATAATAAATAATTCAAAATAATTGTAACAATTAATATTAAAATAATAAATAAAATATAATTAAAATAGAAGCAAAAATCAGAGTTAAATAAATAATAAAAAAAAAGGCAAAGTGGTTCAAATCCACGATAATGACATTATCATTTTTTCCTTATGTGTGGCATAAATCAAAAGTAGGAAAAAAAATTGTTGATGCAGTGAAAAAGTTAAAAACAATGAATTTTTATTGATTAAAATGAACAAATAACTATGCAGTACCGTCATTTCAGGATGGTGACATTACGTCGGCTGCGCCTATTAAAAAAAATCTGACTCTGTACACACTTGCAAAAGACAACTCATGAAAACTACCAAAAGACAGCTCACTCATCTCTTACAAAACGATGCAAAATATATAAATTTTCCTATTTAAAATTGTTTAAAACCACTGGCGAAAATTGAAAGAGCCAATGAAAAATTAGCATTGAATTTTGGAAAATTCAAGATTAATAATTATAATCTCAAACATTTGAGATCGGCAATGTTTTCATCTCCGCCCAGAAAAAAAAAATGCTATAAACAATCGAAAACTTTAAAACTTTAGTCTCCTGCCTACGGCAGGGACTAACAATCTATCTCATTTTATGTCCAAGAGAAAGATTACATAAATCTGGCATGGACACATTTTAAAGATAAGATACAAATAAGTAAAATTATTGAGCAGCGTAAATACTTTTGGCATTGAATTAATCATCTTTATTAATACAATAGGTTTTTATTTCATTCCAAATTTTTGGTTTCCTAAAATCCCCTTAAGGATAGATTCACTCTTAGATTTGCTAATGGAAACCCTCTCTGAGGAATTTTCAATCCAGTAAAAACAATACCCAGAATGCAAATAAATCAATAAAAAGGAAAAATCATGTAACAGCAAAGAGGATTTTCTACCCATCTGTGGCTTCCTATGCAAATGATCTCCAGATATGGCACCTAATCTCCTTCACTCGTTCTTTCTATTAGCTGCAATTTTGTTCATGGAGGCCATGATTCCTCTTGTATTGCAACCGATCATTGCTCGAGGATGAAGATTGGATGCCTCCCCTGTGTTTGAGCATAGCAATATCACACACAAAAACATAAGGATAAAATAAATAGCCTCTAGAGATCAGCCATCACAATAGCCTCTAGAGATCTTCATTGACTACAATCTCTCTTGCTCAATTCTCTGTAGAAATTTTTTTAACATTGATTAAAACCCTAGCTGCCGCCTCCCATTTCTCTTTGCAAAATAAAGCAATACAATGAGAAAGATTACGGCAACAAAGAGTGAAAAAAAAATAAACAAATAAAGAAGCTTTTTTTTTGCATTTTAAGTTGTCCGAATTACATCTTTAGTTCTTATTGATAATACTTTATCATACTACATTAGTGTGTAGCAATAAAATGAATATTAATGAAATTGGTAACAATGTAAAGTTAAAATTAATTTTTCCAAGCAAGGGTAATAAATTAGGAAATTAATTGTGTTGGGTTAATATTATTAGAAGTATATTTATGTGTAGTTATCTTAAGACTATTTTCAATAAAAAGAAAATGAAATTTTTTTTAAAAAAAAAAAGCAAAATAATATTTTAATTTAGTCTTGTTATTTTAACAAGAGTTAAATATGAAATATTATCCAAGAAATATAATGTTTCCAATTAAGTCTCATTGCTATTTAAAAAAAATAAGAAATAAGGATATAATATTATTTTAAAAAAAGTTTCTAATTAAATCTTATTACTATTTATTTATTTATGGACTAATAGTTTAAAAGTCACAATGAAATCTTATTTTAAAATAACTTTACGTTATATTCATAATTATTAGCTAGGATTTATATTAATCATATATATTTTAGGATCCAATTTTTCTTATATTAAGAAATGATAGGAATTATAGTACTTCTACTTCAACAACTTTGCACTCTTATTTATATAATACTATTAAAGATGATTAGAAAATAATTATAGGAATAATAATTTAATTTGTGAGAATATATCAAGTATACCATTATTATCAATAAGAGGGTTACTTATATCACCTTGCATAAGCAGTTTATACTCAACAACATAATTTGTATCCTTGTAATTTTAATAGTAAAAGAAAAGGTTTGCATTGCCTCTACGTTTTGAACATTAGAAAATGGTATTTTAACAATGAATATCCCTTTTAATTAATGTTAATGAGATTAGTATCTACCATACTAATGGAATTATTAGAATATATGTAGATATTACTTTCAGGGATTATAAGTGTTGTAAATAATAACTACATACACTACATTGATACTAGTAAGGTTGCTTTTATTAAAAATATTATTTGCGTTCATGATAGTCAAAAGGTATAATATGATTTGAAGTTTAGCATGTAGATATTCATCAAGGATTCACTTACTCACCATAGTGGTGTAAGAAGACAAAAAAATTCCAAAGGTGAAATCTTGGTTGGGAGATGTAGGGATAAAGCATTTTGGAATATATTATAATGTAGTTACTATGTATTAGTATGAGAGATGGTAAATTTAGCATTCTAACAATCCCCAATGAAAAAAAAATCATTTTTAATAGGGTTCTTTTAATGGGTTTCGTGAACATAAGAAAATACTTATTATTTTCATTTCTTAAATACAGATGATGAGTCAGAAAAATTGTCAAGCAATCAAAATTTATATGATGTATGTCAGCATCACACCATGTCCTAGCATGGTACACTAACCAAATATAGATTATGTTATAAAAAAATTGTGAGTTGTGTCTTGTCTGTAAGTAAATTTTTTGGGCATAACATAAAACCTAATTCAAATGTACCCATCCATTGCTGACAATAACATACTGGTGCACTATGGTAATACTTGGGAACAAGGTTCCCCTTCCTCTGTTTGTCAAAACTGCCTCCTGCAAGTCACCTATCTACCTCAAAATCTCAGCATAGCCTATCCTCAAAGGGACTTGGTACGGGAATACATAAGGTGCCTTTCTGCAACCATACACTCTAAAAACTATGGATACTGGATACAAAATTATATCACCAAAATTATGCACTATGGTGATGTCCTTACAATATTTCTTTGGCCTAATTAGCCTTAATAACTCCATGGGAATTCTTGGATTTTCAAAAAATAACAAGGACCTGAGCCTTGAAGCAAAATTCTTGTCAAAAATGATGTAACTAGCATCAGTCCTGTCCCATGATAGCTCTATAGTCCACAATTGGACTGGTAACACCTCCCCATTCTTCTCCCTAACAATATCCATTGTCCTACTAAAGAAATCCACTCCCTTGTACAAAAATATATGCATCAACATAGAATACCATCTGAAAGGCCTGCCCACCTTCATATTTTTTATTCCCATTAGTCCCTCATGGATTAAATCTGCAAGATAAGGGGAAAAATTAAAAATCAGCACCAAGTGGGGATGTAGGGACTGTACCATCATGAACATGTAAGGGATAGGCATCTGTGTAGCCTCATCTTGTCCAAAAATCAAAGTTAAGGACTTGTAAACATATTGTGCTCTTAAACTGAAAAGGTCTAACCTAAAAGGCTCAGGTGTGCTTGGATTAACCATACACATGGCACCAATCTTGCCAAATAAATCTCTTAGAGGGCCTAACCTTAGATAGTCTCTTTGTGCCTCATAAATTTTGTTAAATTCTTCAAAGTCAATCTTTTCAAGTCCAACAAAGGGATCATTTAATGAGAAGACCTGTCTAATTTCCTCCTCTATGATACTCGCCAAATATTTTCCATTGATATATTTGACACATCTGGTCACAAGGTCATAACATCTAGCTACTTGTATGAGAATGTCAGCATCCAAGAAAACTCTGGGCATAATGAGTCTCCCTATGTTGAACTGCCATAAATTACTAAGAGGAGCACATGCATTTCTTTTGGAATATGCAGCTTTGAAAAAGACCAAATCATTGTAATCTTTCCCTACCTTGGCATCCCTCATCCATAACCCTCTATCATACAATCCTTCATCAACAAAATCCCTAGGGTTTTTGGGAACTAATTCCTTCATTCTAGATGTTCCGATCTCTGAGTGTGGAAGTAACTATAATAAGTCCTTGAAAACCCCCCTATCCTTATACTCTATCTTCCCTGAGAGCTCTCTTTTGGGTGGCATTTTCAACTAGGGTTTTGGAAAAGCATAAAAATACTAGAAATAAAACTACCCAAATATCATAAGATAGCAATAGCGGAGAAGATTTTAATCACTTAAAAATTCTCTTCTTTAAAATTTTGCGCACTTTCAACTTCAAATTGCCTATCATATGCCTAAGAAAAAATTGTCATTGACGCTTGTAGAGAAAACCAAATCACTTGTAGAGAAACTTGGAGGAGAAGTGTTGGTACTAACGATCAAATCTAACTATGTAATCATTGTCAACCCATCACAACCAACCCACATGAAACTCATTAAGTTTTCCATTACTGAAACTGGTGGCTACAACATTCACAGGACGTGAAACAATGTCAAAAAATTAAATTTGAATATGAACCATTGATTCAAACTCCTTTTGGCGCATTGAACGGATGATAAAAACTACGTCATAACTTTTAATACCTTCCCAAACTTAGTTCTCGACCAATGAGAATATTTCAATTTTACCCATGTGCAGAAACCCACACTTTACTTTATCTTTACTCAGCAAGGATAGGTGTCAACATGTCACATTCCCGCAAGCATAAAATTTTGAGCATCTCTTAGTTAAGGAAAAATGACAACGGTCAATGCTTTCAAGAACTGACAGATGTTTACCAACTCTGAAAGCTAGTGACCCCACTTCACAAGTCAACACGTGGAGAAGTTTGAAAACTTCAGACCCTCTAGTGACTAACATAACAAGGGACACATGTCACTTAGTTGCATCCATGCAAGTTAGAAAATTGTCTGGTATGTCAGGTTAAGGAAATGCGACAATCATTGATGAAGCTCCATCGAACGATTGTCAGTTATCTATGAAATTTGGCCCCACCTTTACTTTTTCCAGCCCTCTACCCAATCAAAAATGTCCACATCACAAAATCCAGCAAGCAGACACACCATTTTTTCTTTCCCAGCATCAGTCCCACTGACAGTTGCCACATCATACTCTATTTTGGCAAATGACTAATAAACACCTCAGCATGACCTAGCGACCAAGGACCCACCCTACAACCTACAACCTTAATGAAGATCAAATGACTATTGCTGAAGCACATAGATTAAAAAGTAATCAACTTATCTTTAAGGGAATATGACCACTGTTGATGTAACCCATTCTTTAATCGACAACATAGTTTTGAAACCGGGCCCTCTTTGCCAGGTGTCATGTAGTCACATCCCTGCAAGTCAAAAAATTTGACAACCCTGGGTCTTAAGGGATAGCGATGACCATAAGATAAAAAATAATCAGATGGTTAGGATTTTAAATAGGAAAAGCTAAAGTTTTTATGAACTTTTTTAATAAAAAGGGACCCGCTTAAAATCTAACCATAAAACACATAAAGATGATAACTTTAAAGGTTTAAAAAGAAAACGTGTTATTTGCACCTTTAGTGAATGAAAAAGGTAATGTTTAAATATAACAAGCCTTAAGAAAATTAGGTCTTTCAGCATTTTTCTTCTGCTAGGTCAAATAAATGAGGGTTTCATCAACTCTTTGAAGTATGAGGACCAAAAATTTTAACAGTACTAATAGGTTGGTGGTTCTACCATGTTATGTTCTTGTAATTGTGTTGTGAAGATAAATCTTTTGTGTGCATTTGTGATGTTTTGTTTCATTTTTCTCAAATGTATTTTGTTCTTGTTTCTCCTTTCATGTTTGTGAATGTGTTGTGGGTGTGCAAGATAATTCTCATCCTTGGGAGGATTTGAGAATGTTTTGGGGTGAAGGGCTTAGTTGGGAAATCCATATGTTGTAGACCTTGGATGTATGGGCATCCTTGAGACCTACCTATGTTATAGTTGGGTGCCATAAGGATGTGTTTGATGCTCTTTGAGCTAGTATGTTGGGAAGGAGCCTTGTGAAGGCATGTAAGAATGATTTGTAATACTTGTTTTGTTTCAGTATGGCATCTCCATATGTGATGTTTCAACCTTCACCCATTTTTGGATCTATTTTGATCCTATGTGCAAGCTTGGGGAATGGGAGTAAAATGTGATTGTACTTTCTTATATCATAGAATGTATGCTAGTTGTGTGTTGAATGATTGTAACCTATCTACCCTTGTTTCCCCTAGCTCGGTGGTGGCCATGTAATGGCCTAGGTTGGGAGGTGAGCCTCCATGGTCATGTGAGAAAAAAAAATTTTGCAAGTTAGCTTAATGGAGAATTGATAGACTTCAAGTTGTTATGCATCTTTGAAAGATGAGGACATTAGAATTTTGGAATGAAATCTTATAATTTAGGATTATTTTTGTATAGATTTCAAATCGTAAGAAATGAGTCTATTTGTATAAGTTAGGACAAGAATGATAATTGTTTAAATTTCCATCATGTAAAAGAGTCATTTGAAAAGTGAAAGTAAACATTGTCAAAATTCTGCTTGAACAGTTTTAAATTTGAGAATCCTAGATGAAGCTATGGATTAAGTTTATTATTCTGCTAGAAGTAATTAAGTTGCTGTTAAACTTTTATGATTATTTCAGATGATAATTAGTTGTTTTCTTAAGCATCTTGAATATAAGTTGATTTTAAGATTCTCTTGTTAAGAAAAGAAAATTTTCCTTTATATGTTAAATGTGAAATTAATATCTGTTTAAGTTGAACATTAAATTTCCTGATTCTATTTTTGGGAGTAGAACAAGAAGATTAATAAATCAGATGAAATGTTTTATAAGTTCTATATGAAAGAAATTTAAATCCTCTTATCAGATCTTCCCTAATACTTTAATAATTTATGTGGTTATACATAGTATAATTCTATTTTTAAAAAATATAATAGTATGCATGCTCAACTAGTGAGTTGTAAAAGTCATTGAATAATTATATTAATTTGAATTTGATAAGGTATACATATGTATATACATAATATGGTCATGACTGAAACACTAAACATATTCAAAACTGTTATTTATATAGTCCCTATTTCTTTAGATTGTAATACAAAATAACATGTATGTATGTATGTATGTATATATATATATATATATATATATATATATATATATATATATATATATATATATATATATATATATATATATATATATATATATATATATATATAAAGACACATACAAGTTGTATATAGATATATATATTTATGTGAGAATGTCAAATATCTTTTAAGGGTTACAAAACCATAAAACATAATTTAATATATATATACTATATATATTATTATATATATAGTAATGTATATATATAATAATACATATAATATATATTATATTAAACAAAGTTTTTAATTTAAATTTAAAAAAAAAAAATTAAAAAATAAAAATAAAAATAAAAAAACAAACCTCGAGGGTTCGACAGAGCCGAGACCCCCCTCCCATGAGTGCTAACTGCAACACTTCGCGGGTGATGCAGCGCAACACTATCATGGTATTGTTTGCAACACCACTGCGGGTGTTGCAGCGCAGCACCACCAGGGGTGCTATCTATAGCACCACCATGCGTGCTACAGTGTAGCACCATCGTGGGTGTTGTTTGCAGCACTGTCGCCACCTGCGGTGAGAGTTTGGCTCCTACGCAGATGGAGAAGGGGTAGGGTTTTGACCCTCCCCTTGATTTTTGTTACATTTAAAAAAAATAAAAATCTAAAGAACAAAAAAATACTGTATACCGAAAATGACAAACCCTAGATCTATGATAAACATAAACACATATGGATATGAAATGAAACCTAATCTATTTGCAAAGATTTAAAAAACAAAAAGAATATGGAAGAAACAGCTTGAGGCTTGAAAGGAAAATAGAGAGTTTCCTTCAACCTTGCTGAAGATCCTAAGAGGGTTTGAAGAAACTCATTTGGATCTGAATACACTTGTTCTCATGTGAGAACACACAAGAAATCCTCTCCATTCCATAGCTAAAACTCTTACCCTGCACAAGAAAATGAAGAAATGAGATTTTTAGGGTTTTCAAGAGTATATAAAAGTGGTCCCAACCCTAATTTTGAATTAGGGTTTGGGAAGTCACAAAGTTATGTTTTCTTTTATTTTATTTATCTTAAACACTATTGTAACTATATGTTATTTGTGCATTTCTAAAATTTAGGATTTAATGTAAGTAACTTAACTGAATTTTATATAGAATATATTTGTGAATTCTACCATAGATTTTTAATCAAATTCTATGTGTTGGATTTATCCTTAACGTGATGGAGTTAATTTTCCATTTGAAATATTCCTAAAAATAATGTTATTTAATACTAATATAAATGTCAAAAGTTCTTTTAGTAAGATATAAAGAAAAATGATTATTAAGTTGAAATGTTATTATTGTTATGTTTTAGTGTTATAATCTTTTAATTTAACCTAATAAATAAATTGATATTAAATGCAATTATAGAATGAATAATGTTCAATTATATTAGGCATTATCTTTTATTTAAAATTATATTCATTATAAATTAGGTTTATGAAAGGTTAAGCAATCGAATTTATTATTGATTATTGGTTATAGGAGAAATAAATTGTTAGAGTTTATTTCCTTTACTAAGAAATAGGACAATATTGAAGTAAGTTATAGAGTGAATGAGATTCAAATTAACTGTACATTATCTCTTTATTAAATTGCACTCATTATAAAATTTGAATTTAGGAATATGTGTGAAAATACCATAGGATTTAATATTAATGTCTGTTTCATCCTTTTAACGATGTTTTGGCTAAAATCATTATTTAAAGTTAGTAGTTTAAATATTAAATAAATGTATAGCAAGATTATTAAAATTATCAAGAAGATGTAATGTCGAAAGGGTTTATAGTATCAATTTTAATGATGAATTTTATTAGATATTTAAGTCTTCCACTTAATGAACACATAAATTTTGTATAACTTTGGAAACTAGAATTTATTAAAAATTGGGAATTCAATAAGATTAATATAATATTATAATTTGTGGTCAAAATTATCTCAATTAAAAAAATATATATTTTTTGAGAGACTTAGGTACTTTTCTATTAAGGATTGTAGGGGATAATTTTAGTAACATTAAATTTAAACTTTTTGCTAAAGGGAAGTGTTCCCTATCGATTATACTATCTTTTAACCTATGAATCTTAATGCCTTCCTTACCCTAGTTTGGAATAGGGTATATTCTTATCCCTAATTAACTAAGTTGAGTTGAACTATAACCTAATCAAATTATCACGTCAAACCTAGTATGGATTTAATGTTGCCTGATGTCGTCTATTGATTTATGAATGTTGGCACGCCAGCGCATGTCAACAATTCCCCTATGCAACATTTGGTGGTTAGCCTTTTTGTGTTCTCAAGCTTCGCATTAAGCGAGCTTTGTGAGTAACTTTAGATTGCATCTTGTGTAATTCAAAAAAAAATTGTTGTTGTGTTTTGTCCTGTATTTTTGGGCATTACATTTAAACAATTTATGATATTTTTAGAGTCACCTTCGAGCCAGAGATTTTTCACACCAATATCATGGGCTAATTTAGTAACTTGAAGGGCTGCATTAGCTTCTGCAAAGTGGTTAGATTGTGTACCAAGAGGGAGAGTAACAGGATGAATACCCTTTGCGTAGTAGTTTCTAATCACTCCACCACTTCCTACCTTTCCTGGATTACCCTTGGCCACTCCATCAAAGTTAGCCTTAGACTAGCCTTTTGGGGGATAGGTCTAGGTGTAATTCTATCTTTTATTAGTGTTCTTCTTAGGGTCAACATTCTGGGCTTTTCCTACAAAAGGGTTAGTACCACCACAGATAATAAAGTTTTCTTTTAAAGCATGGTGGATCATATTGTTAAAAAACCTAAATCTAGCATATACAAATATGAATAGCGATCAAGAAACTCTATGGACATGGCAATACGCAATTCCAAGCCAAACATAGGAAACCAAAATAAATATGTTGGCAAAGACATGGTGTACAAATATGGGAAGATTAAAAATATGTCAATAAGAAAGTATTAAATGGAAAATTCCATACCTATAAGGGGATGCAAATTCACAAAACTAGAAGGAAAAGAAAAACCAAAACCACCTTCAAATAAAAAAGCACCTATGCAGGCTTGGAATTTAATGACCATATTGACCGTTTTTACAATTTTGAATTGTATATGACAGGCTGAAAAATTATTTGATGATATTAATTGACAGACTAAATATTTATAAAACTATAAATATGACATTTAAATTTACCAATAAATTGTCAAAATTTTCTATAGGCAATTTACTATTTTATTTAATATTATAAATACATAAGATTTTATAATATGTATGATATATATGTATGATAAATTATGTTATTTAATAATATATAAGTTTCAATTTTGATTATTATATATGTTTCACATTAATTTTGAATGTTTTTAAAATACAATATGTGATTTAAAAACTTATTTTACTAATTTAATATAAATATTTTTTATATATTTATATTAATTTTAATTTTTAAACTAGACATATTTAAAAACACATTTAATTTATTTTAGTTTTTTTACATTTATAATTATTGTTTAATCTTACATATTTTTTATTACAAATAGAAGTTTCTATTTGTATAATATTATTAAATTAAAATATATGAATTTATTTTCTAATTTTACATTTGATATATTATATGTATTATGTTTAATATATGCATTATAATTATATTGATAAAATATTTAAAATTAAACTAATTTATTTAATTATTTCTATATATTAAAAATTTTGGCAATCAGTATTTTTCTTAAAATATAAAATGAAGGACATTAAAATGATCAAACTAAAAATTCATATGGTAGGTACGGGTGACCATCAAATTCTAGGCTACACCATGAGGTTCTTTGAACCTTCAACAACAAAAAAGAATCCATACAAACCAAAAACCATCCTTTCCTTCCAAAAATTCAATGCCCCCAAAAGCCATGCATAGATAAAAAATCAAAATAGCAATTGTCAAAAATCAACTTACCCACCAAAAAGAAAGTTTCCAAAATCAATTTTGCATTACATTATTAAATTAATTAGTATTATATGGTCATAGAAATATATTTGTTTGATATAACAATATTAATAATAATAATATTGAATTTCATCTTAAATAGTAATTAAGTAATATTATAATATTGATAATGAATTAATGTTAATTAAATTATATTTAGTTAATAATAACATTAATAATGATGCTTAAAAATATAATATGTTCATGTCAATTTCATTAGTTTTTTTTATTAATATCAAATGATGTCATATGTTTATCAATTGTTATTGTTCATAGAGTAACATTATTAATAATTAATGATGATAAATGTTCCCATAGGTACTTTATGTATATAAAGATAATAATTACCATACTTAACTTAATCTAGTAATTAATTATATTCATTTACAAAGTGTTATACTCCAAAAGTATAAAATAACCATGGAGATATAATCAACATAGAACAACGTAAAAGTAAAGATCTAGGATGACATGAACATGCATAAACTCATCCACAACAAGCAAAAGAGCATGAGGAGATCTAGGGTCATCTACCTAACAACCTAGATGGGTAAGTCAAGTAATAATCACCCTTATTTAGGATGATGGTTGGGCTAGGTCAAAGTACTTGGGCCTTAATGGTATCTCCCTTTTCAACTCCATTGAGGATGTAAGGGCATGTTCAAACCTACTAATTTAGGTGAAGTCAATGCTCAGTACCTACAAGCCTACATCACAAGACCAAGAATGTGCATATACATATACATTTACGTATACACATACATCTATAAATATACCAATAATAGATAATAAAGGTGATCAAGACATCGTGTGGACCTCACAATTGATTAAGTATGACTTTTTCCCTCATCATATAGGAACAACATAAAGCAATAATATAAACATAGTAACTTCGGTTAGTACATCAGTAAATCATAAACATGTAAATAACCATTTTCATATATTATAATAAAAATATATACACTGATCTCATATCATAAACATCTCCATCACATAATACAACAACAATGTCATCATAAATAGTCTAAAATATAATATCATGAGTAATCCAAAACTAAAGCACTACAAGTAAACATCACAAACTCGTAGAAGTGAAACAAAGGTCTTGAAACCATAATAGAAATAAAGTTTCATGTAAGGGTACTACATTGCATAAGTTAAGTGTGAAGTGTGGTGCAAAGCAATGTGAATTTTAATGTATTAGCTATAGAAGAAGTGAGCCAAGATGATTGCAGATCTTTGATTTGTTTTGCAGTTTTATATTAGTGGTGGATTTTTTCTCTCTTATCCTTCTTCATCTAGGTAGTAATCCTTCTTTCTTTAGGCAGTGAGCCCTTTGGTATTGAGTGTTTCTTTTAAACCACCTTAACAAATGTTCATATATTTGAGAATAATCCTCTTTGTGGTTTTTTCCTTAACATGGTTTTCCACATAAACCTAGTCTTTCATGTGTTTATGGTTATTGTGCTTTTCATGTTAGTATATTTCAATAATTAAAATTTTAAAGTAAGTTTTTTGCAACTGATTAAAATTTTTATAAGGTCATCATATTGTGGACAAATAGTTCACTTCCCCCTCCTCCCAGTTGTCTTGCACATTCAATAATTGGTATCAAAGTTTTGGTTCCTTTGAGAAGAGCTTAACCACTTAAGGAGATCCTAATAATACACAAACTAACACTACCTACATTTCATGGATTAGGATATGCTTATTGAAAGGTGTATATGTGAGTTTAATTGGTCTCTCTTAGTTATAAGACCTAAAAGGATAAGGAAAATCAATATGTAAAACTGACAAATGATCTAAATACTTCATATGAAATTGAAGCTTATGAAGACAATGAAAGGGAAAGGTATGCAATTTTTTGTGCTCTATCAAAAGTTGTTCACTAACTCAATTTATATCTTTGGATACTTCTCATGATTTTGGGGAAAAGTTAAGAATTTGTTATGAAGAAAATGATATTGTCAAACAAGCTAAGATGCAAAATGCTAAATCCAAGTATTAGAGCCTACAGATAGAAGAAGATGGCAATATAACTACCTACCTACAAAAGATTAATGATGTGGTAAATGAGATTAGAAGTCTTAGTGTAAATATAAAAGAAACTTATGTGCAAAAGGTACTCATAACTCTTACCAAACTCTATATTTATAAAGTATCTTCTATAGAAGAATCACAAAATTTAAATCAATATACCAGATAATAGATGTATGGATCTTTACTCTCTTTTGAGATGAAATAATTTGACACTACCAACTCAAGGACATAAATTGCATTTAAGGCTACCAAACTAGTAAAATATGAAGATTCAAAAGAAGAAGAAGAATTTTAGGAGATCAAGGATAACTTTTTGAGAATAATGAAGAAAGGAACTGGGAAATATAGAGGTAAGTTATCCTTGAAATGTTTTAGCAATGGAAAGATGGGTCGTTATCCTTCTAGGTGTCTTGATAGACTTGCAAATAAAAAGAATAAAGAAAGAAAACTTGTCGTGTTCTACAAACACATAGGACTACTCTCAAAATCCCACATGTTTATGGGATTCCAAGTGTTAATACAAATCAAAATGAAATGCTTAATGTCAAATAAGAGAATCCAGAAAAGTGTTGGATTAAGATCAACTTTGATAGTGCATCAAAATGGAACCCTAGGACTTTTGAGGCTGGATGTGTGGCTAGCGATGTGGAGGGAAATATTTTGACTTTGGAAACAAGTAGGCTTGAGGATGAAATGAAAAGTGATGCAAAGGAAAAGGAAGCTCTGTTAGTGGTTGAAATTGCTCAAAAAATGAGAGTTGTGCAATTTCATTTTGAAGGTGATTCTCAGATCATCATCAATGCCATCTCAAAGGGAAAGGTGCATGCATGGAAGATTGAAAATATTGTTAATATGATTTAGTGTAATATTGGCAACTTCAAAAAATTCAAAATTTCACATATCCTCCAAGAAGGAAACAACTTAGTTAACACACTTTATGTTATCTCTATTTGAGCATTAAAGATTGTCATTAGTATCAAATATTATTTAGTTGGTTACCTATGCTATTTAGTTGGTAAATACAAGTACTTAAAGCTACTCATGCTAATTAGTCAAACTACACATGCCTTCACACTGAGTTGAATTAAAGCATACCAAACACAAAAGGATATTAGTTCATAATGAGCACCAGAGCAATTTTACCGAGCATCAGTGTACACCGATACCGAGCATCAATAAAAACTGAGCAGAATGGATACTAATCATGAGGATATTACCAAGCAGTATTGACAGTGTTTACCGAGCATCATAGAAAAATGGCATAGTAATCAAGAAAGGCACATTTATCTATGTAGAAGGTTACAATAGAATCACAAAATGTTTTACCAAGATCGGGGATCATTTATTGTAAGATTCCATCATTAATTGTGATGATGATCTTTTGTAATTGCTAAATCTGGGTTATCTTTGTACACCATAGATCTTAGGGTTTTCTCTAAGATATTGTAACCTAATTTTTGTTAAGTAGAAAAAATAGTATGCTATATAGTTGTATTTCAAATCTTTTGTATGTATGCATCAGAGCTTGATAAGGAAGCTAAGAACAAGAAAAGAAGTTCTTGAAGCATTAGCCAACTTTAAGATATCAGTTATCAGATAGAGCAGAATAGAATATGAGTCATTCAGATTAAGTAGAATCAAACAAGGCTATCTATTAGTTCAGAGAAAAGATCTTCACATGAAAAGTTGATATCTATTCAGTACTTCATAGATTTGTATCAGACAAGGTTGAGTTGTCATTATCAGATATATCCTATTATTTTCTAACCATTGTAACATATTTTTGGTAAAATCTCTTAACAGAGTAGACCTAATAGTCTTTTTGTAAATCTCTTAACCGAGTGCACACTCAAGTAGTGTTGTTAAAATCCTATCACTTGGTAGATCTAATCGATCTAACATATTACTCCTAAAAGGGTAAGATCATCAAAAGTGATGACCATTTGTAGCCCTAACAGGCAAACCTCTTCTAGCTACAGTAGTAAAGAATTTGTGGGTGTCATCCCCACCCTATTTTTTACCTTCTAACAAGGGTTTCTGCATTACCAAAATACTTGAGTTATGTGACTGTTATATTGTTGATTTCATGCTATTTACCTTTGATAGTTAAATGAATGAATGGTGCATGAAATGGATTCAAGTTATAGTTGAAGGTTACTACTGTTTATTGATTAATGTTTGAAAGCGAATAGTTTTTGTGGGTACTGATTCACCCCTCCCCTCTTAGTACCCTATCTCTCCAATCCTATAATTGGTATCAAAGCTCAGATCTCTTATTGGATGGTTTAACCACTAAAGAGTAAAGATCTAACCATGGAGAGATATAAGTTGGATAAGACAATAGAGAATCAAAAAATTCAAATGCAGATGTTTTCTTAGCAGTATAGGCAAGCTAAGGATGACTTGAAAAAGTTACTGGTTCAAAGAAATAACCTGGCTATTATGGAGAATGACATTAGTTACCATGAGGAAGGGATTGATGATTTATTTGATCACATTGGATCTAGTTCAGGAAGTATTTCTAATGGATCTGAAAGTGCAATCTTTGATTTGTTTGAAAAGAATCTTCACTTAACTAAATAAGTGAAATCCCTACAAATCAGTCAGGAATCACAAATGGTGAGAATGATAGATGTAATGAATAATGCTAGGCAGGGGAAGCAAGAAAGGAATCTAGCTATTGAAGACCAAAGAAAGATAACTAAACAACTTCAAGCAAAAGAAAGTGAGATACAAAGACTCACTGAGCACCAGATTGAAATGACGAATCAGATGATTAGTGTAAACCAGGAGGTTAATCAAGTAAATGGTGAACAGTCAAGAAAAATTGAAGATATTGGAATACTCAAGGAAGAGAATGAGAATTTGAGAAATGAAGTAAAGACTCAACACCACAATGAAATGATGAATTGGCTAAAGATAGTTCTAAAAGGATTGATGATTTTTTGACTAATCAAAGAAGGTTTGGCAGTAAAGCTGGATCAGGCTATACTGGTGAAGGAGAATCATCCAAACAAGTTGAACAAGTCAACAACAATCATAATCAAAGACCTAAGGTGTTGTCATGCTATCACTGTGGAAAACTGGGACATACTTCAAATGTGTACAAAAGTAAAGCACAAGGTAAACCCCCAGTCACTCCTAAGTTTAATGGTTACTCTTATTACTGTGGAAAATTTGGTCACCAAGCTTATGAGTCTAAAGCTAAACTGAATAAGAATACTAACAATCCTACCATGGAGAAACTCTGTTATACTTGTACTGAACATGGACACACTGCACGAGAGTGTAAGGCAAAAATGAAGCAAGTATGGACACCAAAGCAGAAGAGAAAACCCAAGCCTTATCAACCAAAGAGATAAGGTAATTCTTATGTTTGGGATTACAACACATGGGCTAATTGTATTGCATGTGGTAGATATGGGCACATTGCAACAACTGTATGAGGAAAAGATGGGTTGGATAATCACGAAGTTGGAAAAGAACTAGAATGGCATCCTTACATTGTCATAAGGTTGGTCATCTAAGCAAGGACAGCAGAGACCGAGCACCATAAGAAGGACATGTATTTGAGAGTGGAAACACTATTGTAGATATCATGAAAATTAGGAACACTATGTGGAGAAAGGCATCAAATGAGAATGTTGAGTCAAGCAATGATGTTGGTGAAACCTCATCCACTGGATTAGGTGACATCGATACCTCTACTTAAGGTGATATAGGTATGTATGGGACTAACATTTCAAAATGATCTTATTTTACATACAATTCCTTACATATGATGAGCACATACCAAATTTTTATGAATAAAGATGCATTATGGCTTATATATTTTGAGCTAACAAAGTCACATAGTCGGTAAAAGTTAGACCAAACAAAAGGTTACTCGTCGGTAATCACTATCTAAGGTTAACCAAGTATCAGTAATAACTGAGTAAAATTGTGTGTTAACCAAGTTGCTGATGTTTTGTAGTATTCACCAAGCTAACAGTTGTCATCGTACCGAAAGTAGGTCAAGCATTTATTGCAAAAATTTTGAGCGGGAATATGAAAATGCTATATATAGATGGAAGGGTTATTCATTTTTCACAAAGCAATTTAGAAGAGAAAAGATTTCATAGAGCAAGTTCGAGCTAAAGGATTTTTCTAAAGGATTTAAAGCTTTTGTAGATTGAACCGAGCACGTTCTTCACTATTTCCAAGTAATTTTATTTACCACCAAGCACATTCATAACTTATTTTTGCTGAAACCCTAAGTTAAGCACAATGGCATCCACATCTACTGCGATTAAATCAATGAATGTTGAAGAGGAAGTTATTTTGATAGTTTCAGCAAAATGCGACGAACCTAATTACAAGCTTCATTTGGAAGTCGCATAAAAAATGGATTCAGTGGGAGCTTTTTTGAGTATCCCACCTAGGGTTTTTCTGATTGAGGATGTCAAATCATTTATACACTGTAAAATTGGGGAAGTTGGAGACTTTGAGATGATAGTGGCATATCAACAACTCTGTAGCGAAGATGGAAAACTAAAACTAGAGTTTATGCAGGTTAAGAAGACAGGTTTAACAAATGCCCTAAATTTACCAAAGAACTTTAAAGTTGAATGGATTAGGGTTGTGCTGAGTCGGTATCATGATGGAATGTTCTAGTTGGATAAACAAGTTAAGATTACAAAGAAAATGATCAATAGGGTTACAGGTTACCTAACTACCGACAAGGCCAAGGCATTTAGCAGTGCCTCAAGAAGTGATATTGAGAAGAATACCGGAGTGGCATGGGATGGCCGAGCACTTAAAATTGCTATTATCAAGGACCCAAAATTCAAGTATGCTTCACATGTGATTGGCTAAAAAAAAATTTAGTCAAGCAGATTAAACAATGTACCTTGTAGTGTTGTGGATATGGCTTACAAGATGATAAAGAAAGATCACCAGTTGGACCTTGACGAGTTGTTACTAAATCAAGTAAAGGAGAATATGAAGATTATTCAGTCGAAAAAGTTGAATACGTGTAATTTTGGTTCACTCCTAGTATGTTTATTTTTCTATCTTCAAAAGTAATTCTCTGGTGTCGGTAAAGTGAACTGGTCTACTGATAAACCGATCATAGTATAGATTTTTGATATAATGAACATTTTGGGAGATAACATGAATAATGTTCTAGATGAATATTTTGAAGATTTTAAGGTTAATATGAATCTATGAGATAGGATTCCTAGTTCCTTAGTAGATAAATATGAAGAGGATGTATGTTTTCTTGTGGACACCGACCACACTTTCATAAAGATTGTGGAGCCTAGAACTAAATGGGTTACCCCCATGGGATATGAAATAGATATTGATTTTGCCTCCAAATCAATCATGGCTCTCTTAGCCACACTGAAGGACAAGAATGTAGAAAGGTTTGGAACCTATGTTGAAGCAAAATCAAGAATCCAAACAGGTCTTGTCATCGGAAAAATAACTAGAAAAGCTAAGAAAATGAAGAAAACTTTAATTGAAAAATTTGGAGATGAATCTGACTCATCTGATGAGTCACAGTTGAGATTGCAACCAAAGGTCAGTTACTATTGATTAACAAAGCTCATGATAGTGAGGAAATAGAGTCCGACAATGAGAAAGATTGCATACTCATTTTCCCCATTCCTACTCCAAAGAAGAAGCAGTTGCCAGTGTAATCAAGAGCACAAACAAGATCAGCAACTACAACTTCATCACCTTTGAAAAAGGGAGTTGAAAAGATCTCTAAGCCTAAGGATTCCTCACCAAAAAAGACTTACTCTAAAAGAGGAACCAAGGCAGCAACTGCACTGAAGAAAAGGAGAAGACTCATAAGAGGTAAGGAAGATCTTGAGGGAGGAAAAAATGATAATGAACAATTCAAGGCAATCGGCAACAAAGAAAGGTCAATTGATGAGGTTGATGTAGATATAATTGAGAATGGAGATCTCACAGATCTGGAACTCAGTTGGTTTGATAACATGTCTACCAAGGACCAAAATAAAATTGAGGAAGCACTCATTCAGATGATGATACGCTTCAGACAAGTTTCATTGGAGTTTGGCCAACCACTACCCAAAGCATTAGAGGAAAGAATAAATAAGAAGTGGTCCTATGCCTTGCACACCAAGAAGAAAATGAGGGGAAAAGCCCTAGTTCTAGCAGCACCAAATTTATCTTTTGATCAAATTAAGGATTATATGGACACTTATTATAAGAGATTCAAAGTAAAAGGTTGGGCCATGCAAGTTCTAGATGAAAATCTAGTAGATATTGATGAGACTGGCCAACTCATCTGGACATCAATCATTATAGCTAGAGAGAAAGCTGAGAAAAATGCATTTCTAAATTTTTCTAAGAAGAGACAGAAGTCAAAAGGAAAAGGTATATACACTGATGATAATTTGACAAAGAAGACTAAAGAGAAAGATGTACCACTTACCGAGGTAATTGATACAATACTTATCAATGAGAAAATAAAAGATTCATAGGATATGCCAAATCTAGTAAAGATCCAAATCACAGAGAATAACGTGATAGATGTCTTCATTGAAGATATTACAAATGGTGATCCTGATGACAGGGATGATGATGAAGATGTAAATGTAGCAGAAGAAACAAATCAAGATGAAGGTATTTCTACCGAGTCTACCATCACATCTTTACTAGGTGAGCTTCCTATACTTGTAGAAGCTATTGAAATAATAAAAAAGGAACAACCCAAAGGCTTAAACCCCAAGAATCCAATGGATACTACAGGGGAACAAAGCACCAAAACACCTACAGAAACAAACAAGCCTAAAGAAAAAGAGGCAACAAAAATAGAAACAAAGGGCCAAGAAGACCCCAAAGCAACTGAGGCTACCCCACTTGACACAACATTAGAGGTGCCATCTCAGTCAACCAACACACTAGTTACCAAGGAGCAGAAAAAGGAAGATAATGTGTCAACTAGGTAGACAACACCAAAGGTAGAAGAAAAAGCTATTTTTTTGATTGTAAAGAGCTCACCTCAAGGGCCTGAGAAGAAGAAAAAGAAGAAAGGAAAAGGAAAAGGGCCAGTCACCTTAGAGGAAGTTATTGTTATACCAGATTGTGACCCAAGGACCCTAAGCCCTGAGGAACTAAGAAAATATGGGGAGTTGTGCACAAAGAAGGCTACACAAGAGAAATTGTGCATGGAATGCAAGAGCAAGAAGATACTAGAAAATGTAAGAGATATCTTATAATAGGTCGTACCAGAGGTACATGTTAATGAGGATATTCCTATAATGGACCAACTTTCCACACTTGTTGAATAGATAAATGCCCCAGACATTGATGCTGAAAAGAGGATAGAAGAAAGGGTAGAATAAAAAATTCAAGACAAGCTAGCACAAAAGATTAACCAAGAAGTGGCAATCAACAAGGTAAATTTAGCTGAGGTAATCACTGAGATCAAATCTATCACTCAGTTAATAAGTCAAATTTTATTGAAGCTATGCACTATGGAAACATTCACTGCTGAGATCAGTGAAAAGATTAAAAAGCTTGATAATGAAATCAAAGCCAGTGCACAAGTTGCTATAACCGAGCCACAAGAATTTGCAAAGCACATATTAAGAGTTCAAGAACTCAGGTAGTTGATAGAAGATCTCAGGAAGCAAGAATAAAGAACAAGTGATCAGGTCACTGAATTACAAACCAAGCTCCTACCCTACCTAAATTTTTTTGAGAAACACATTGTCAAAGAGGAAACACTTGTTGCAACACCAAAAATTTATTTGTTGTAAAATATCTTTGACATGCATGCACAAGTCGGTTTTGATCACATTTCTCTCACCAACTTGAAAGAGGAATGGGAAAACCTCTTGGATTCTCTAAAGAAAACCCATCAACACTTTTTTGACAAGCTGTGAGTATACAATTTTTTGTATTTGGCATTAATATCAAAAAGGGGGATAACAATGTATATGCCAAATATGTACATAGATGAAAAGTATACTACATACTACCGGGAGCATGCATCAAGGGGGAGTAATAGAATTTTTTTTTGATAAGTATCTGTGTATATGGCAGAGATATAATTTTTTGAGACATAAGGTCTATATACATTTAAGGTTTTGATATTAATGCCAAAGGGGGAGATTGTTATCTCTATTTGAGCATTAAAGATTGCCATTAGTATCAAATATTATTTAGTTGGTTACCTATGCTATTTAGTCGGTAAATACACATACTTCAAGCTACTCATGTTAATCGGTCAAACTACACACACCTTCACACCAAGTTGAATTAAGGCATACCAAACACAAAAGGATATTAGTTCATACTAAGCACTAGAGAAATTTTACCAAGCATCAATGTACACCAATATTGAGCATCAGTAAACACCAAGCAAAATGGACACCGAGCGCTAGGATATTACCGAGTAGTATTGAAAGTGTTTATCAAGCATCATAGAAAAATGACATGTAATCAAGAAAGGCACATTTATCTATGTAGATGGTTACAACATAATCACAAAACTTTTTACCAAGATTGAGGATCATTTATTGTAAGATTCCATCATTAATTGTGATGATGATCTTTTGTAATTGCTAGATCTAGGTTATCTTTGTACACTGTAGATCTTAGGGTTTTCTCTAAGATATTGTAACCTAATTTTTGTTAAGCAGCAAAAAAAGTATTCTATATAGTTGTATTTCAAATCTTTTTTATGTATGCATATGAGCTTGACAAGGAAGCTAAGAACAAGAAAAGAAGTTCTTGAAGCATTAGCCAACTTCAAGATATCAGTTATCAAACAGAGCAGAACAAAATACAGAGACATTCAGATTAAGCAAAATCAGACAAGCCTACTGAGTAGTTCAGAGCAGAGATCTTCGCATGAAAAGGTGATATCTATTCAGTACTTCATAGATCTGTATTAGACAAGGTTGAGTTGTCATTAGCAGATATATTCTGTTATTTTCTAACCATTGTAATAGAGTTTTGGTAAAATCTCTTAATAGAGTAGACCTAACAATATTTTTGTAAATCTCTTAATCGAGTGCACACTTAAGTAGTGTTGTTAAAATCCTATCACAGGGTAGATCTAATCGATCTAACATGTTACTCCTAATAGGGTAAGATCAGCAGAAGTGATCACCACTTGTAGCCCTAACAAGCAAACCTTTTCTATCTGTAGTAGTAAAGAATTTGTGGGTGTCATCCCCACCACAGTTTTGACCTTCTAACAAGGTTTTCTGCATTACCAAAATACTTGAGTTATGTGACTATTATATTGTTGATTTCATGCTATTTACCTTTTATAGTTAAATGAATGAATGATGCATGCAATGGATTCAAGTTATAGTTGAAGGTTACTAGTGTTTATTGATTAATGTTTGAAAGGGAATAGTATTTGTGGGCACTGATTCACCCCTCCCCTCTCAGTACCCAATCTCTCCAATCTAATACTTTAAAAATGGGTAGTGTCATTTTAGAAGGTTGGAGGTATTTTCAAATATTTTAGCGAGGTTCAGGCGTTGGATTAAAATGTGTATCCATCCTCTTATACTTTTATTATCACCTAATGTTTGTTTGAATCTCTATCATTTTTTGAAAGGGGATTGTGTGGTATGTAATCATATGGAAAATATGTTGTAAACACCTTGACATGTCATTAATACCGAAGGTTCTTTTTATAATGATTTCTCTTCCCAAGGTTGAGGTGGTAGGAGATGTAGCTCCTCAATACTTCAATGTTTATAGGTTTTAATTGGCATGATAGGAAGACATGTGAGTGGCAAGTAAGGTGAATTTAAATCCATTATTGATGAGTACTTTCTCAATTTAACTACTTTACAAAGACTATTGTGGAAGGAAATGAAATGTCTACATTCATAGAGGTAAATTTTACCCACCTTACTACAAAGCAACAATAGTTCTTCCATAAGGAAATCTCTAGAAATTGTATGTTGAGTGTTTTCACTCTTGATGATCTAGAATTTTGACAAATCATTGATTTTTTTTAAGGGATGAGTCCCTAAAATTTTAGTGGAGATACAAAATCAATATTGATATAGCATCCATATTCTTGGCATCATTTCTTGAGCTTATTTCTAGGGAGGAGTATTTATGGGTCATGAAGTCATATTGTGTTTGGCCAAAGTGGTGTGGAGGACTATTTCTGATTATTGCTAGGTTAGATTTGGTGTTGGTCTCAGAATGTAGGAGAGATACTAGTGCAAGATGGGTGATTAATATAAACCACTCCAACCTATTGTGATTTGGAGTGTGATATCTAATAAGGATAAAAAGTGAGAGGAATCATCTGTCAAATAGGAATTTTTAAAGGATTACATGTGGGAAAAAGATTTGGAGAGAAAGAATTCTTTCTATGAACATCCCTTACATACCAGTCTTGCTTTGTTTCTTACAATAATTCCTTCTTCATTCATTTTATTTCTAAACACCCATTATGTTCTTATTACATTTTTTGGTTTTAGGTCTAGGAACCAATTCCCAAGTGTTATTCTTCTTTATTTGATCTAACTCTTCCTTCATAGAATTTATCCAAGATTCATCTCTGCATGCTTCATCTGTAGTCTTTGGTTCAACTTGAGAAATTAAAAAAATTTCTTCTTTAACTTTTGATCTAGTCATCACTCCTTGATTAGAATCACCAATAATATGATTTTCAGAATGGTTATTCTTTACATACCTCAGAGTCTTAGAAACTTCAGTAGCCTCCCTTGTGTCAACATCACAAGTCTCTTTTTTACATTCTACCTCAACAAGTTCTTCTTCTGCAATAGCAACCTCTTTGATCTTTGTAACTTGATTACTATCATACAATCTTTCTTGTATCTAAAAATTTTCATCTATCCTTACATTGTTACTTTCAATCATCTTTCTTAATCTCATATTGAAACATTTGTAAGCCTTGCTCTTGGTAGAGTAACCAAGAAAATTCATTCATCACTTCTAGCATCAAACTTTCCTATCTCATCATCTCTCTTGATATAACACTTACTACCAAATATTCTGAAGTATTTTATAGTAAAAGTATGATCAAACCATAATTCATAAGGAGTTTTACTTGTACCTTCTCTAATTTGAATTTTGTTCAATGTATACATTGATGTCCCAAAAGCCTTTATCCAATGTACATGAGATACATTTCCTTCAAGAAACATTGTCCTAGAAGCATCAAATATAGTCTCGTTCCTTCGCTTTTCTATCCCATTCTATTGTGGAGTCCTAGGAGTAGATGTATGTCTCTTTATTCCATGCTCTTGGCAGTATGAATTGAATAATTCTAAAGTAAACTCTCCACCTCTATCTGACCTTAGACACTTAATCTTTAAACCTTATTCATTCTCTAATTTCTCTTTGAACAACTTGAATTTATCATATGCTTTCAATTTTTATTTCAAATAAGTAACCAACATCATTCTAGAAAAGTCATCAACAAAAAGTATGAAATACCTTTCACCATAGTATGATCTTGTCCTTGTAGGTCCACATAGATCTGTATGTACCAAGTCCAACTTTCCTTTTGATGTATATGCTTTTCTTGTGTAACTACTTCTAGTCTGTTTTCCCATTACACATTCTTTGCATACAGTGTTAGATGGTTTCACAATCTTTGATAGATCTCTTACTGCATTAGCCATACTTGCCTTCACAATGTTATCAAAATTAACATGAAAAAATCTTCTATGCCATAACCAATTGTCATCTATCTTCACAACAAAACAAGAGGCTCCAGATGTATTTAATTCAAATACATTACATCTAGATTTAGTACTAGTTACGATCAACTTACCTACCTTACTTCTGATAAAACATTTACCATTAACAAAACTTAATTGAAACTCTTTATCCATTAATCATCTTACACTCAACAAGCTATGTTTCAATCCATCAACAAGTAGCACATTATCTGTATTAGTCTTTCCATCCAAAGTAATAGATCCTACACCTATGATAGGTTTAGGAAGATTGTCTCCAAATCTCACAACACCACCATCATACTTCACTAATTTCACCAACTTGTTTCTATCTCTAGTCATATGACGTGAACAACCACTATCTATTATCCATTCAATTTTCTTGCCAACATGAGATACTAAAGCCTTTTCCTCATGCACCGGTTCATCTCTAATAGAAACAAATCCAATCTCTTCATAATCCAAATCATCATCATCAGAAATTCCTTCACTAGCATAATAACATTCTTTATCCCTTTTAAACTTGGAAAAATAAGGTTTGTACTTAGGAACTCTTGTAGGACATCTAGATGCAAAATGACCTACCTTATTGCATGAAAAAGATTTCAAGGATAACTTGCCTTCAAATTTTCCCTTAGCTCTCTTTTCTCTTCTAGAAATTAGTGCAACAAGTTCATCCATCTTTCTTTCCTTTGCCATTATCTATTCTCATTCCTCAACATACTCACCAAGCTCTTATTTTAGGTCTTCACTCCTGGTGCTCAGAAGTGCAGACATTTTCTTGTGTGTAGATGCATTCAATGTAGATTCCACTTTAGGTACTGAATCTCCCATTTCAGCAGCCTCAAAGGTAGTTAGCTTTTCAATCAACATCTCTCTACTAAAATTTAGAGTCAAGGGTATAGTCTCTTGGATAGACATAGCCTTGAACTTGTATATAGGTGTCAATGATCTAAGGATGTTCACAAAAACTTCTTCTTCATCATAAGTGCATCCACAATTTTTGATTCCAACCACAACTTCTATAACCCTTTGAACATAAGCCCTAATGCTTTCATCATCCTTCATTTGCATCTTCTCCATCTTGATTTTCCAATTCTGTCGCTTGATTGGTATATTTGTCTTCTTCATATAATGCTTCTAATCTTTTCCAAATCTCATATGTCAAATCCAAGTCTTTAACTTCAATAAACTCACCTTCAAATAGTGTGCTTATCAGTGCTTTCCTTGCCACCATGTTGTATGAGAATACCTTCTTTTCATCATCAGTAGCTAATGGAAAATTGCTCTCAGTCTTCGTAGCCACCTTATTCTTTGTGATCAACCAATAGTTGATGCCCAAACATAGAAAATTAGTTCGCATCTTGTTCTTCCAACTGTCAAATTTTTCAGGATCAAATTTTGGACCATCCTTCCTATAGAGTGCCATCTCCAAGATCACCTCAATCTATTAAGCTTTCTCTCTAAGGACCACAAGCTCTGATACCAATTGTTATGGATAACAGTCCACAATATAAGTGAGAAAGGGGTGACTCAGTTGTATGGGAGATTATTAAAATTTAAACTTTAAGTAGTAGCAATATCATATCTAATGAACACAATGAATTCCAACACAATAACACAATATTTTGGTCTCGGGGAAACCCTGTTAAAGGTAAAAACCCCGGTGGGAATTAGCACCCACAAATGATGTACTGAGAGTATAGTATCCTTGTTAGAAGATTTATCCCTATTAGGATCTTATTGAAACATTACAGTACATAGTCCATGTTAGAGGATAGACCCTATTAAGAGTCAAGAAGAAAGGGAGGGCTCACTGCCCAAGGCTTACTTTCCAAAGAAGGTTAAATCCACCTTCAGAACTCATTGTTTGCAACACAAGTGTATATGAAGAAATACACAATCTTTTTAAACTATTTAGTGGAAACTATCTTTTCTTGATCAGTTCCAATGAAGTACACCAGTAAACCTATGCTCTACATACAATAGACACAAACTCCCAGCTTTCACAACCTCTTTATATCACCTTTTTCCCATCCATATATTTTCCAAAGAAAAGACCTTTCATTTATACTTTATTACAATTCTCATGATCAGGTCAGCCCATAAGCCTTTCCTAATTCAAAAATAATTACATAAACCCTTGCTAAGATACACATGGTATCTAAAACAAGTATACAATGATTACATTACAATATTTAAGGACTGACATCCTTAATTTATGTTTGCCAAGAAAAACACACGCTACATCTCCCAAGTCAGCTTCCAAATAGGTATTCTCCTGAACACACACCATAGTTGATGTCACCAAGCATTTTGTACCTTGTGCTAACCAATGAACATCCTTTAGTACCTTGTCTATCATCCCTCAAGCTTACATACCTTGAATTCATAACATTTGGAAGATATACCAGAAACACAAAGAATAACTCTGTCATTTCTCACTATCAGAGTCTACTGACTAGTCTTCACCAAAACATTTGTAACTCATCCAATATGAAACATTACATGATGCAATCTTGGATATAAGATCACAACACCTTCCTAAACTCTCATCTAACTTTGTAGCATCTGAAACATTAGTACAATGTCCACACACTGTGATAACCAACATGTTCTCCTTACAGAAACATATGTTGACATCAATGACAAAATATAAATGACAATAGTATGAGTACCCATTCAGTAACATAGTGATTAAACATATAAAATGTCTCAATCACCTCCTCGTGGATTAGCAATATCCAACAATATTGCTCTCCTTGAGGATCTCCCTCGCATCAGTCACTAGTGTTTCTCACTGTGTCTACCTACTGATGCCTAGCTATCACTAAGATCTCTATCCTTGAGGATCTCCCTCACATCAATCACCAATGGTTCTCATTGCATCTACCTACTAATGCCTAGCTATCACTAAGATCTCTCTCCTTGAGGATCTCCCTCGCATCAATCACTAATAGTTCTCACTACATCTTCCTACTAATGCCTAGCTATCATAAAGATCTCTCTCCTTGAGAATCTCCCTCGCGCCAGTCCTTAATTGTTCTCACTGCATCTTTCTACTATCACCGTAGTAATGAGACTTCTCACAAATGACATATATTTCTGATTCAACATTAATCCACTTAAACTGAAACTAAAACTAAATTTGAAACTCTCTGAGACATGTTGAGCTTTTCTTTTATGTGTTTGTCTTTTCTCTTTATCATTCCTTCTCGAGAAACTCTAGGAAATCTATCTTGACCAACAAATGTGAAGACTAGAGGCATGATCATTTTCTTTTCTTTCTATTTGTTGGTATAGTTCCAATGATCCAAAGGATCCATATAAGAGCGGTGTCCACTATGAGAGCCCCTATCTCATGTTAGATGGACATGTGTACCTCAACTCCTTTTATTTGGAAACTTGGTGAGGTTAGTTCTTCTTCTTGTCTATTTGAGTGACTTCTTTCTACTGCACATGATATTTCAACGCTCGTCCTATGAAGTGAACATAAGGATCACTACGAGCATCTTTAACATACTTATCGATCACTTAGAAAAAGGAGGAATTCTTGCGTGTCTGATGTGTTTTCATGCAAGAAACATTCAGGTCATCCTAGCAACTGTGCTTTGATGCTTATGTTTACTTGCTAAATCAAATGGAATAGATGTTCTGGTCATTCTTTCTTTTTGTGCCTTAATGCTCACACCTCATTCCGACAAATCTAAGACTACTGTCACATTCATATTCTCTTGATTTCCATGTTAGTGAGGGTTTTATAACATCTTATGACAATCCTATAACAAAATCTTTGTGATGAAAAATATCTAATGGGTCTAACAACCAAGTCCTAGGGATTGTATCTAGCTTAGGATTGCATTTTCATTCTATTCTTGCATTGCGACAATGTTTTGATGATCATTTCATTTCATTCTCCTAGATTTGTATGATGAGGGATTCTCATTTCACATCTTGTCTTCATCACAACTGCACACGTGTTTGATCCTCACTCTTGATCTTCAAGAAGTTCTTTTGGTTAGTATCTATCATAGACTGTGACACCCTGCATGAGATGTTAGTACCATATTTATTTCATTTACATATTTCATTCACAAGGTGCATTATCATAAATCATCTACATACATACACATCTACATATACATATACATACACATGTACATTTCATCCATACATAAAGGAAACCTTTTACATTTCATCCATAATGGAAAGAATTCACATTTCATCCATACATTTGCATTTGCATTTCATTCATATTCATACATTTCATACATTTTCTCATCTACCCATCTAATGATATAGGAAACATCTCATAAAGCATAAACATTAAATGCAATAATGACACATCCAATGATATCAAAAGCTGAGCTCATGTATATAACTCTCAAAGTGTCAATATACAAAATGGGTGCTACTCAAGAACAATCTATATCAAAAGAATGGTACAATACAATGATGTACATGCATTAGATACATCATGATATAATATACAACATCAATCTGCAAATCAATCTATCCCTGGTCTTCTCCCTCAGGAGGAGGTGGAGGAGGTGGCATATCAGGTTGAGGAGGCACCTATGTAGCATCGGGAGCTCCTACATACTCTAAGAGCCTGGGCACCTTCTTGGCTGCATCAGGTACCACACCGACATACGTTGCAAAAAAGTATGTAGCCTGAGAAAACTGATATTGGGTCTCCTCCTAAGACCTCACAAGTTTCTCTCAGAGCTCCCTTAGCTCCTAGTCCCTATCTTCTAGTCGAGCATCCCAGATGGCAACTTGTATCTGAAGTTCTCCTAACTGCCTCTGAGTAGTCCACACTCTCTCTTGATCCCTCTGTAATGCATCTTGTGTCTATGATAATGCATATCTAGGTACTGGACCCTATGTAGGCTGGTCCTACATCTCCTCATCACCTCCCTGAGCCTATGTCTCTACCTCTAGTGGTTGTGTAGACTACTCCTCTATCCTCTATCAAGAATATCTCTCCTGAGATCTGTTATCTCTAGCACCTGGGTCTGTCCTCGTCCGTCGCGCAGGGATGGAAACCTATGTCGTCCTATCCCAGGGTATCTATTGTTGCAGAATCTACTACTGAGGTACCTATTGTTGGAGCACCTATTGTTGTACTACCTATTCTAGTGAACCTATACCTATTGGATCAGTAAATCGAGGGAATGGATGGCTGGCCAAATACTCTCAGTATGTTGGTGTCATGCCGCCATCTGCCACCCTGTCCATGTAATCCCACCAGGTCAGTGCTACTCATGCATCAATCATAGATCTCATAGGATCCAATCTAGTTGACCACCTCTTCTTCACCTCATCGGTGAAGTGGGCGTAAGAGTGGTACTCCTGTGAAATGTCCTATGGGTGACCAAACTATTGCTAGACCTGTGGCAGAGGAAATTTCTCAATAACTAAAATAGAGTGGTCGATCAGTACCTACAAGAAAAACATATAGCCAAGTTGAGTCCTAGCATCATCCCATACCTCTACGTATCTCCATGGTCTCCATACTATTGCAACCATACCATCAAGCTGAGCTCGCCACTGCTTGGTCTTACTTAGCGCAGGCAGGGTCATCTGGCCACCAACCGTGTAAATATATGACTCAAGAGGCTATCGCATATCATCAAAAATGGGTCTACATAATGGAAGGTGCTCTCATGTCCACACCTATAGAATAAATACCCCTGCAGACATACTCTTCGCCTGTCTATGGGCAATCTCATGCATCTTGTGGTACATATGGGCCAGCACGTACTAACCATATCCATACTATACTAGCTATCCTAGCATTTGATGCAGTAGCCTCCCCCATCCGCACTCAAGACCATGTTGTCCTTGATCAGACATTAGGTAGAAACCCAGGAACACTACTAAAGCTACGACCAATTTGTGCCCAGGCCCATGCTCTCTGATTAGCTCCTCCCAAGGGATCACCTGACCTATAATGAGATCATCTTGAAAGATCTCTCTCAATGCTACGATCCTTGCTCTCAGCTCCATGTCATACTTGATCCATGGTGCAAGGAATGGTATCCTTAGTATCATGTATATGTCCTCTAGTGTAACTATCATCTCACCCTGAGGTAGGTGGAAAGTGTTTGTCTTCGAATGGAAATGCTCCACCAATGCACCCAATAGACCATGATTTACCTGAATGTCAGGTACATCATAGAGATGAGAAAGTCCTAACGCATTGATGTGGGCTGACTCTACATCATCCAGCTATCTAACCAACCCTCCAATAGCTAGATGATGAGACCGGAATGTGACATCTAGGAAATCAACCTATAATGCAAGTGATAGCACATGATCAATACTCGACTGATATCATGATGTCAAATCAATGCAAAATAGAATTTGAAGCTATGCAGCTAACCTAAACATGGCTATTAGACTATCTAACTGATTCATTGGACACAAACCAATTTGCAAAGTTCTCAGTTTGACCCCTTTCCCCGCACAAAGATTTGCCTTTCATGCAAAATCTCACACGAGGAAGTACAGCTCTCGTGCGATGTTTAACAGTCACGTGAACTTTTTCCATGAGTCATGTGAGGAAACTCCCCTTCTAAGGGTTTCTCATGTGACTCCTGGTATCTCACACATGAGCTTGTGGAGAGGCTTATGCAAGAAAGTGCTTTGTAGCACTTTCTCGTGCAAGGATCTCCACTATTCTGCATGAAGAACCTAGTACCTCATGCAAGAACCCGCGGTTTGAATTTTCAAAACATACCTAAAATGTGTTAAATAAATTGAAATCATGAAAAACTTGAAATGCAAGGAAGGATGTTGACTACTTACAGGTGCATCATACATTGGTGGCCGGCTATGATGCCTTGAATTCTCAATCGATGAGATTTCACGAGGACTCCCATTTTTGCTCAGAGCTCTTTTCACAAAAGTCAAATGGTGCAAATGATTTGAAAAAGACCCTTTTTGGCCTATATATAGGTTTTGACCTAATTTTCAAAAGTGTTTTGTTTTGCGTGAAACTTCACCCTTGGCTAAATCGACCGTTCTTAATCCATTTTTGGGATCAAAATTGAAATATGACACTTCTATATAGCTTAGAATCACATTTTAAATATTTTGGGATCGACACGATCAGACGCTTGTGCAGTCAACTTTCGGACGTCAAATTCTTGTCAGAATCATATCACATTAACATCTTCTCGACATCTTCCAAATTTTTCATCAAAAGTCAACCCTAGTCAACTTTGGTCAACCTTGGTCAAACTTAGTCAACCAGACCTTGAAATCACTCAACTTGATCCCATATCTCCTAGAATCTTCTGTAATCTATTCTCAATTCTTCTAGACCTTTGATTCAATCTATATCTACAACCTATTGCTGTCAACCACCTTTCTGACGTGTCATCTTTCAATTTCACTCCTGAGGGGGCACAATGATTGCATCATTGAATCTCATCGAATCTAATCTTGAATCAATCTGATCTGAATCAAAAATTTCTCATTGTTAGGGGCATATCATCACTTTGGGAATGTTTAGTTTTTCATACCTTACGGTCAAAATTGGATATTCCACAACCTCGAATCAATAGGGGCATCTCTATTCCTTACATCTTGTCATCTTAATGTTAGGTATCTGAGCAATCTAACTCAGATCCCTAGGGATCAAGCTTCATTCTAGAGATGGTTCTCAAAATCTCACTACTAGGTATCTGGGAAATCTAACCTGGATCCCTGAAAGTCAAGCTTTGTTCTAAAGATGGCTCTCGAAAGCTATTTCTAACCAGTTTCTGGGCAATCTAACCTAGATTTTAGATGACTAAGCTTTATTCTGGAGATAGTCCTAAAAATCTATATCAGTTATTATTCAATGGATGGGTATCAAGGAAATCTAACCCTGACTCCTGAAGATTGAGCCTTGTTCTAGGGACAGTCTCATGAAAGGTGATAATTTAACTGATGTCTTGGTAATCTAACCTACATTTTGGGGGAATAAGCTTCATTCTAGATATAGTCCTAAAACCTTCACCAAATCATCACATCAAACTATTCTTTGAATCAATGTGCCTCTTGCACATCAATTCAAAGAGGGGCAAAATGTAATACCCCAAGATTGGCACTTTGCAACCAATTTTGTTGCATTTTAGTCTCATTCTATCAAATTTTTGAATCATCAAAGTCCTATTGTAGTAGGCAATTTTGATTTCTAATTGACCCTACTTGACTTAGTGTCAAATGTAGAAAACCCTAAATCTGTATCAATCACATGGTATATTTAATTCCTAGATATTAACTATAATTGCCTAAACAAACCCTATGATTGATTAATTTAATTACAAAGTCTTAGCACTTTAATTAAATTAAATTCACCCTTTTTAGCCAAAACACATGGAAAGGAATTAAATAATATTTGGTTTTTAAATAAATATCCTCATTTCAATAATTGAATTTAATTATTCAAACAATTGAGAAAGTTCATTTATGAGGTCATATTTCATTTATTTAATCAAATATTCTCTCCAAGATCCTTTCTTTAGTTCAGAAAAGGAAACTCTAAGTTTACTGTAAATTCAAAGTGCAACAAGCTAGTTAACTGCTCCACTCACTCTAGAAGCCAATAGTTGATTGTTTCTCTATAGGAAACTTACCATTCTGAACTGGACTTCCTTTCAATCTCCACCGTTCATCCCGTTCAATCTTGACTGTTAATTGATTCCAAGATTCTATAAAAGAACTCTCATGTTTCTCATTCAGAAGGATGCAAATTTTGAGTATTGAATCTCTGTCGAATTGTTATCCCAATTTGTTTGCATTCAAGCTATTATCACTTTTCATTTTAGAATAGTATTTATTTCTTAGATTAATAATGCATCATATCATAGCTTAGTTCATTTTCAATTACTCTTAGATTATTACTCATCTTTCACTATTCTAGATTAATCTCATACTTCCATTCTAGAATAATTGCATTTGCATTCCAGCTTAAACCCCCCATTCTAGAGTAGGTCTATGGTTCTTGGGCTCTTGATTCTGAGAGCTGCTAAAAAACTCCATCTAGATAGGTGTAGTGCCCAAAATAATCAGACAAAAACACAACAACAAATTTTTTTTTTAATAAACACTATCGAACACCTAGGTCAACTAAGTTACACAAAATCCCATCGAAGCGAAGCTTTGGGATCGTAAGCTCACTTGGGCGAGTCACCCAATGACACATAAGGGATCATAAGGCAAGCGTTGGCATGCCTCCATCCCTTACATAGCTGAAGTCATTACACGACAAGGGAATAGCATAAGTTTAAAGGGGGAAAAATGTTTCCCTATATTTTGAGTTTGTATCTAGGATAATATGGTCTATCCCTAAGAATCTTAAGGAGTAAAAATAAATATTTGAAATAAAAGAATTAAGTTGAGTTCTAGAATGATAAATAAAAGTCTTTGGCAAAGCATTGATAAACTATATTTCCTTAATAAATTTTAACATTTCTGAAATATTAAATTAAGAAATTCTTTAAATAAATTTACCCCTAAAACTTTTAATTTAAAAGGTCTAGCCCCATAAACAACCTTTATAACTAATAAGATTAATATCGTTCATAAAACAACATAATGGTGCCTAGATTATTTTGGGTTTAATAATAATAAAATAAACTAAAAATTAAAAGAAAACTCCTTAACTATTAAATTTAGACAAAAGTAATTTATTACTTCTATTGAGTAAATATCATAATTTAACTTTCTCCTAACCTACAAAGTTAAAGCCACATCGTAACATTATTAATATAATTCCTAAGGAACTAATAAATTGTAACACATAGGCTAATAGAAAGAAAATTTCTTTTTACCTATTAATTAATTCTCTCTTTACTCAAAAACATAGCGTCCCCAACTATCAAAATAATAAAGCTCTTAAGAGGATATTTAAACTCACAAATAAAAGAATGCATGAATAAAACATCTTTTATTTTTCTTTATTCCTTCCCCAAACCCTAATTCAAAATTAGGGCTTGGGACCTATTTTAGCACTAAGAAACCCTAATGTCTTCATTATTATTATTTTTTTGTTGTGCAGGTATGTGAAAAAGTGAAGAAGATAAGCCATGTTGTGTATCTCACATTGTGAGAGGGTGTGCTACAGCAAGAGATCTCTTATTCCATAAGGGAGTCTCTCTCTTTTAATCTAGATGATCACCCATTTGCTGTTTTCTTATGTGGGTAATATTAATTTGTATTTTGGCTCCTATTCTAATAGCTTCCATTTCAGAGATTTTGGAGCCCTTAGATTTTTTTTAATAGATCTGGTACATAGTTCAACTGCATATGTATTAGCTTTCATTCATTTTTGAATGGTATTGATCTCCTTTTTCTTAATAATATTGGGGCATTTTAAAAAAATATATATATAGATTTTTTTATTGTTTATTTAGGGTTTTAAAAAAAACCCTGCCCTATCGCGCCGCTTGTGGCTGGGCCATGACAATGAGCAGTCACTGTCGTGACTGCAGCCACGACAAGGACCTTGATCTTTGTCGTCACTATAGTCATGATAGGGACTATCATTGCTCTAAGCCACGACAATGCTAAGGCACTGTCGTGACTTAGAGTCACAGCATCACTGCTGATAATCCTGCGCGGCTCAACAAAAAGGGCTTCGGCCCTATCAAGAATGCGACCCCTTTTTTTTGTGTTATAAAATTTTTACGATAATAAATAATATATTATTATTTATTATATATTATACAATATTTAATGTATAGTATATAATATATAATATTATATTATATATTATTATTGTTTCATATAATTTATATTATTTGTATAATATATACTATTATATCAATTACAAGTTAATTAACAATTAAGTGGCATTATTTAATAAAGCTCCCTTTTTTTAAATGATTATATATTTTATATTATACATATTTTTATGTATAATATATTATATATAATATTTATAAATACAAATCTTCAGTTTGTTAACATAGGGAAATGAACAAAAAAACATGTCTATGTTATTTAAGTAATCTACTATTATAAATGTATATGTCTCTATAGTATCATGCTATTTATACTTATATATTTATATCAATTGACATTATGGATGTATTTTAAATAGCTCCACATGTGCATCAGATTTAGGAAATGAATAGATTAAGTTCTTTAAACAACCTATAGAAATTAAAATATAGATCGGGTTAATATCTTTATACATTTAATTTTCTTATCTAAGATAAAGTTTCAGTTTGTCATATTTCATACATATTCTAAATTTGATATTCAAATCTCTAGCCTGAATATTGATTCTATCTACTACATTCAATTTTAGCATTTGAACTTCCAGGTTTCTTTTTTTACAATTTTGATAGAAGATAATGAACATATAAATTTTCAGATATGTAATCCATTAAATCCAATTTGTATAAACATGTTGTTCTATTGCAAAGAAATTTTATATTAAATCTTATTATCAACTTCAAATGTATAATCCTTATGGCATCAATTTACTAACTACCTGCTAGATTACTGCTAGACTTAAAACATTTACAAATGCAAAAATCTGAATCATAGAAATAACAATAAAAATCTTTTAACAACATTAAAATGCTCAACACAAATACATGTAATTTTAACCTTTTAAAGAACTAAATAAAAAGAACTAATTTAACCTTTTTGTACATAATTATTTTATATTACAAACATGCTGGAAAAATTGATTTAATAACTAATTTTCAGTTGCAGGAAATTCAACCTTTTCTGAGAAAATAAAATTAATCTGACATTTCCAGTCCATGTCTAATCCAAATAACATTTATGCAGAGAACTGATTTTAAAATTCAATTAATAGTTACAGATTCTAGAACTATAAAGAGAGCAAATAAATTGTCTTAATTCAGAAAAACTACTAGAATAACTAGTCTAAATTCCAGCTCTTATAATATTACAATTTCTTTGTTATAGAAAACCAAAATGTATAGAGCAAGATCTCTCAAACTATTCATCTAAGAACAGTCTTTAAAAATTTCTCAACTTAAACTTGAACTTCAAACTTGGACTTCTCCTTCAAAACCAAGAAACCAAACCTGCAAACACAAGACTTTCTTCACATGGCCATGAAGGCTCACCTCCCAGCCTAGGCCATTACATGGCCACCCCTGAGCTAGGGGAAACAAGAATAGGATGGGTTACACACAAACAACACAAAGCATAAACATTTAAGCACAATTTGGTACAAAAACTTTCACAATTTACTCCCTTCCCAAGCTTGCACAAAGGACTCTAAAGATTGAATCCATAGATGGGTGAAGGTGAAATCTTCTCTTATGGAGACACCTATCTTATAACAAAACATCATTTCAACATATATTACAAGCCTTCACAAGGCCCTTCCAACCAAACAGCTCAAATCCATGAGCATCAACAATTCCCTTATGGCCCCCAAACAAACATAAGAAGACTCTCATGGTGCCCATAAACCATGTTCTCATACATAAAGAAATTCCAACTAGGCCCTTCAGCCCAAGTCCTCCTCAAATCCTCCCAAGGATGAGGAGTAAACTTTCACACCCAAAACATGAAACAAAACAAGAAGGCAACAAGATTGAAAACAAAATCACACAATGAAACCAACAATATAAGATTCAACACAAGATACCACAATTTACAAATTTCAAACAAGTACATTTCTTTCAAAGCATATACAAAATAATCACAAGATAGTAACCACCAACCTTCTCCTTAGCCAAGGCAAAATTGAAAAGTTGAAGATGAGCTCCCCTTGACTCCAAGCTTGCTATCCTTCTCAAATGTACTAGTCCAAACCTCTCTAGACCTCCTCTCACTCTCTCCAAATCTAGCACAGACAAAATGAACAAGTGTGTGTTTTTTTTTCTAAGTCTCTCTCCCCTATAGACATTCCAACATTCCTCCCTCATCTCCCTTCCCAAAAGAATTAGGTTTCTAGATCCTAGACAAAGTGACACTTTCCCTTACTAAAGGAATGGAATGAAATTCAACACATGAAAATGTGAGACTTCCTAGATATCATTTCCATTTTTATTTATATCAAAAATGGCCCATTTAGAGAGGCAAAAAGGTGGCCTAGAAAAGTGGAAATAGAAGAAATAAGCCCCCTAATCCATGTACTAGCCTTGGGGCACCAAAATCCAACCTAAACCACACCTTGGGACTCCGTAGAACCCCTCAAAAACCCTAGTTAAACTTGCATCCGAAAATGGAGTATTGGTTACATAAATCTTGGTTCCTTAAACCACCTACCTAGCTTATGAATACTCAAAACAAACTAAGGAGAGGGTGGGGTCCTTATTCCACTCAAGCATGCCACATCATCACCATGGTGTCAAGTGACACCTCACATAAGCACACATCACAAACACATTTGGCATGCTTTGTGGACAAAATACATTTATATTTTCACAAAAATAAAATTTACTTACAAAGATACATTTACAAACATTGTCAACCACATACACACATGCATCATGTTTATGAATAAAATCATGATACGATGAGGTCATTCTCTTCTTAGAGTCGACCTTGGTTTCAAATTGATTGTACTTAGATCCATTCTTGTTTCCCCAAATTTACAATCATGGACATATTCCTGCACACTTAATTTTGATGTCATTACATCATAAAATCTTTGCATTAAAATCATTTCAAAAATGAAGTATTTACATCTAAAATTGACAAATATATATATATAACTGCATTTCATGAAACACTACATAATCTACATCATTCGAAATATCAATTTTATTTCCACATAAGTATGTAATCCTAAGTTAATCATAGAACTGTGATTCCACCAATATTTATTATACTAAAAGATAACTTAACAAATGCAAGATGCACAATTCATATAACATAAATAATCATGTAATTAAAATGAACATATATAAAGAGTATGACTAACATCATCATCATAAAAATCAGTAACAATCATCTCATAATATCTAATGATAGCATATGTAGGCCAAAATAGGTCAAATGTCTCTACTCAAAGTATCATCCTAATGAATCAAATGTCAAAATGAATGTCGAGCTAAGATGGTTTGGGGTAGGACCTCACATCCTCCCCCCCTAGGCATGAACTTCCTCCTGGAGCTCATAAAAAATATGGGGGTACTGATCTCTCATCTGTGTGGTGTCCTCCCATGATGTTGTGACCTCATCATAGCAATCCCACTGGACCCTAACTTGGTCTAGCTCTCGACTTCGAAGGGCCAGGGTCCTACAAGCCAGAATACGTATTGGCTCCAAAGCCATCTATCCATCTGACTCCACCTGTAAAGCATCCCAATCAATAATATGAGACTCATCATATATATACTTCCTCAAAATAGACACATGAAAGACATCATGGATGTCTGATAGGCTAGGTGGCAAAGCTAAATGGTATGCTACTGGGCCTATCCTCTCCAAAATCTCAAAATGTCTAACAAATCAAGGGGCCAGCTTAGAACCCTTTCCAAAATGGATTGGGCTCTTATGCGGCCACACTCTCAAAAAGACTCTGTCACCAATCATATACTCTCTATCAATCCTCCTAGCATCTGCATATATCTTCTGTCAATCTTGGGCCTCTCTAAGATGCTACCTGATCAGATCTACCTACTACTCCATCTATCTGACCAACTCTAGACCAATGGAAACTTTGTCCTCAATCTTGTCCCAGCTCAACAGTGTCTTGCAAGGTCTTCCATACAAGGCCTGATATGGAGACATACCCAAAGATGTATGATGCCCATTATTATAGGAAAAATCTACTAAATCTAGGTACTCCTCCCACCTAACTTGATGATCCATCACATACATGTGTAGCATGTCCTCTAATACTTGATTAACACTCTCAATATGACCATCCATCTCTGGGTGATATGTTGTGCTAAAATTGAGCCTGGTGCCCAAAGCGATTTATAGCTCTCTCCAAAAAGATGAAGTAAAGAGTGAGTCCCTGTCTGATATGATCGTACATGGAATGCCATGAAGTCTAAGAATATCCCTCAAAAATACCTATGCCACTGTAGGTGTTGTAAAAGCAGTACATATGGGTGAGAAGTGGGCTACCTTAGTTAACCTATCCACCATCACCATAATGGCATCATGGCCACGAGATGAGATAGGAAGACCAACTATAAAATCTATGGATATAATGTCCCACTTCCACTCTAGTATCTCATGAGACTACAGAAGTCCACCTGGATGATGGTGCTTTGCCTTAACCTGCTGACACTCTAAGCATCTAGCAACTATCTTAGCAATGTGTGTCCTCAAACCTAGTCAGTGATAAAGCTGTCTCAAATCTGCATGTAACTTCTTGACTTCAGGGTGCACTGCATAAGGAGCTTTATGAGCCTCAAGGATGATGAAATCTTGCAACCCACCAAAAGAAGGTACATAAACACTTCCTATATGATGAAGAAGGCCATCAAACTCTAGGGTATAATCTATGAACTTCCCCTCTACGGGTCTCTAATCCTGAACCATTTGTCTAACCTCTGAATAGAAGGCATCCTCCTGTAAGTGCTGCAGTATGTGCCCTCTCAAATTTGTACTAGTAGTCATATCTAAGAGCTCATGTCATCTCCTACTAAAGGCATCTTCTACCACATTCTCCTTACCCTTGATGTAGTAAACATCAAAGTCATACTCGCATAGGAACTCCATCCATCTCCTCTGTCTAGCATTGAGGTTCGGCTGAGTGAATATATACTAGAGACTTTGATGATTTGAATGAAGCTCAAATCTTTGGTCCAATAAGAAATGCCACCATCTCATCAAAGCATGCACCACTATTGCTAGCTCAAGGTCATGGGTAGGATAATTAAGCTCATGAGTCTTGAGCTTTCTTGACTCGTAGGCAATAGCTCGACCATCCTGCATCAGTACTACCCCAATCTCATCTAACGATGCATCTATGTATACCACAAAATTTGCTGAAAGATCAGGTACTGCAAGTATAGGTGCACTGGTAAGTGCTCTCTTAAGCTCCTAAAAAGCTCTCTCGCACCTCTCTGTCCACTCAAACTTCTTCTCTTTCCTCTAAAGGGAAGTGATGGGATGGGCCACTCTAGAAAAACCCTCGATAAAACATCTATAATAGCCTACAAGGCCCATGAAGCTCCTGACCTTTGTCACACTAGTAGGTGTCGGCCAATCCATAATCACCCTAATCTTAGATGGGTCAATTGAGATCCCATCTCTTGATATCACATGGCCTAAATAGTGAACCTCTATCTTGAAGAATGCACACTTCAGCAAGCTGTCGTACAACTAATTATCTCTCAAGCACTGCAAAACCTACCTCAAATGCTCCTCATGCTCGTGCTCATCTCGGGAGTAAATCAATATGTCATCCAAGAATATCACCACAAATCTATCTAGAAATGAATGAAATACTCTATTCATGAGACTCATGAATATAGCTAGAGCATTTGTGAGTCCAAAAGGTACCACAGTGAACTCATAATGTCCATATCATGTGTGGAAAGTAGTCTTGTGGATGTCACTATCCACGATCCTCAGCTGGAGATATCCTGACTTCAAGTCTATCTTCAAGAACACTCGGGCTCCCTAAAGCTGATCAAATAAGTCATCAATCCTAGGAAGGGGATACCGATTCTTGATGGTCACCTTGTTTAGCTGTCGGTAATCCATGCACAACCTAAGAGATTTGTCCTTCTTCTTAACAAAGATGATGGGTGCACCCTATGGAGATACACTAGGACAAATGTGCCCTTTCTCCAAGAGCTCCTCTAACTGAATCTTGAGCTCATTGAGCTCTTGAGTAGTCATCCTATAGGGTGCTCTAGAAATTGGCTCTATTCCTAGTACAAGATCTATATGAAAGTCCACTTCCCTAGGTGGTGGCATTCCCGTTAACTGTGAAGGAAATACATCAAAAAACTCCTATAAAATAGGGTGGTCATCAAGAGAAGTCTCCTTCTCTACCTCCTCCTCTCTGTCACTGATAATGATAACATATAACTAACATCCCTTTTGCATGCACCGCTTAAGCTACATAGCGGAAATCATACAAGGGGATACAAGTCTCTGAACTCCTGCAATAACTGTGGTCACTCCATCATCATCTAAACATTCCACTATCTTCTATCTTCAATCCATCTTGGATCTATGGGAATAGAGCCAATCCATGCTGAGAATGACATCATAGAATCCAAGTGGTGTGACATAAAGGTCAACTGTGGTGGTAAAGTATCTAATCTGCAACTAGAAACCTCTCACCAAGGAACTAACAGATACCCTAGCTCTTGAGGCTAACTCAACCTCCCAACTAACATCCTACCTAGCTGCCACTAGCCTACATCACTCCACTATGAAAGGTGAAATAAAAGAGTCGGTGGCTCCAGAATCAAAAAGGATAGAAACACTACTACCTCTGATCGTGCTTGTAGCCTTAATGATTGTGGTCTGGTGCTTAGCCTAGAGGTTATCAACCACTGTGAATACAGTCTGCGCTCTACCCTTGTCTCCTATAGTAGGCTCAGAAGCTACTACTCTTTGACTACTGGCTAAATAGCCTGTAGGACAATCCCTAGCTATGTGCCCCATGGCACCACATGTGTAGCACAGTTCTCTAGCCTGTAGTTTTATACCCTAAGGCCTAGATTTTTGGTGTCCTCCTGTAGCACTAGACCCACTTAATCCACCTCTGGAAGCCTGATACTATCCCCTCTGATCTCATCGAGATCCCTATGAGTGCCACTACTTGGGCTTAGAATGTTTCTAATTTTGCTGATACTGATGTGGCTACTGCTGCTACTGTTGGGGTACCCTAGATGATCCTAATGAGTTCTTTTGGTTTCCCTTCCAATGGGACTTCTAGATCCTAGAAGACTGAGATGTGGCATTCCAGTTCTTTGACTGGTCCCAGGCATCATGAGATCTATTATTGATCTCCTTAGCTACCATGGCCCTCTCCACTGTATCACATAGATCTCCTATGGGTACCATCTGCACTTTGTCAGTTATGGCATAGTTCAACCCCTTGATAAAGTAGTTGACCTGTAGTTTCTCATCCTTCATGTAGTCCACATAAGGAGTTCGAGAAACTTGTTCTCGTACTGGGCTACTGACATGCCTCTCTACTGTAGGTCATGAAACTCATCAATGTGATGTTGTCTGAAATGCTCTGACATATATCAGGTTCAGAATCTCTCCAAGAAGATCTCCGATGTGAGGGTGTCCATTGTAAGATGACTCTTAACCTCCTCCTACTTCCACCAAGTGGAAGCGTTCCCTCTCAACATGTGTACTACAAAGCATGCCTTAAGGTTGCTCTCATAGGAATGCAACCCAAAGCAATGCTCGAGGCTTAAAAGCCAAGCCTTTGCCTCTGTCCCAGTCATGGATCCTAAAAAGGGTGGTGGTTGTAGTCTAATAAGGTATCTAATCAGGTCCCCTGTGTCATGAGGTACTCTTAGCACTAGCCCTGGTGGCAGCTCTGGCATGTGCACTGACTTGCCCTCATGAGCTACCTGCTCCGCTACTCATCTAGGAGGGGGACTCCTACTCCACTCTCAGAATCTGGCCTGATGGCCTCCTAGAGGTAATCCATCTATAATAATACCGACTAGATTCTATAATGCATTAAGGATATCCTAATTGGGATTAGGTGGCGGTGAAGGAGGGGGCCTCTACTCATCACCTAGTCCCTCAGTTGCTCTCTCATCTCCCTCTAGTACCACACGTTCACCTCTGGGTCTCTGCCGATGTCGGTGAGCACTACGCGTGACTGGAGGCATCCTACACTTAGGACAAAACAATGGTAAGTTTGGAAAATGTAATGGGTCTAAAGGTTCCTAGAGTAGAAACTTTGCTCTGATACCATAATGTAATGCCCAAAATAATTGGACAAAAGCACAATAAATTTTTTTTTTAACAAACACTATCGAACACCTAGGTCAACTAGGTTCCACAAAAGCCCATCGATGCAAAGCTTTGGGATTGTAACCTCGCTTGGGTGAGTCACCCAATGACACATAAGGGATCATAAGGCAAGTGCTAGCGTGCCTCCATCCCTTACACGGTGGAAGTCATTAGGCGACAAGGGAATAGCATAAGTTTAAAGGGGGAAAAACTTTTCCCTATATTTCGAGTTTGTATCTAGGATAATACGGTCTATCCCTATGAATCTTAAGGAGTAAAAATAAATATTTGAAATAAAAAAATTAAGTTGAGTTCTAGAATGATAAATAAAAGTCTTTGGCAAAGCATTGATAAACTATATTTCCTTAATAAATTTTAACATATCTGAAATATTAAATTAAGAAATTCTTTAAATAAATTTACCCCTAAAACTTTTAATTTAAAAGGTCTAGCCCCATAAACAACCCTTATAACTAATAAGATTAATATCGTTCATAAAACAACATAATGGTGCCTAGATTATTTTGGGTTTAATAATAATAAAATAAAATAAAAATTAAAAGAAAACTCCTTAACTATTAAATTTAGACAAAAGTAATTTATTACTTCTATTGAGTAAATATCGTAATTTAATTTTCTCCTAACCTACAAAGTTAAAGCCACATCGTAACATTATTAATATAATTCCTAAGGAACTAATAAATTGTAACACATAGGCTAATAGAAAGAAAATTTCTTTTTACCAATTAATTAATTCTCTCTTTACTTAAAAACATAGAGTCCCCAACTATCAAAATAATAAAGCTCTTAAGAGGATATTTAAACTCACCAATACAAGTATGCATGAATAAAAGGTCTTTTATTTTTCTTTATTCCTTCCCCAAACCCTAATTCAAAATTAGGGCTTGCGACCTATTTTAGCACTCAAAAACCCTAATGTCTTCATTATTTTATTTTTTTTGTTGTGTAGGTCTGTGGAAAAATGAAGAAGATAAGCTATGTTGTGTATCTCACAGTGTGAGAGGGTGTGCTACAGCAAGAGATCTCTTATTCCATAAGGGAGTCTCTCTCTTTTAATTTGGATGATCACCCATCTATTGTTTTCTTTTGTGGGTAATATTAATTTGTATTTTGGCTCCTGTTCTAATAGCTTCCGTTTAAGAGATTGTGGAGCCCTTAGTTTTTTTTTAATAGATCTGGTACACAGTTCAACTGCATATGTATTAGCTTTCATTCATTTTTTAATGATATTGATCTCCTTTTTTTAATAATATTGGGGCATATTTTTTTTTAAATATAGATTTTTTTATTGTTTATTTAGGGTTTTAAAAAAAACCCTATGCGGCTCATGGCTAGGCCACGACAGTGAGCAGACACTTCCGTGACTGCAACCATGACAGGGACCTTGGTCTCTGTTGTGACTGTAGTCACGATAGGGACTGTCATGGCTCTAAGCCATGACAGTGGTAAGGCACTGCCATGACTTAGAGTCACGACATCATTGTCGATAATCTCGCGCGACTCAACAAAAAGGGCTTCGGCCCTATCAAGAATGCGACCCCTTTTTTTGTGTTACAAAATTTTTATGATAATAAATAATATATTATTATTTATTATATATTATACAATATTTATTGTATAGCAAATAATATATAATATTATGTTATATATTATTACTGTTTCATATAATTTATATTATTTGTATAATATTATAATATATATTATATATTATACATTATTTTATGTATAATATATAATATATATTATTATATCAATTACAGGTTAATTAACAGTTAAGTGGCATTATTTAATAAAGCCCTTTTTTTTTAAAATGATTATATATTTTATATTATACATATTTTTATGTATAATATATTATATATAATATTTATAAATACAAATCTTCAGTTTGTTAACATAGGGAAATGAACAGAAAACAAATGTCTCTATTATTTAAGTAATTTACTGTTATAAATGTATATGTTTTTATAGTATCATGCTATTTATACTTATATATTTATCTTAGTTGACATTATAGATTATTTTAAACAGCTCCACATGTGCATCAGATTTAGGAAAGGAACAAATTAAGTTCTTTAAACAACCTATAGAAATTAAAATATAGATCAAGTTAATATCTTTATACATTTAATTTTCTTATCTAAGATAAAGTTTCAGTTTGTCGTATTTCATACATATTCTAAATTTGATATTCAAATCTCTAGCCTGAATATTGATTCTGTCTACTACATTCAATTTTAGCATTTGAACTTCCAAGTTTCTTTTTTTGCAATTTTGATAGAAGATAATGAACATATAAATTTTTAGATATGTAATCCATTAAATCCAATTTGTATAAACATATTGTTCTATTGTAAAGAAATTTTATATTAAATCTTATTATCAACTTCAAATGTATAATCCTTATGGCTTCAATTTACTAACTACTTGCTAGATTACTGCTAGACTTAAAACATTTACAAATGCAAAAATTTGAATCATAGAAATAATAGTAAAAATCTTTTAACAGCATTAAAATGCTCAACACAGATACATGTAATTTTAACCTTTTAATGAACTAAATAAAAAGAACTAATTTAACCTTTCTGTACATAATTATTTTATATTACAAACATGCTGAAAAATTTGATTTAATAACTAATTTTTCAGTTGCAGGAAATTCAACCTTTTCTGAGAAAATAAAATTAATCTAACATTTCCAGTCCATGTCTAATCCAAATAACATTTATACAAAGAACTAATTTTAAAATTCAGTTAATAGTTATAGATTCTAGAACTATAAAGAGAGCAAATAAATTGTCTTAATTCGGAAAAACTACTAGAATAACTAGTCTAAATTCCAGCTCTTATAATATTACACTTTCTTTGTTATAGAAAACCAAAATGTATAGAGCAAGATCTCTCAAACTATTCATCTAAGAACAGTCTTTAAAAATTTCTCAACTTAAACTTGAACTTCAAACTTGGACTTCTCCTTCAAAACCAAGAAACCAAACCTGCAAACACAAGACTTTCTTCACATGACCATGGAGGCTCACCTCCCAGCCTAGGCAATTACATGGCCACCCCTAAGCTAGGGGAAACAAGAATAGGATGGGTTACACATAAACAACACAAAGCATAAACATTCAAGCACAATTTGGTACAAAAACTTTCACAATTTACTCCCTTCCCAAGCTTGCACAAAGGACTCTAAAGATTGAATCCATAGATAAGTGAAGGTGGAATCTTCTCTTATTGAGACACCTATCTTATAACAAAACATCATTTCAACATATATTACAAGCCTTCACAAGGCCCTTCCAACCAAACAGATCAAATCCATGAGCATCAACAATTCCCTTATGACCCCCAAACAAACATAAAAAGGCTCTCATGGTGCCCATACAACCATGTTCTCATACATAAAGAAATCTCAACTAGGCCCTTCAGCCCAAGTCCTCCTCAAATCCTCCCAAGGATGAGGATTAAACTTGCACACCCAAAATATGAAACAAAATAAGAAGGCAACAAGATTGAAAACAAAATCACACAATGAAACCAACAATATAAGATTCAACACAAGGTACCACAATTTACAAATTTCACACAAGTACATTTCTTTCAAAGCATATACAAAATAATCACAAGATAGTAACCACCAACCTTCTCCTAAGCCAAGGAAAAATTGAAAAGTTGAAGATGAGCTCCCCTTGACTCCAAGCTTGCTATCCTTCTCAAATATATTATTCCAAACCTCTCTAGACCTCCTCTCACTCTCTCCAAATCTAGCATAGACAAAATGAAAAAGTATGAGTTTTTTTTTCTAAGTCTCTCTCCCCTATAGACATTCCAACATTCCTCCCTCATCTCCCTTCCCAAAACAATTAGGTTTCTATATCCTAGACAAAGTGACACTTGCTCTTACTAAAGGAATGGAATGAAATTCAACACATGAAAAGGTGAGACTTCCTAGATAGCATTTCCATTTTCGTTTATATCTAAAATGGCCCATTTAGAGAGGCAAAAAGGTGGCCTAGGAAAGTGGAAATAGAAGAAATAAGCTCCCTAACCCATGTACTAGCCTTGGGGCACCAATATCCAACTTAAACCACACCTTGGGACTCCACAGAACCCTTCAAAAACTCCAGTTAAACTTGCATCCGAAAATAGAGTATTGGTTACATAAATCTTGGTTCCTTAAACCTCTTACCTAGCTTAGGAATACTCAAAACCAACTAAGGAGTGGGTGGGGTCCTTATTCCACTCAAGCATGCCACATCATCACCATGGTGTCAAGGGACACCTCACATAAGCACACATCAAAAACACATTTGGCATGCTTTGTGGATAAAATACATTTATATTTTCACAAAAATGAAATTTACTTACAAACATTGTCAACCACATAGACACATGCATCACATTTACAAATAAAATCACAGTATGATGAGGTCATTTTGTTCTTAGAGTCAACCTTGGTTTCAAACTTATTGCACTTAGGTGCATTCTTGTTTCCCCAAATTTACAACCATGCCCATATTCCTGCACACTCAATTTTGATGTCAGTACATCATAAAATCCTTACATTAAAATCATTTCAAAAATGAAGTATTAACATCTAAACTTGATATTGATATATATATATATATATATATATATATATATATATAGATATATATATATATAACTGCATTTCATGAAACATTACATAATCCACATCATTCGAAATATTAATTTTATTTTCACATAAGCATGTAATCCTAAGCTCATCATAGAACCGTGATTCCACCAATATTTATTATACTGAAAGATAACTTAACAAATGTAGGATACATAATTCATATAACATAAATAATCATGGAACCAAAATGAACATATATAAAGAGTATGACTAACATCATCATAATAAAAATCAGTAACAATCATGTCATAAGATCTAATGATAGCATATGTAAGCCAAAATAGGTCAAATGTTTCTACTCAAAGTATCATCCTGTTGAATCAAATGTCAAAATGAATGCCGAGCTAAGATGGGTTAGGGTAGGATGTCACAATAGGACACAATAGGTCGACTCATCTAGGCATGCAAGATTAATGATCTCATATTCATTCATGTGTGTGACTGATGAATAAAGAATATGTTGAAGTGTATGGCTAAGTTTGAGGCCCACATTTAGCATATACAACACTTATGTTAGAAATAGGGAATACTAAGAGGGGGGGTGAATCCGTATTCTACAAACTTTTACTTTTGCTCAATTATGGATATAACAGATTAACTTGATGGTTGCAAAACAATGTAAACTAAATAGCATGCATAGTAATAAAGAAAATGAACTCGTAACACATTATTTGTTCTCGAGGAAAACCTTGCCAAGGGAAAGCCCTGGTGGGGATGATACCCACAATGATTCACCAATCAAAAGTATCCTATTAAGTATGTTGACTCTGTTAGGAGCCTATTACATACATATAGTGTCTCAGTCCTGATTTTGGGACTCTAGGTCTTGTTAGAAGCCTCATAGAAGCCTCAACCCTGCTAAGAGTTGGTAGTACAAAATAGAAATTATTACAAGATGAGCCCACTGCCCAAACAAGTAATGTACAATGATTTCTAATTACAAAAAGGGCAAGGTGTATAACCTTTTACTACTTCTTTTGCATATACAAAGTCTTCTTGCTTGACTTTCACAATTTACAACTTCACATCAATATCTTTCACATACATATGTCACACTTCTCTCTTCGCATTACATATGTCTTACATTTATACAAGTTATTAAGAATAATAACTTTTACAGTCAGCTTTACAAAACATAAAGCACTTTACAAAATACATATTAACTCATTCTACCCAAGGGTTAACATATAGGATGTCATCACTTTATATGATTAATTTATTATTTTGATAAACAAAATAATCCCTTAACTATTTACTTATTCTATCTTCATTCTCTGTCCAATTAGCTTCAACTTTGTCTATGTTCATACTACAATAACTTCTTCTGTACATGTATAGACTTGTGCTCTCAGGTGATGCTTCAATATACATCATAGTATCCATGTTCAAGTGCACAAGCACTAAACTTACTTCTATCGACAATGCCAATCAAAAATATCTCTGGTTAGACTGGGAAAATGATGCTTACACTTAGACAATTTTATTCTGCACTCTATCATAACTGCTTACTATCATATGCAGTCTTCATATAGATCATATGTTTCCATAATGACAAAAAACTAGATATCTAACTCAGCCAAATTGCCAACAATCTCCCCCTTTGTCATTGGTGGCAACATATGAGAAAATTGGCTAAGTTATACAAAACTTTAAAATTGTGGCCATCACAAAAATATATATCTTCACCATCCTTATATCTCCAAATATCTTATGTCATTACCAAAATTTAACTGATAAAAATGCAACAAATTTTTTTTTTAAGTGAGACAATAGAGAGTAATGTTTAAGGGTTAAGTATAAATCGACTACGGTTAAACTAGTCACAACCTAGGGTTAAGTTTGCTTAGAGCGTAAGCCTAATAAGTATCAAGTACCATCATGGGTTTGGTAGATTTGATCCCAAAACCTTTGCTGTAAGGATCTAAGTTCAGATAGCGGATTCCTAGTGTATACAATTTCACTTTAGAACTTTCGTTTGTGATGTATTCAAAGATACCTAGGGTGTACATTACATATCCAATCTAAAACAAAACAATAACACAAGATATATAAGTACCTAGGTAATAACTCTTGAATATGGTTGTCTGACTTGGTAGATAACTTATTCTATAATATTAGTACAAGAGGTTATTTCATTAATAATCAAATTTTAATTATAATCTGACAATTAACCTAGTAGTGTTAATTAGAACATAATGTTATCTAATCTTTCAAGGAAATGATGACTATACTACCCCTATACATCACCTTCTTATAGAATAATTTTATTAAAGCAATTCATTTCATTTAATCATAATCCTAAGAATCAATAATGATTTACAATTTAAATAAAATCCAACTATCTAATATTGATGATTTTCTTACAACTACTTTACAAGCAATGAAATGAACTATAGAATTAACTAATTGATTTATAAATGAATCTATTATATTAACAATAAATCCTTTACTTAATAACTAATTGATTAATTTATTGAGTAGATGTTTTACGAAAAACAAATAATAAATAAAATAAAAAATTAAACTTCAAGTATCCTATCCTATCCTATCCACCTACTATCCTACTATCCTAACCAAATTATCAAAAGCTACTGTGATTCAAAAATCCATGTAGGGGAAGGAGGTGTAGTTAAAAGACAATATTTGGGGTCCCACCAACATATTTCCCAATCCAAATTGCATGTACTTTTCGCATGGGGGGCTGGTGAAATGTCAGAGGGGAAATAGCTATGACAGGAGCAAGTACTAAGCCTAGCCAAATGTATTACACATGGGGGAAGGGGATAAATTTGTAGGTCCCACCTCACACAAGCCTTAACTCCCACATGGGATTTTGAATCATTTCATGGGGCAGGATTAAGACAAAGTCTTGGGCCCACCACAAGGCTTTCCATTTCAATGCAGCAAAGGGAAACTTGCGAAAATGGTTTAGTGAAGAGACTTCTTGACAAGGCAGGTTACCATAACATGACAAAGTATAATAAATGCCTAAAAGTGATCCCACCCCCTTGTTTCTTGTGTAAGTGGGTGAGATGGTAAGGAAGACTATGGGACCCACTAGTATTTAAGTTATAAGGTAAGCCATATTTTCCATTTGTTTTATAATTCTTATATTAATTAGGGGTTAGTTGTTAATAATAAGGGTTAAGTTAGGGGATTAGGTTACTAACTCTATTAAGGAAAAGTATATTGGGAAGGGAATATTCTTTGTAGTAAGAGAATTATTTCCCTTCCCATACAAATTCCAAAGAGCATTTTGCTCTAAAAATTTGGGAAGTGCTATTGCTATTATTTTGTTTTTTTGCATCTATTCTATTGATTTCTTGGTTTTATTATTGAAGTATATATTTGAATGCATTTGAATTATTTTGTTAGTGCATTACACTAAGGAAACTATAAAGTGAATCTTAGTAATAGCTGATGCATTAATATTCTAAATTGCTTAATTGTCCATTGTTATCCTTTTTTTTCTCAAAGAATTTGAGGTACTAATATTGATTTTAAGGTAGAGTATTGAACCTATTGAAATAGAATAAAGATTTCCAAATGAACAATGGATTGTTTTTAACTTGAAAACTTATAATCAAGTATATTATAAAGATTACAAGATTCATATATCCACAAGACTTTATATGCTATAAACTAATACATTTCCTTCTATTATTTTTAATAATATCAAACTTACATTTTTAAACAATGAAATACAATTTTGTAACAATACATAAATGAGAGTATAAAGGAGAATGAACAAGATTTTCTCAATTACATTTCAATATACAACTTCATGAAGACCCAATGAAGAGAAGGAAAACAATTTACAATCCATAAGTATGCTTCTCTTAACAAGGAGAGATTTCTTTATTACAAAACTACAACAATGCCTCAACATAGCTTGCCTTCACACAACCCTACCAACATTGAGAACTCTCCAAAGCTTTATCAACAAGGATCTTGGCATCAATACTTTAAAATGAAAGAGGAGAACCATGGGAAGCACACCTCCCAACCTAGGTCTCAATGAGACCACCCTCGAGCTTGGAGAACCAAGGCTAAACGGGTATACATTACAAATTATCACAACACAAATATGCACAACAACAAATAACTCCCATCCAAGGTTTTACAAATGAGTTTTCCAAACTTATTGAGAAGGGTGAAGGTGGGCCTTTCCAAGTAGGAGAATTCCAACATATTACATTTTTCACAAGATTATTTCCATGCCTCACAAGGCTACATAAATTCATATTTCATACACAACTTTCCTCATTAGCATCCTCAAGATGCAAGAATACAAGATGGCTTCATGGAGCCCATACTCCATGATTTGTTCCCTCTTCTCCAAGAGAAGAGACTCTCACTACAATGGAGAGGCCAACTAACCCCTACACCCAAGGCCACTTCTTCCCTTCCCAAAGGGTGAGTAATGCCTTAACTCCCATGAAACAACATTCTCAAAAATAAGAAAATAAGAAAATAAGAAATAAAGCAAAATCCATATGCAATCCCATTTCAAACACAACAATGGAGAGATTTATAGGAACATGCATACAAGATCTCACATATTATTTTAACACACAAACAACAAAATGAGATGCAATAAGCACTCTCTCATGGCAGGAAGAATAAGAAAATATATAATACAATTTACATAACAATCTTCTTCATGAGTTTCAAGCAAGAAGTTTCCTTCATGGTAGAGCCACCAACCTTGAATCCAAAGAAAAAATGGAAGAATGAAGTTTAGTTGAGCTCCTTATCCCTTCCCCTTTTCCTTTTCCAAACCTAATTGTCTCTAAAATTAGAGAATGGGTGAACACCCACTAACTCTCCAAAGGGCCTCTAAAAAGACCTCCAACTTCTACCCACCCACCAACATTAAATTTAGACTTGACCCTAAAGTCCTTTGGCTTTTCCTTGTCCCCTATCATAAATGTAAGATTGGAAAGGAGTGTGGGGTTGGGTAAAGGTCAATACTCAATCCAATTTTCGTAGCATGTGGAAAGTGGGTCATAAAAAGGGTCACCAAGGCCACTAGGGGGTTCTAGTTGTGTTAAAAACATTCCTAACCCATACCCCTATCACTAAGGTACTTAGATTTTGCTAAACTTGACCCTTAGGACCTCTTTTTGGCCTCTAGAAGTGGCTAGAAAAGAATTAAATCTAAATGATCAAATTGGTGGAACTTTGCAAGTATCTCCAACAAGGGGATTTAATTAGGTTCCTAATGATTCAGCTGGGCTTAGATTTACATTACCAACCTTAGTAGACATGCCAATACATAAACACATAACAAGTGTCAAGTGACACTAACAATCACACATCACATTCAAAATGACATGTCCTAAATGACAACATGAAGTTACACTAGTAACACACATGCAATTCACATTTACAACTAGATCACATTACAATGAGGTTTTCAATCCCATATCAGATTAAACCTTGGCTTACTCAGTTCACATATGTTTAGCCTTGATTCTCCAAATAATTCCATGGTTCTCTTTCATGCACACTAAAGTCGAGCATCAATAGTCCAAGGTAATAAAATCACATGAAATATACATTTTCAATTCATAATTAACAACATAAATTAAGGTGCAGAATTCGATTCTAATTGTAATTTTTCATTCAATAATGTTTAAACATAGTAATTCCATAATCATCATGACATATCATCCATGAAATAATCAAATCTAATCATGGTCTGATCTTCTCATCATTTCACATATCTAAACATACATAATCAAAATCAACCACATGTTCTAGGTCTAATCCAAATCAGAATGTAATCCATATAATGATCATCATAAAACATATTATCTCAAGTCTCTGTCAAGATAATCAAAAGTGTATCAATGTATCAAAGTATAAAGTATCAAAGTGTGAACAAATCAGTAGTGCTATGATGGGTCAAGCTGAGGCCTCACATCCTCCCCCCTAGGCATGAACTTCCTCCTAGAGTTCATCAAAAAAGTATGGTTACTATGATCTCATTTGTGCTACATCCTCCCATGAAGTCATGACCTCATAATAACAATCTCACTGGACCCTAACTTGGTCCAGATCTCTACCTCAAACTACTAGGGTCCATCAGGATAAAATGTGAATGGGCTCTGAGGCTAACTGTCCATTCCACTCCACTTGCAAGGCATCCCAATCTATAATGTGAGACTCGTGATAAATATACTTCCATAACACAGATACATGAAACACATCATCGATGCATGATAGGCTAGGTGGCAAAGCTAAATGGTAGGCAACTAGTCCTATCCTCTCCAATATCTAGAAAGGTCCAACAAAGCGAGGTGCCAACTTAGAGCCCTTTCCAAAATGGATTGGACTCTTGTGCAGGCGCGCCCTCAAGAAGACCCTATCTCCAACCATATACTCATGGTCAACCCTCTTCACATTTGCATACTTATTCTATCAATCCTAAGCCTCTCTAAGATGTTGTCCAATCAAGACCACCTACTGCTCCATATCCTTGACCAACTAAGGTCCAATAGATACTCTATCCTCGATCCTGTCCCAACTCAGTGGTGCCCTGCATGGTCTACCATACAAAGCCTAATATGGTGGCATACCAATAGAAGAATGATGCCCATTATTATAGGAAAAATCTACTAGATTTAGGTATTCCTCTCACTTGACCTGACGGCCCATCACATACATACATAACATATCCTCTTACACCTAGTTAACCCTCTCTGTCTGTCCATCTGTCTGAGGGTGATATGTCGTACTAAAATTGAGCCTAGTGCCCAAAGTTGTTTGTAACTCTCTCCAAAAGGATGATGTGAACAATGAGTCTCTATCAGAGATGATCTTATGGGGGATACCATGAATTCTGACAATATCTCACAAGAGCACTTGAGCTACGTCTCATCCTACAAATGTAGTATGCATGGGTGAGAAGTGGGAAACCTTGGTCAATGTGTCAACTATCACCAAGATGGCATCATGGCAGTGAGAATAAATAGGGAGACCAACAATGAAGTCCATAGATATAGTATCCCACTTCCACTTAGCAATCTCATGTGGCTGCAAGAGCCCACCTGGATGACTATGCTCTACCTTCACTCTCTAACACTCTAGGCATCTAGCAACTATGCTAGAAATCTGCAATCTCATGCATGGCCAATGATACAACTATCTCAGATTGGCATGCAACTTCTTAACTCCTGGATGAGCTGCGCTCTATGAGCCTCAAGCACAATAAACTCTCACAAGTCACCCATAGAAGGTACATAGATGCATCCCCTATGACGTAGAATTCTATCAGACTCTAAGGAATACTCTACAAATATCCCCTCAAGGGGTCTCTAAGAATGGATAACCTAATCAACCTCTACATAAAATCCATCCTCTATCAAGATGCAAAATGCGCTCCCTCAAATCTATACTAGAAGTCATAGATGAGAGTTTGTGCCACCTCCTACTCAAGGCATCTGCAACTACATTCTCTTTCCCCTTGATTTAATGAACATCAAAATCATACTCACACAAAAACTCCATCCATCTCCCCTACCTAGCATTAAGATTGGGTTATGTAAAGATATACTTTAGGCTCTGGTGATCTGAATGAAGCTCAAATCGATGACCTAGAAGGAAGTGTTTCCAGCTCACTAAGGCATGAACCACTGCTATGAGTTCTAGGTCATGAGTATGATAATTAAGCTCGTGAGTCTTTAGCTTCCTAGACTTGAAAGCTATAGGATGACCCTCCTGCATAAGGACTCCCCCTAAACCATCCAATGAAGCATCCATACATACTACAAAATCTATTGAAGGATCTGGCACTGCTAAAATTAGTGCACTAGTGAGGGCTCTCTTGAGCTCCTGGAAAGCTCTCTCACACTTCTCTGTCCATTCATACTTCTTCCCCTTTCTCTGAAGGGAAGTGATGGGATGAGCTATTCTAGAAAATCCTACCACAAAGCATCTGTAATAACCTACTAAGCCCATAAAACTCCTGACCTCAGTGACACTGGTGGGTGTTGGCCAATCCATAATGGCTCTAATCTTCAATGGGTCTACAGAGATTCCATCACCGGATATAACATGACCAAGATAATGCACCTTGGGTCTAAAGAAGGCACATTTTGACAAGCTACCATATAACTGATTCTCTCTCAAATGCTGCAAAACTTGTCTTAGATGATCCTCATGCTCCTCCTCATTGCAGGAATTATATATCAAAATTTCATCAAGAAACACTACCACAAATTTATCCAAGAATGTATGAAATACTCTGTTCATGAGGCTCATGAACACAGCTGGAGCATTGATGAGGCCAAATGGCACTACTATGAACTAATAGTGACCATACCTCATGTGAAAAGCAGTCTTGTGGATATCACTTTCCACAATCCACAACTAATGGTACCCCAACTTCATATCTATCTTCGAGAACACTCAGGCCCCCTACAACTAATCAAATAAATCATCGATCCTGGGGAGTAGGTATCAGTTCTTAATTATTACTTTATTCAACACCCGATAATCAATGCACAATCTAAGTGATCCATCCTTTTTCTTCACAAAAATCACTGGTGCACCCCAAGGTGATACACTAATTCAGATATGCTCTTTCTCCAAGAACTCTTCTAACTGAATCTTGAGCTCATTGAGCTCATGTGTGGTCATCTAGTAAGGTGCTCTAGATATGAGCTCGACTCCTAGCACAAGGTCTATGTGAAAATCAACTACCCTAGGTGGAGGCATACCAGGTAGCTTAGTAGGAAATACATCTGCAAACTCCTAAAGAATAGGATAATCCTCAAGCCAAGGCTCCCCCTTTAAATCCTCCTCTCTATCACTAATGGTGATGTCAAATAGCTGACATACCTTCCACATGTACTACCTAAGCTGCATAGCAGAGATCATGTGAAGGGATACGGGTCTCTGAACCCCAAATATCACCATAGAAGTATTGTGATCATCAATGCACTCAACCCTCTTCTAACAAAAATCCATCTTGGTGCTATGGGCATATAACCAATCCATGCCAAGGACTACATCATAAGATCCTAGAGGGGTAATGCAGAGATCAGACATCATGATTAAGTCTCCAATCTAAATCTGACAACTATGAACTAAGGAACTAACAGACACCCTAGCTCTTGAAGCTAACTCGACCTCCCAACTGACATCATGTCTAATTGCCACCAGCCCATAATGCTCCACTACATATGGAGATATAAAGGAGTATATGGCTCCTAAATCAAACAAGATAGAAAAACTGATACCCTAAATCATACCTGTGGCCTCTATGACTGTGGCCTGGTGCTCGGCCTAGTGGTTATCAACCACTGCAAATACTCTATGGGACCTACCCATATCTACAACTATAGGCTCTAAGGTAGCCCCTCTCTAACCACCAATTGACTATCCCTGTGGGCACTCTCTCACTATATGACCCATACCACTGCAAGCGTAACATGGCCCTCGGGTCTAAATCTATACTCCTTGTGTCCTAGGCTATTGTGACCCTCCGATCCTACTAGAACCACTGTATCCACCCCTAGAGGACTTTTGAGTCCTAGCTAATTGTGTCTGAGGGGTCTTTGTCCTCTCATCCTATCTAGGGCCCTTAGACTGCTACTGTTTGGGCTTAGAGCCTTGATAACCTTGTGAATGCCTCTATCTAGAATCTTGCTGAGATCCCTACTACTGAGACTATTGACCCTTAAAGGATCCTGCTGCATGGTTATGTTTCCCTTTCCAAGAGGGTCTCTATTGTCCTGACTACTGGGATGAGGGGTTTCAGTGTTTAGACCGATCTCACAACTCCTATCTAGTATGAATATCCTCGGCTACAAGTGTCATTTCAACTGTATCTCTAAAGGTGGTGGGAAAGGCTAAACATACTATGCCCTGAAGAGACATATTGAGTCCCTTAATGAAATGATCAATACGTGGTTTCTCGTCCTTCATATAATCTACATATGGAAGGAGCTCGAGAAATTGACTCTCATACTAGGCCACTATGAGACCTCTCTATTAGAGATCATGGAACTCCTCTATTTGTCTCTGTCTGAAATGCTCAGAGAGATACCTCTCTCAAAATTGGGCTACAAAAGACTCACAAGTGAGTGTGTTAATAGCCACTCCTCCAATGGACTCCTCCTGCTGCCACCAAGTGGAGGCTTTCTCCCATAGGAGATGAACTACAAGTCATGCCTTTAGATTACTCCCATAAGGGTGCAATCCAAAGCATCGCTATAAATTCTATAACCAAGCCTCTGCTACTGACCCATCAGTGGATCTCAAAAACAAGGGTGGCTGGAGTTGTATTAACTCTCAAATCTCATCTCCAACATCTCTAGGGGGTCTCTCTCTCTCTCAAATCCCATGATCGAGTGGTACCTCTATTTGATGAACTGACTCACCCTCATGATCACCATAGCCCTCAATAAACCTAGGTGGAGGGCTCCTACTCCTCTCTCTTTTAACTGCTCTACCACCTCCTGGGATCTCTGCTTCCCTTTTGGAAACTTGTTGCTATGGTTGAGGAACTATGAGTGGTAGCCTCTGCTAAATTACCCCAATCAAATTCTGAAGGACATCCATAATATCTTAGTTAGTGTTCCAAGGTGGTGAAGGTGGTGGTGGTGGTGGTGGAGGTGGTGGTGGTCCACCCCATGTCCTACATTAACATGTGAAGCTTTATGACCCCTACTTTGTCGGCCAACTCATGTGACAACAGGAATCCTACACAATAGATTAAGTTAGGTGAGTGGAAACATAATGGGTTTAAAGGTTCCAATGTTGAAACCTAGGCTCTGATACAAAATTTCATGCCCAAAATTTAACAAATAAAAATGCAACAATTTTTTTTTTTAAGTGAGACAATAGAGAGTAATGTTCAAGGGTTAAGTATAAATTGACTATGGTTAAACCGGTCACAACCTAGGGTTAAGTTTTCTCAGAGTGTAAGCCCAATAACTATCAAGTACCATTGTGGATCTGGTGAATTTGATCCCATAACCTTCTTTGTAAGGATCTGAGTTCGGATAGTAGATTCCTAGTATATACAATTTCACTTTAGAACTTTCATTCGTGATGTATTCAAAGATACCTAGGGTGTAGATTACATATCCAATCTAATTCGAAACAATAACACAAGATATATAAGTACCTAGGTAATAACTCTCGAATATGGTTGTCCAACTTGGTAGATAACTTATTCTACAATATTAGTACAAGAGGTTATTTCATTGATAATCAAATTATAATTATAATTCGACAATTAACCTAGTAGTGTTAATTAGAACATAATGTTATCTAATCTTTCAAGGAAATGATGACTATACTACCCCTCTACATCACCTTCTTATAGAATAATTTTATTAAGGAAAGTCATTTCATTTAATCATAATCCTAAGAATCAATAACGATTTACAATTTAAATAAAATCCAACTATCTAATATTGATGATTTTGTTACAACTACTTTACAAGCAATGAAATGAACTATAGAATTAACTAATTGATTAATTTATTGAGTAGATGTTTTATGAAAAATAAAATAATAAATAAAATAACAAATTAAACTTTAATTATGCTATCCTATCCTATACACCTACTGTCCTACTATCCTAACCAAATTATCAAAAGCTACTATGGTACGAAAATCCATGTGGGGAAAGGAGGTGTAGTTAAAAGACAAGATTTGGGGTCCCACCAACATATTTCCCAATCCAAATTGCATGTACTTTTTGCATGGGGGGTTGGTGACATGTCAGAGGGGAAATAGCTATGACAGTAGCAAGTACTAAGCCTAGCCAAATGTATTACACATGGGGGAAGGGGATAAATTTGTAGGTCCCACCTCACACAAGCCTTAACTCCCACATGGGATTTTGAATCATTTCATGGGGTAGGTTTAAGAAAAAGTCTTGGGCCTACCACAAGGCTTCCATTTCAATGCATCAAAGGGAAACTTGCGAAAATGGTTTAGTGAAGAGACTTCTTGACAAGGCAGGTTACCATAACATGACAAAGTATAATAAATGCCTAAAAGTGATCCCACCCCCTTGTTTCCTGCATAAGTGGGTGATATGGTAAGGAAGACTATGGGACCCACTAGTATTTAAGTTATAAGGTAAGCCATATTTTCCATTTGTTTTATAATTCTTATATTAATTAGGGGTTAGTTGTTAATAATAAGGGTTAAGTTAGGGGATTAGGTTACTAACTCTATTAAGGAAAAGTATATTGGGAAGGGAATGCTCTCTGTAGTAAGAGAATTATTTCCCTTCCCATACAAATTCTAGAGAGCATTTTTCTCTAAAAATCTGGGAAGTGCTATTGCTATTATTTGGTTCTTTTGCATCTATTCTATTGATTTCTTGGTTTTATTATTGAAGTATATATTTGTATGCATTTTAATTATTTTGTTAGTGCATTACACTAAGGAAACTATAAATTGAATCTTAGTAATAGGTGATTCATTAATATTCTAAATTGCTTAATTGTCCATTGTTATCCTTTTTTTTCTCAAAGAATTTGAGGTAGTAATATTGATTTTAAGGTAGAGTATTGAACCTATTGAAATAGAATATAGATTTCCAAAGGAAAAATGGAGTATTTTTAACTTGAAAACTTATAATCAAATACATTATAAAGATTACAAGATTCATATATCGACAAGATTTTATATGTTATGAACTAATACATTGCCTTCTATTATTTTTAATAATATCAAACTTACATTTTTAAACAATGAAATACAATTTTGTAACAATACATAAATGAGAGTATCAAGGAGAATGAACAAGCTTTTCTCAATTACATTTCAATATACAAATTCATGAAGACCCAATGAAGAGAAGGAAAACATTTTATAATCCACAAGTATGCTGCTCTTAAGAAGGAGAGATTTCTTTATTAAAAAACTACAACAATGCCTCAACATAGCTTGCCTTCACACAACCCTACCAATATTGAGAACTCTACAAAGCTTTATCAAAAAGGATCTTGGCATCAATGCCTTAAAATGAAAGAGGAGAACCATGGGAAGCTCACCTCCCAACCTAGGTCTCAATGAGACCACCGTCGAGCTTGGAGAAGCAAGGCTAAATGGGTATACATTACAAATGCTCACAACACAAATATGCACAACAAAAAATAACTCTCATCCAAGGTTTTAAAAATGAGTTTTCCAAACTCATTGATAAGGGTGAAGGTGGGCTATTCCAAGTAGGAGAATACCAACATATTACATTTTTCACAAGAGTATTTCCATGCCTCACAAGGCTACATGAATTCATATTTCATACAAAACTTTCCTCATTAGCATCCTTAAGATGCAAGAATACAAGATGGCTTCATGGAGCCCATACTCCATGAGTTTTTCCCTCTTCTCCAAGAGAAGAGACTCTCACTAAAATGGAGATCCCAACTAACACCTTCACCCAAGGCCACTTCTTCCCTTCCCAAAGGGTGAGTAATGACTTAACTCCCATGAAACAACATTCTCAAAAACAAAAAAACAAGAAATAAAGAAAAATCCATATGCAATCTCATTTCAAACACAACAATGGAGAGATTTACAAGAACATGCATACAAGCTCTCACATATTATTTTAACACAACAAACAACAAAATGAGATGCAATAAGCACTCTTTCATGGAAAGAAGAATAAGCAAATATACAATACAATTTACATAACAATCTTCTTGATCAATTTCAAGCAAGAAGTTTCCTTCATGGTAGAGCCACCAACCTTGAATCCAAAGCAAAAATGAAAGAATGAAGTTTAGTTGAGCTCCTTATCCCTTCCCCTTTTCCTTTTCCAAACCTAATTGTCTCTAAAATTATGGAGTGGGTGAACACCCACTAACTCTCCAAAGGGCCTCTAAAAAGACCTCCAACTTCTACCCACCCACCAACATTAAATTTAGACTTGACCCTAAAGTCCTTTGGCTTTTCCTTGTCCCCTATCATAAATGTAAGATTGGAAAGGAGTGTGGGGTTGGGTAAAGGTCAATACTCAATCCAATTTTCGTAGCATGTGGAAAGTGGGTCATAAAAAGGGTCACCAAGGCCACTAGGGGGTTCTAGTTGTGTTAAAAACATTCCTAACCCATACCCCTATCACTAAGGTACTTAGATTTTGCTAAACTTGACCCTTAGGACCTCTTTTTGGCCTCTAGAAGTGGCTAGAAAAGAATTAAATCTAAATGATCAAATTGGTGGAACTTTGCAAGTATCTCCAACAAGGGGATTTAATTAGGTTCCTAATGATTCAATTGGGCTTATATTTACATTACCAACCTTAGTAGACATGCCAATACATAAACACATAACAAGTGTCAAGTGACACTAACAATCACACATCACATTCAAAATGACATGTCCTAAATGACAACATGAAGTTACACTAGTAACACACATGCAATTCACATTTACAACCAGATCACATTACAGCGAGATTTTCAATCCCATATCAGATTAAACCTTGGCTTACTCAGTTCACATATATTTAGCCTTGATTCTCCAAATAATTTCATGGTTCTCTTTCCTGCACACTAAACTTGAGCATCAGTAGTCCAAGGTAATAAAATCACGTAAAATATACATTTTCAATTCATAATTAACAACATAAATCAATGTGCAGAATTCGATTCTAATTGTAATTTCTCATTCAATAATGTTTAAACATAGTAATTCCATAATCATCATGACATATCATCCATGAAATAATCAAATCTAATCATGATCTGATCTTCTCATCATTTCACATATCTAAACATACATAATCAAAATCAACCACATGTTCTAGGTCTAATCCATATCAGAATGTAATCCATATAATGATCATCATAAAACATATTATCTTGAGTCTCTGTCAGGATAATCAAAAGTGTATCAGTGTATCAAAATATAAAGTATCAAAGTGTGAACAAATCAGTAGTGCTATGATGGGTCGGGATGAGGCCTCACATCTTATATATCATCTATACTCCCCCTAGGAATATGCTCCATATTATATATCTATATCATATCATATTCAATTTTTTGCTATCACTCCCCCTTTGACAACAATGACAAAAAGGGTGCCAAAAATATGTACTCTAAAGATGTTTACCTTAGATTCAAGTTTGCAAAGCTTGTAGGCTTGCAACACAATCTGCAAAATTTACTTTGATGTTCTCTATCTCCTTCTCCCATGCCTTCTTAACGGTGTCTGAAACACTGAGTAGTGCACATAAACCATAAGATGGGATCTCACATGCATGAAGGTTTGCAAAGTTTAATTTCTCATAAGATTTCTTGGATGAAAGACAGTCTTCCAATTGTCCTTCAATGATGTTTATCTTAACTGAAATTTGCTCTCTTAGAAGAGAAAATCTTCTCAATTTCATTTCTCTTTCATCACTAAGAATTCTTATATCATCATTCAATTTACTGATTCTCTTTTTAAAATCTAATATCTTTGCATTTGGGCTAGATAAATGATTTACCTCTATTTGAATTTCTGCCTCTTTTTCTCTTATCTTCTCAGTTACTTCTGATACATGATTTTCTATTTTTTTACACTAAATATACAAAGCTTTTCCTCTGTCCAAATTTCTTCTTAAGTCCTTGATACACACATCCAAATTATTAATATTATTTCTGATATTTTGACATATATCATGAAATATTTTAGCCTCATAGGCTGCCTAAGCCTTTACTGTAGCTATGTCTAACAAGTTAGTGAATTCATTGTCAAATGCCTTCATAACTTCTTTAGCTTTTACTTGTGGATCTGCCTCTGTTATTTTACAAGTCACAACACTCTGCAACTTCTCTGTCACTTCCAGCAATGATCCTTCAAGGCTTTTTACCTTCTTGTTCTTGCCAAAAAAAAAATTTAGGAATGAGATCAGCTCCATTTGATCATCATCATCAGCTTCTTTCCCAAAATTTGCAAAAATGGATTCTATCTATGGTGTCTTTACTGCAATCTCAGAGGTAGGACTGATTTCTACTTTACTTTGTGCTCCTTTCTGTCCTTCAACCTCTATATTTACTTGAATCTCTGCTTTTTTTTCTTCTTCTTTCCTTGTTTCCTTCCTTTCTTCCTCAACTAATTTGTATTGTTCCTCCAAAGCCAAATTGTCAACGATGTTCTCAAGGTTGCTAAACAGATTTTCATCATTGTCCAGTATAATATTTGTTCCTTCTACATTCATTTTTTCATCTTCAATGTTGATTGATGGTGGTGGAGAGGTACTTTTCTGGTGCTCAGCTTCCAAAGCTTGATCTACTACACTTGAGTGCTTACCAACACCTGTAGTCATTACCTTTATGAATTTTTGTTTAGTTTCCTTATTAATTTCTTCATAATTTCCTCCCATTATCTGAATTTTTCTTCTTTTTATTCTTAGATGAATACCAAGATATTTCATGATTTCCTTAAAGTGGTCTTTGTTGGTGTAATTAAATATTTACTAATTACACTTACTTAAGTTTACTTAGGATAATGCATTTGCATATTAGTTGTCATTGTGACACCTAGGAGTTTGCATTTCATTTTAGCACATGGTTAGGAGAATTTCCACATTAGGTGTGATAGCTGTCATCACATACCTCTTTGTGTGTGAGATCCACCTTTAGTGATATTATGACATTATCATCCTCTCATTGTTGCACATGTTGCACATACTTTGGTGTACAATGGAGGATGATCCACCTTTGGTGGACATGTGATTCCACCTAGTGTGGTTGATAGTTTATCATCTCCTTATCATGTAGTCTTATTGCATTGCCTATATATTCAGGCACTCCTTCTTTGTAACCATCAAGCATTATCATTTGATCATTATTGAATCTATTAATTTGATCATCTTGTCTCTCTTATGCTATCTCTTGAGCTTCTAGATCTTGGCATTTTATTCTTTTCCTTAGGTAAATTCTTACATGGTATCAAAGCCATAGGAGTTTCATTGCATGGCCTATTTTGAGAGATTTTTATTGCAGGTCAAAGTTGGAGCTTGCTGGTGAAAATCAGACATTGACATCACATTAAGGAGGTCCAAAAACCCCTAAATCAAATTTTGTTTCATCCAAATTGGATATTTGAAGCCAAATCTAGAGCCATTTGAATTTTCAAGGTTTGACGGCGGTGATTAAAAAAAAAAATTTCAGAGGCGATTTTCAATCAGCAATATCTCAGTCATCTGGACTCCTTTTTTCGAGCAATTTTTTTTTGGGGGGGGTAGAATTTCACGATCTACATAATGGTACAGGTGGTTTCTAATCTTTGCTTCTGATATTTTCTAAAAATTGCAAATCCTAATTTTTACAAATTTAGAGGCTTTGTTTGGGCTCATATGGACACATTTTCATGTGCTATTTTTTTTTAAAGTTCATGATTTTTTGTTTACTTTCCAGATCTGGTATCAATTTGGAAAAATTCTGAATGGACATAGTACTTTCAGAATTTGGTCTATTTTGGCCTATTTTTGGCACTTGTAATTTGTTGGATCCTTGAGTGCTCTTGTGTCTTAATTGTATGATTCTACCATAGCTTCATATTTTCTATTGTAATCATCAAAATCAGAAGTCCACTTTGGTTCATTTTGGCAAGTGGCAATTGTACATGCACTAGATATAAAGTGCCAAAATCATCTATTTTGGGGGGGTTCTTTGGCTCATTGCATTTTGGGGGGTGCATTGTTTTTTTGGTCTCATTGTTTCATGTGAGAAGCACATCATGGATGGTTTAATTAAGTTTACAAGAGGAAACTATAAGCAATGGAGTGAATTGGTTCTTTCTCATCTTAGTGAGCATAACCTATTGCCCTATTTGTATGAGGATAGACCTAAAAATCCTTCTTTCAATTGTGACTCTTACTCAAAAGTTATTAAGGTTATCTATTGGAATATGGATATGTATATTATGGATTCCCTTGTTGACTATGAAGATGAGCCAAAAAATATTCCTGATATTTGGACTGTTCTTTGGGAACTGTATGGAGATCCACATATTCCTCCACTTCCAAAACCTCCAGAACCTCCAGTTGTAGCTCCTTCTCCTCCTATTGATATCACATCTAGTGTCTCTCCTGATGATGCTTGCATTCACATAGCCATGGGTTTAGGTGATTCAGTGCAATAGGATATTCATTGTCTTCCAAACTTAGTTCCATTGGGTGACTACTTGACATACATTGCAGGTTTGTTTGTGGAGTCATACATTTCAGATTTGGGAGACTTCATTGATGATATTCATCTTCTCTTTTATTGACGATTATCCTTCTTTAGTTGTTTTGAGGGAGTATGTTGACCCTCATCTTCATTCTCCATTTGATCCTTCTTTTGAGATTGACATGATTGTGGATCCTTTGATACAAAATTTGGAGGAGGTCTCTTTAACTTCAAAGAAGACATTTGACTCTTTGGAGATTTGTTTTCATGAGTCTCAAACTTCACTTGAGATGTCACATTGTACGGTTCACATTGACCATACTCATGTGTTGAAGATTCCTATTTGGTTTCCTGAGACATCATACATTTTGAGTATTTTTCCTAGAGATTGGGGAGGATTCATTGATCCACTTATGGACTTTTTTCTTCCTAAGGGGAGGAACATCATTCAATTTTCTTGGTGCAGTTTCTACATTGATCTAGGTGCATCTATCATGGGTGTACATTATACATTGAGGGGGGGCTTCTTGCTTCTCTTCCTACTTCATTTGAGGAGGGATCTTTTTCTTTGGAGTTTGATCCAAATTCTTACGTGGATCAATTATCATTGGTTCCTTGTTTGTCACCTTCTTCTACTGGGATTTCTCCTGATTGGTTTGTGGCATCTTCATCAACCTAGGACATGGTGACACTTGGGCATACTTCAGAGACATCATACTTCATTTTGATTCCCCTTCCTACTTCCTATCCACAATGGGAATCATTCTTACATCTATACTTAGTGTATCTTCTTCCTAAGAGGAGAAATGTTGTTTGTAGGCATTGGACTATGTTTTGTCTTCAAGCACTTACCATCCTTGGAGGAGATTACTCATTATGGGGGGGATATGATGTCTCCTTATTTCATTCCTTTGGGGGGATTTTTTATTGTATATGCATGATACAGTCTTCATCTCTAATATCACAGAGCTTTCTCACAAAGTTTTCTCTAATCTTATTGTCTTCTTCATCTGCTCTCTTCTTCCTATTTACTAATTTCTCAAACAATTCATTAGGTATCTTCCCTTGAATAGTATCAAATTTCTTATCTGCTAAGATCATGTGTCTGACAACTGCATTCTCCAAGTTTAATCTTTCTGAAAAATTGTATAGCTCATAATATTTGTTCATCTTGGAAAAGTCTCCATCATTAATAATTTGATCATTTACCTTTTCTATCTTTGGCTTCCATTTCTTCTTCTTGAATTTAGTGTCTTCATCATCTGTAATTTCTAATACTTTCCTTTGTACTAGGGAAACTATTGTTTTCTATCTTTTACCTAGTCCACTAGCCATTTCCTTTACTCTTTTACCTAGTGGAGTGGTGGAAGATCTTGTAGATTTTATAGTTTCCTGTTCCTTTTCAACTTTCTCCACTTTCACTACATTTTGAATATTTCCAGTCTGATCTACAACTAATGATAGGGGTGGAATAGACAAAACTTATTTTTGTCCAATGTCTCTTATTGCTGCTGTGGTCTTCTTTGCAATTAGGAATTCTTGTTCTGACATTCCTGTATCTTTAAGAATTTTCTTAATGGTGCTTTCCACTCTCTTCTTTGATAAATTTTCTTCTTGTATAGATTTTGTGGAGTTGAAGTTCTCCTCAAAAGTCCCAAATCTAGTGTTGTTCACATCCAACTTGCTCTTAATAAATCTATTCACATACTCTTCTGCTTCAACTTCTGAAATTTCATATCAAAGAGGGTCTATGAATTCTACTCTAGGTTCAACTGCTTCAATAAAGGTAAAGTAAGTGTCAACCATAAAGCATATTTCATCTTTATTCTTCTCAACTATAGCCTGTGGGATTCTTGATCTTTTCTTCATCAAGTTTTGAAATGATTTGATTACCAAGGTTACACTCTCATTAACCTTGTCTATAGGGTATCTCAGATACACCTTCTTGATTCTTTCCATGGTGGTTTTGTTATCATTCTAATCTTCTCCAATAGTGAATGGAAATCTTCTTAGCAAATGGAAAAACATATATGTAATCAGGGATGAGAATCTAAACTGTGATTTTTTAGTCTTCTTAATCTTCTCAAGGTTCTCAAATAACTGAGTTCTCAAAATTTCACACATATCCACTTGAACTTTATCAATGCACATCAGATAGGCTGCATGAATCATTCCAACTGCCATTTAATCTTCTCTAGAGTTAGCAAAAAACTTGTATGTTAAGATCTTGCATAAGTATCTAACATCATCTTGTTGTATCTTGTTGTATCTTGTTGTATCTTGTTGATTACTATTCCTCTACCATTGTAGGATGACTTAGTATTGTCTAGTACTATTTTCTTCACATTCTTCTCATTAAATGGTATAACTCCAGATTTTGATAAACCAGTTACTTCATGAATTAGGTCCACCATTATATCAATTACTCTATCATCTAACCAAAATTTCCCATTATGACTTATTCTCAAAATGATTTTGGTGCATTCATCATCATCAAACTCATGTTGTAGTGAATACCTTACAATTTCATTTTCATTCAGATGTTCAAACCCTACTTTCAATGACATATCCTAATTGTATAGTTTCTCATATTCCTTAGTAAAATCACTTTCACTAAGGGTTTCAAGTTTTCATCCCAAATAACCTTTAACATTCTCTAAATGCAAAACTCCATTTGGTGCAGATGATAATGCTAGTCTAGGGTCTTCTTCCAAGGGTTCTACTAGATCTCTTTTGACTCTAGATCTAATAGTATCTCTATTGTGAAAAAATGAAACATCCATATCTTCTAAAAATTCTCTAACTGACTAATAGATTTGCTCAGTAAAATACCTCAATTTTGCGATTTAGGGCTTTGCGTAGATCCAACACAAAGTTCTTTCACCAAATCTTTGCAAACTACTCTCAATCACTGCTATTGATCTCCTTATCACTTGTAGTCACTCCAATGATAAAATAATACCGATCATAATCTTTTACCCTTTCAATCTTACAAGATTCTAACATCGCATTCAATTCTTTTGCCACTTCTTTCCAAAAATTTGTTCCTACTTTCCTACAAAACTTCAAACTTCTTGCAAACTTGCATAACTTCATATTAGCTCATGCGCTCTTAACCATAGCATTATTACATCACATAATACCTTACATTAACTATGCAAGACTCAATTCATCCAATACTAACTTCTACACTATCCTAAGTTCCTATTCTAATACATTCTTTATGAATTAAGTACTTTGAGATGGATTAGGAAGAGATTCACTCTCACCATTAGATACTTCACCTTTTTTATTACCTTATGTGCTAAATGTGTCTCCTTGATCTGTGGCTTTAACAAATTTCACTTCTTCTAAATTACTATGACATCCTCTTTGATTTTTTCTTGCATTCTCATTTCTCCTTGTATAACTTCTAGGATTAGGGTTTCCCATGTTATTCATTCTGCAAAACCTTGCTATATGACCAAACTTGTTGCATATCTAAAAAACTATTCTATTGTTTCCATATCTCAGTCCAGTCTAGTTGATTTGTGATCTGTAATTCCTGGCAATGTGTCCAACCTTGTTGCATCTATAACATACTACTCCATTTCTTTTGTTCATATCTTCAGTAGGTCTCTTATCTGCATGGTTAGTATCTCTAAACATTCTACTATTATTATTATTATCATTAGATCTAGGCTTCTTACATTCAATAGCTCTATGTCCAAAACCATGACAATTATAACAATAACCATTTAAAGGTTTGAATTGCTTACCTGTGCAATCTTTCTTCATATGACCAAAAGTATTACATGCAAAACATCTACCTTTAAATTCTCTTTGCGTACCTTTAGGTGATTCTTCTTTTTTAGGTGGTTCTTCTTCTTTAGGTATATCCTCAGATTTGTTAGCTTCATTAGATTTTTTTTCATCTATGTTTTCAGAAACTTTCAGATCTGGTTCCTTTCTTTCTTCACTTACCTTAGATGAGTTAAATCCAAGACCAGTTTTATCATAGAATGGCTTTTGATAAGACATTTGTTCATCAATCTTTTCACTGGTGGAATATAGTCTCTCAAGTTGTTGCTTAGACTGTGTCAATTCACCATTCACAATTGTATTGTACTTTTCAAGTTCAGCATACTACAATTTTGTTTTCTCAAGTTTAGATGTCACTTTACAAAGTTTAGATTTCAGATCTTCATTCTCAGATTTTAGATTTTCTTCATTCTTGTTGTTTCCATCTTTCAAACTCAACTTTAGATTTACTATCTTTAATTCATGTTTAAGGATCTCATTTTCTTTTTCTAGATTTTTATCACAATCTTCAATTTGAATTGTAGATTCCTTCTCTGGTTTCAGTTCTTCTAGCTTCTTTTTCAGCTTCTCAATGAGGTTCTTTGCATCATCATATTTTCCTTTTAGAGTATCTCTTTCTTTAGTAAGTATATCAATTTGTTCAAGATCTTCTTCAAGATTCTTCTATAGCTGATCCATATCCATAGAGATATTACTCAAGCTGCTAGGCTTTCGCTGAATGATTCTTTCCCGAGTAACTAAGCTTTGATACCAATTGTTAGAAATAGGGAATACTAAGAGGGGGGGTGAATCAATATTCTACAAACTTTTACTTTTGCCCAATTATGGATATAATAGATTAACTTGATGCTTACAAAACAAAGTAAACTAAATAGCATGCATAGCAATAAAGAAAATGAACTTGTAACACATTATTTGTTCTCGAGGAAACCCTGGACAAGGGAAAACCCTAGTGGGGATGATACCCACAATGATCCACTAATCAAAAGTATCATGTTAAGGATGTTGACTCTATTAGGAGCCTATTACATACATATAGTGTCTTAGTCCTTATTAAGGGACTCTAGGCCTTGTTAGAAGCCTCAACCCTACTAAGAGTTGGTATTAAAAAATAGAAATGATTACAAGATGAGCCCATTGCCCAAACAAGTAATGTAAAATGATTTCTAATTACAAAAAGGGCAAGGTGTATAACCTTTTACTGCTTCTCTTGCATATACAAAGTATTATTGCTTGAATTTCACAATTTTCAACTTCATATCAATATCTTTCACATACATATGTCACACTTCTCTCTTCGCATTACATATGTCTTACATTTATATAAGTTATTAAGAATAATAACTTTTATAGTCGACTTTACAAAACATAAAGCACTTTAAAAAATACATATTAACTCATTCTTCCCAATGGTTAACATCTAGGATATCATCCCTTTATATTATTAAGTTATTATTTTGATAAACAAAATAATCCCTTAACTATTTACATATTTTTTCTTCATTCTCTGTTGAGTCGGCTTCAACTATGTATCTATTCATACTACAATAAATTCTTCCGTACATGCCATACAGACTTGCACTCTCAGGTGAGTCTTCAATATACATCATAGTATCCATGTTCAAGTGCGTAATCACTAAACTTACTTCTATCGACATCGCCAATCAAAACTATCTCTGGTTAGACTGGGAAAATGTTGCTTACACTTAGACAATTTTATTCTGCACTCTGTCATAACTACTTACTATCATACGTGTTCTTCATATAGATCATATGTTGCCACAATGACAACAACTAGATATCTAACTCAGCCAAATTGCCAACAACTTAGTCATTTTCTAGGCACTATTGGTTGGTCATCACTATGACTGAGCCATCTAGTTAAGGCCAAGTTATGCCTAGACTTGTATATTGTATAATTACCAAGCAGTAATTACTACCAAGCAAGTTAGAGGTCACCGAGTACTTCAGTAATCATCGAGTAGTTTATGCCGAGTTGTATGGAAATGTTAGTGTCGAGCACCAGTAGATGAAGAACAGTTAATATTGAGTGTCAGAGACTTCATATGTCGAGAAAGCCAATTTTGACATATGTGTTTGTAATGGCAGAAACACTTAGGTAAACCATTTTGGCCAACATCTATACAATATTTTATGTTTGTTGAGGGAATCATGGAGGTGATTATGTTTCATATTTGTAATCAGTAATCCCTATGTAAGCTATGTAGCCTATCAGATTAAGGGAATGCTTAAGTGGCATAAGTAGTAAATCTAGATTGTTGATTTTGATCTAGGAAGTTGATTTTTTATCTAAATAAGATGAGATATGAACCCTAAAATTTAGTAAGAGAGTATGAGAATAATATGAGTATGTATGTGAAATGAAGGGGATCTCATATACATAGAACATAGAAGTTTTTTGATATAGGGAGATATTAGTCAAGAGTGACTAAGATAAGCAGTGAAGGAAAGAATAGAGATATATTTGATTGAGGAGATCAAACAAGCATTGGAAGGAGAAGATCTATTATTAGCATCATAGTGTAAACCAAAGGATCAGGTACTGATATATTTTAGTAGGTGAATCAAGGTAAATCTCTTAACAGATTGGTCCTAATAGGCCTATATAAATCTCTTAACCAAGTGCTTACTTTGTTTTAAGTTTAAATCCTTTTACCAAGGTAAATTGAATAATTCTATAAGCTCTTAACAGGGAAGACCCCTCATAGAGTATATCATTAGGTTATGATCAAACTTTGTAGCCCTAATAGGAAAACTTTAATACTACAATAGTGAAGATTTGTGGGTGTCATCCCCACCCTAGTTTTACCTTTCAAGGGTTTTTGGGTAACCAAAATCTTTTTGTTATGAGTTCTATTTTCATGGATGAAGATTAGAATGTTAGATCTATTTCATTATTGAGTTTTATGTTTAAGTTATGTAAGTATAATTTATGTCAAAGTCAAACAATTGGTAGATATCTCATTCACCCCTCCCCCTCTCAGTATCTCACTTCCCATATTAGATTTCCAACAATTGGTATTAGAGCTAAGTCTTTTAAAAAAAGTCTAATCACTTGTGAGTTAAGGTCTTGGAAATGGAAGTCTATAAGTTGGAAAAGATCATAGAGAATTAGAAGATTGACATTCATCTTGAAGTAGCCAGAGGTGAATTGAGGAAATCCTTAAGCAGAAGGAAAGAATTGACAATTCAACAGAATGAAACAAAATATCAAGAAGAGGATACTAGAGGTCTATTTGACAATGGTAATTCTATTGAAAGTGAAAAATCTATAATAGATCTACTAGAGAAAAACAACATACTGAGTGAAGACATCATAAATCTAAAAAGAGAACGGGAAATGCAATCTATAAGATTTTGTGAGGTAATTGAACATAAAATGAAAGATGAAGAAGACAAGGAAATGGCTAAAGAAGAGAAAAGGAAAATATCTATAAGACTTGATGAAAGGACATGTGACATGCAAAGGCTGACAAACAATCAATTGGATATGGTGAATCAACTGCTACTTGCTAATCAAGAACTAAGCAGGAAAGAGATGGAAATCACAAATCTAAGATCAGAGAATAGTCAAATGAAGAATGAACTAAGATATGAGAAGGAACTCAACAAAAGGACTAACAAACAAAATGAAGTTGTGAAATACTTTGAAGAACTGTTAAGGGCACCAAGAAGATCTGGTGATACTTCTGGAATTGGACATGATGAGCACATGTCATCCACTGAAGAAGGAGAATCATCAAAAAGTGGATAACAAAGGAATGAAAAGACAAATATCAAGAAACCTACATGCCATCATTGTGGAAAGCTAGGACACAACGAACATCTGTAGAAGCAAGAATGGTAAGTCCAATCCTAAACCAAAGTTTAATGAAATTTTTTTTAATTGCAAGAAACATGGACATTAGGCACATGAATGCAGGTCAAAGGTCAGTAATTGATGAAGGGTGCTCCCCTTAATACCACAAACACATAACAGAAACAGAGAAACAACAACAATATGCAAGAACAGAAAATTGGCTTCTTATTATCTCCACAAATGTGGAATTACAAACTTTCAGAATTACAATATGCAAAGCCACATGGGCATTCCCTTACAATATTCTGTAGGACAAAGCCTCGAACTATTACCCAGATCTACTACCCAGAACTATTCTGAACTGCCTAAGACAATAATACAGCCTTCCTTATATAGGCAATTATCCACCGCCTGGGAAGGTTCCAGAATTTTAGCCAATAAGGCCGACCAAACTTAGAATTAATTTATTTTACATTTTATTACATCATAGTCGGCTCAAGATAACCTTTGAAACCCGAACAGAAATTTTGAAGAAAATTATTTTTCGCCATTTCAGGTGGCCCAACTTCCGAAGACCATAAGTCATCACCAGTTGACCCGCTCGACCACTATAACCCCATTTCGGAAACGCCACGAAGCGCTCTACAGGCTTGACCAGCGCAAGCGCCCGTCACCCAACTTTTCGACCTCATCCGGGGCCTCTAAAGCCTTCAAAACTGAGTTCGAAGTTTCTGTACCCTGCTGCCAATACCGAAAATCTTCAATATCTTCCAATATACACTTGATCTGGCAATGAAACTTTACTGGCAGACTTATATGACCAAAATGAACCTCCAAGAAAGAAATCAGATCATTCTGAGCACATACGAAAATTACCAAAAATAGTAACTTTCCATAAATAGCAGCTCTGCACAAAATAACCCTTATTGAATATAAAAACATAAATATTTTTTTTTTTGGGTGATGCAAGATTGCTCTTACACCCAGGATGCTCCTGCATCAGACACCCGGGGTAATTTGAGAAGTGACCCTGTCACGACTCAGGTGTGTAGAGGAAAACCAAGACGGTTAACCTCCTCCTTTGTTAGCCATGATGAATCTTCAACAGGTCGTCCTTTCCACTTGACCAGATATTCTTCATATGTCCTGTTCCTTGTGCTTCTGCCAACACGACTATCCAGTATATCTTCAATCTCCTTAGTGTCTGAACTAGTTGCTGGAATACTCCACTGTGCTGCTGTGATCTCATCTTCAACACCTCCTTCATGATACTCTGTCAGATCTGAAATGTTAAACACTGGTGAAATATTTAGCTCAGTAGGCAATTCTACCTCATATGCGTTTCCTGAATCATGTTTCTTCAATATCCTGCATGGTCCAAACTTCTTCATTTTTAGCTTGTTATATGTACCAACTGGAAATCGCTCCTTCCGCAAATGAACCATGACTTCATCACCAACCTGAAATTCCTTATGCCTCCTTTTCTCATCTGCCTTAGCCTTATACTGTGCGTTCATCTTGGTAATATGCTTCCTCACCTCCTCATGGATGTTCTTCAAGTGTTCTGCAAAATCCTCAGCTTCAGCACTACTTATTTCTCCTTTATCTATCTTCCTCAATTCGAATGCATTTCTTGGACTACTTCCATATACAATCTGGAATGGTGATTTACCAGTGCTCCTGTTGATAGAATTATTGTATGCAAATTCTGCCTGTGGTAAAATCAAATCCCATCCCGTTGGCTTATCTCCAACCAAACATCTCAGCAAATTTCCCAAACTCCTATTCACCACCTCTGTCTGTCCATCAGTCTGTGGATGATGTGATGAACTGAACTTCAAATCTGTCTTCAACTTCTTCCACAATGTACGCCAGAAATATCCAACAAACTTAGTGTCCCGATCTGAAACTATGGTCTTTGGCAAACCATGAAGTCTCACTACTTCTCTGAAAAACAATTCTGCTACATGAACAGCATCATTAGTCTTCTTGCAGGGAATGAAATGTGCCATCTTTGAAAATCTGTCAACTGCTACAAAAATTGAATCATGTCCCCGCTGTGTCCTCGGTAAACCAAGAACAAAGTCCATGCTGATATCCTCCCAAGGCTTCTCTGGTACAGGTAATGGCTGATACAATCCTGTATTCTGCTTCACTCCTTTCGCCATCTGACATACTCTGCAACTTTGTACAAACTTCTTTACATCTTGCTGCAATTGTGGCCAATAATAATTCTCACCAACCAAAGCAACGGTTTTATCACGACCAAAATGTCCAGCCAATCCTCCACTATGCTTCTCCTTGATGAGATTCTCCCTCATAGAACTTCGTGGAATGCACAACTGACTCCCTCTGAATAGCATATCATCCTGGATGATGAAATCCAACCATTTCGTCCTGTCTAGAGTAACAGGTTCTGTACAAGCTTTCCAAGCTTCACCAAAATCAGGATCCTCTGGATACAAATTCTTGAGTTCCTTGAACCCAACCACTTCAATCTGCATTTCTGTCAGCAATAGTTGCCTTCTGCTAAGAGCATCTGCAACCCTATTAGACTTTCCACTCCTGTGTTTCAAAACAAATGTATAACTCTGCAAAAACTCAACCCATTTCAAATGCCTTTGATTCAATTTTCCTTGACTATTCAAATATTGCAAAGCTTGATGATCAGTATACAAAACAAACTCCTTAGGAAGCAGATAATGTCTCCACTTCTTTAATGCCTGAACTATAGCATAAAATTCTTGATCATAAACAGAATATTTCCTCTTGGCATCATTTAACTTCTCACTGAAATAAGCAACAGGTTTACCTTCTTGGCTCATAACAGCTCCTATTGCAGTACCACTAGCATCACAATCTACTTGAAACACCTTATTAAAATCAGGAAGTGCTAAAACAGGTTGTTCTGTAACTTTTTGTTTCAATAATTGAAAACTCTTTTCTGCCCCATTAGTCCACTTAAACTCTTTTCTATCCCCTCTCATTGTTTCAGTCAAGGGTCCACAAATACTGCTAAAATTTCGGATAAACTTTCTGTAAAAGCTAGCCAAACCATGAAAAGATCTTACCTCAGTAGCACTCCTTGGAGTAGGCCATTCAAGGATAGCCTGTACCTTCTCTGGGTCCATTTTTAGACCTTCTGCTGAAACTACAAATCCCAAATACACTAACTCTTTCTTCACAAAACTGCACTTCTTCAAATTAATCAATAATTTCTCTTCTCTCAGCTTCTCAAATACCATACGAATATGCATCATATGCTCATCCAATGTCTTACTAAAGATCAAAATATCATCTAGGTAAACAATGACAAACTTACCCAGAAATTCTTTCAGAACCTCGTTCATGAGCCGCATGAAAGTGCTCGGTGCATTGGTTAGCCCAAAAGGCATGACTAACCACTCATATAGTCCTTCCTTTGTCTTGAAGGCAGTCTTCCATTCATCTCCTTCTCTGATCCGAATCTGATGATATCCACTCTTCAGATCTATCTTTGAGAAATACACAGCTCCACTCAAACAGTCCATAATATCATCCATTCGTGGCAATGGAAACCTATACTTGATTGTGATCTTGTTTATTGTCCTAGAATCTGTACACATCCTCCATTCTCCATTCTTCTTTGGTGCTAATACCGCTGGTACAGCACAGGGACTCAGACTCTCACGGATCAATCCTTTCTGTAACAGTTCATGTACCTGTCTGTTCAACTCCTCACTTTCTGCAGGTGTCATTCTATGTGCTGCCTTATTCGGCAAACTCGCTCCTGGGATCAAGTCCATCTGATGACTGATCTTCCTGACTGGTGGTAATCCATCAGGCACGTTATCGGATACAATATCCTGAAACTCATTCAACAAATCTGCAACTTCTACAGGAACATCTTCTACTTCCTCTTTACCAGCTTTTGGAATTAAAGCAAAACATACATGCTCATGCCTCATACCATCTAGGAATTTCCTTCCATCAACAAATGTTATTCTTGCATTACCACATACCTTTTCTTCGGTCTCCTTCAATGGCTTTAGCTTATGTCGCACTCCATCCTTTGTCAGGGAATAGGTATTCGCACGACCATCGTGTACAGCACATCTGTCAAACTGCCACGGTCTACCCAATAACATATGACATGCATCCATAGAGATGATATCACATAGTACCTCATCTTGGTACCCGCCGATCTTGAACTTTACCAGGCACTGTTCACTGACCATGACCTTGTGGTCATCCTGCACCCAGGCAATCCGATATGGATGTGGGTGTTTCTGTCTCTTGAGCTTCAACTTTGTCGCCATCTCTTCTGACACCAGATTTTCAGTGCTTCCACTATCGATAATCACATCACAGCATTTACCCTCGCACTTGCATCTAGTGCGAAACAGGCTCCTCCTCTGTTCAGGTTCATTCTCACCACTCAGTAAGACTCTTCTGTTAATTAGCGTTTCTCCTCTTTCAGCATCTTCAGAATTTGATGATCTAGCATCTTCATCGACATGTGCAACTCTGGCCTGGCCTTCATTTCTCCTATCTGTTCTGCCTTGGCGCTGAGGACATTCAAATGCCCTATGACCTTCTTCTCCACAGTGAAAACATGTTCCACGGAAGCCACCTCTTCCAGATCCTTGTCCTCTTCCTCTTCCTCTCTGATCTCTATTATTCTGATCCTGGAAGCGATTGGAATTATTTCCTCGCTGGTTTTGACTGCTACTGGCCTCATCCTTCTTTTTCGGATCTTCATTTCGGCCACCATATGACCGTCCACCAGATCGTCCACCGCGACCTCTTCCGTTTTGTCTGCTCTCAAACTTCTTGTTCAGTTTTTCCTCCACTTTTAGGGCAAACTGGTATGCCTCTTCAATACTGTTCATTCGAACCAGATTCAGCTCCTCCTGAATGCTTGGCCTTAACCCATTAAGGTATCGGGCAACTTTCTCCTTATCAGCTTCTGCATGGCCTGTTCTGATGAGAAGTCGATAGAACTCCTCTGTGTACTCCTGAACAGATCTTCCTGCTTGCTTCAAACTCTGCATTTTCTTCAGTAGGTCAAGCTCATAATCAACAGGAATGAACTGTCGCTTCAATTTATCCACCATCCGATCCCATCTCGTGATTTTCTCCTTTCCCCTTCTATTTCGCTCCAACTGAATCTCTTGCCACCATATCTTCGCATGACCTTTCAGTCTGGCCTTCGCAAATTTGACCCTATCAGGATCCTCAACATCTTCATACTCAAAATATTCTTCACATTCATTGATCCAGTCGATCAATTCCTCTGGGTTAAGATTTCCAGAAAATGTAGGAACCTCAATCTTAGGTCTTTTCCCAATCTTGGAAATCGCCCGAAAAAGTCTTTCTTCCTCCTGGTTCACAATTTCAATTTCTCCTTCTTGATATTCTTCTTCGGCTTCATCCTCGCTTTCGTCTCTGACATTAAGATTCATTCCTCTGCGAATCTCTTCTTGCAATGCTCGCACTTGTCTCTGCAGCTCTCTAACCTCAGGTGTCACAGCACCAGGTCTTCCGCCACGTTCTCTTCGTGGAGGCATTTTCGCGATGCGCGCTGAAACCCTAACCACGGTCCTGGTGCAAACTGCCTCACAGTCGGTGATCTGTTTACACACTCAAGAACTCCTGCTCTGATACCACCTGATGAAGGGTGCTCCCCTTAATACCACAAACACATAACAGAAACAGAGAAACAACAACAATATGCAAGAACAGAAAATTGGCTTCTTATTATCTCCACAAATGTGGAATTACAAACTTTCAGAATTACAATATGCAAAGCCACATGGGCATTCCCTTACAATATTCTGTAGGACAAAGCCTCGAACTATTACCCAGATCTACTACCCAGAACTATTCTGAACTGCCTAAGACAATAATACAGCCTTCCTTATATAGGCAATTATCCACCGCCTGGGAAGGTTCCAGAATTTTAGCCAATAAGGCCGACCAAACTTAGAATTAATTTATTTTACATTTTATTACATCATAGTCGGCTCAAGATAACCTTTGAAACCCGAACAGAAATTTTGAAGAAAATTATTTTTCGCCATTTCAGGTGGCCCAACTTCCGAAGACCATAAGTCATCACCAGTTGACCCGCTCGACCACTATAACCCCATTTCGGAAACGCCACGAAGCGCTCTACAGGCTTGACCAGCGCAAGCGCCCGTCACCCAACTTTTCGACCTCATCCGGGGCCTCTAAAGCCTTCAAAACTGAGTTCGAAGTTTCTGTACCCTGCTGCCAATACCGAAAATCTTCAATATCTTCCAATATACACTTGATCTGGCAATGAAACTTTACTGGCAGACTTATATGACCAAAATGAACCTCCAAGAAAGAAATCAGATCATTCTGAGCACATACGAAAATTACCAAAAATAGTAACTTTCCATAAATAGCAGCTCTGCACAAAATAACCCTTATTGAATATAAAAACATAAATATTTTTTTTTTTGGGTGATGCAAGATTGCTCTTACACCCAGGATGCTCCTGCATCAGTAATCCACCTACTGCACCTTGATTTCAAGGACATTGTTTTAACTATCAAAAATATGGACATAGAGCATGAGAGTGTAGATCCAAAGCTAAGTGGACATCCAATAAACAAAACAAAACACCTAGGAAGGGTAACACATTCAATTGGGACTACAATACATGGTATAGTTGTCATTATTGTGGAGAATATGGTCATATTAGAGTGAATTGTTTGAAGACACATTTTAGAGGCAAATCCAAGAGTTGGATGAGTGGAAGTCTGGTATGTTACAAATGCAACAAGATTGGTCACATAAAGAGAGACTACAGAGCACATGCATTGAGAAATGAACAAGTCAAGAATGAAGAGACTATTGAATAGATGAGGAACCAGATGAATAAGACATGGAAAAAGAAAGAAGAAAAAAGAATTAGTGGAGCCAGTGAACCTAAGGTCACCCAAACCAATGGATCAGGTAATCACACTACTTCAAACTAAGAAAAGAAGGTATGTGAGGAACTTAATCTTCTAATGATTTATTTTACATCATTTCCTAACATTTGATACATTAAAGTCCATATCTACATAAATTGAGATGCATTAGGACAAATTTGATAAAGAAGCTATATTGCATATTTGATGTTGAGCATCAATATTTAAGTTCATAGTGATCGAGTCACTAGTGTATGTCAAGATCCTATGATAGCCAAGATGTGGTATGTACCGAGCTGAAACTGAATGGTAGTATTGACCGAGCATAGGTTTACCGAGTTGGCATGAGAAGGTCGAGATAGTTGTATTTCACCTAGAAAGTGTACTGGTCATTTAATGAAGCCCTAATCCAATCGTTTGAAGTCTATAAAGCTAAATGCTACTATTTATTCTCATTTCACCAGTGATTTGATAACTTAAAGAGCAAGCTTGAGGTGATTAACTAGAGCTACTTGTACTAAATGAGATTTGTGAAGATCTTTATAGCATGTCATTGGCAAACATCAAAGGACTGTTAAAACAAGGTACTACCAAACAATTTCAATTCATAATTTAAACCCTAGTTTTAGAGATATGGCATCTACTTCATCTATTACAGCCAAGAAGCAAGGAAAGGAAGTGGTAAACGTTCAACTTGTGAGGAATGATGCATGCAAACCACATAAATTTCAAGTTGTTTCAGAAAGTACAGTGAAGGGAGATCTTACAGGTGCCCTGTCATCGATCCCACCCAAGGTCTTGATGATTAACAATGTATGCACATGCTACATGTGCAATATCAAGGAAATATGATATTATGATATTAGAGAGGCATATGACAAGTTATGCATCAATGAAGTTTTGAAGGCTGAACACCAGAAGATTATCGAACAAGGGTTAGTGCATGCTCTCGAATTCCCATGGAACTTCAAGGTTGAATGGATAAAAATTATGTTAAGAAGAGTCCATGACATGAAGATATGGATGGAGGATGGACTGATCAAGATTACTAAGGATATGATACATTGATTCACTGGTTATCCTAGTCTAACAGGGAAGAAAACAATGCGATGCCAAAGTAAGGAAATTATACAATCAAACACTTAGGAAGTATGGAATAAGAGAGGAATGACTATTTCCACAATCACTAATCCAGAAATAGATTTTGTAGTGAGAGTGATTTCTCACAAATTCTATCAGTCTAGAAGGCTAGATAGTGCTCCCTATATTTCTATTGACCAAGCATGGAAGATGGTGAAGAACGATCACACTTGTGATCTTGTCAAGCTTCAATTGACCCAGCTTTCCAAGAACCTTACTTCAATCAAAAAGGCAAAGAATTCAATGTGTAAGTTTGGTTCTCTTCTTACTTTTTTATTCTTATATATTCAAAATAGTTTCCCTACCATTGGAGATGTTGTATGGATTAAGGATGACCAGTCACCCTATAGATAAATGATTTTATTGATCAGTTAGGAGAAAACTTTGAAAGTGTGATGGATAGTTATTTTGTAGAATTCAAAAATAAAATGAGGAAGAGGAGTAGGATTCTTGTATCTCTAGTAGAAAAGTACTATAATGATATATGTTTCCTATTGGATACCAACCACACTTATGCATAGGTTTGTATATCGAGAATAGCATGTCTTAGGCCATTACCTTATGAGGTCAATGTTGATGAGACAATAGTAGCCATAACTACTTTATTAGCTGAGGAAATAGATAGGAAGGCTAAACCTTTTGGGAATTATGAATAAACTAAGTCTAAGATAACTATGGGGTTGAAATTTGAAACTATGGAGAGAAAAAGGAAGAAAATAGTTAAGAACCTAGAAAAGATGCTAGGAGAAGGAGAAGAGGAAAATGCACCTCTTGAACTGACACAAGGACTAGGAGAAGATAATTCTAATGAGTCAAAAGGATATGATGAGGAGGAGACTGAAATTCCTTAGAAGGGAAAAAAGGCATCAGTTGCCGATCCAAGAAAGAGAAAATTACAAACACAAAATCCCACTCCTCCTACAGTACTTAGATAGAGAACAAGGAAAGATTCTACTATCATAGTAGTTGAGCCACAGAGAAAGACACCAGTTACAACAAAAAGAAAATTAGTATGACCTAAGACTGTGCTGAGTAACCCCAGGAAGAGACCAAGAAGGAAGCTAATTTTGGAGAAAGATGATGATAAGGAAACATATAATGATGATAATACAAAAGTGAAGGCATCATCATAGAGATTAAAAATGAGTGTGGATTAAATATGCCACAATATCAAGAGCACTGATGGATTAGTAGGCTTCAAATAAATAAAGTTTGATAAACTAAATAGTGAAGAAAAAGAGAAAGTTGAGGATGCAATGCTTGAGTTGCTATGTACATTCAAGATGACACCTTTACAAATGAGGAATCTCATTCCTAAAGAGTTATATAAGCGAATTGATTAGAAATGGTAGTATGCCATGATAAATGAAAAATGGATAAGGGAAACAACACTAGCATAGATTATGTCAGATCTAGCCCCATAATACATAAAGCAATATATGGAGTGGTATAGGAATAGGTTTGTACCCAAGCTCTGGTCATATTCTATTTTATAGCACAAGGTTTAAGATGTTGTGAAAAAGAGCACAAGGTTGTGGAAAATTATTTTTGGAGTGATCAGTTAGAAGAGTTCACAACTGAGTGAAGGTACATCCATTCAATTGGAGTTAGATAACAAGGAAGATATTAATGAACCACAGAATGTAGAGGAAGAAGCAGGAAAGAAGGCAGAAGTTGATGAATCACAGGATGTGATCACATTTGTAGATATCACTAAGGATACCCCAATCAAAACAAATGTATTAACTGAGGAATAAATTTAGAAATAAATATATGCTAAGGAAGCCTTAGATAAGTTTCTATCAAGCACCAATCTAGTATTAATTCAGGTACAAGACTATCCAAGTATTGAGTGTACATCAACTTTGGACATTGCACCTACAAGCTCTCATATGGTTACATTTGAACCAAAAGTCTCATAGAGTACCAGTGCTAAGAAATAGGACAAGTCGACACTCACAATTGAGAATGCACCTATCAAGGAGGAGGAAAAGAAAGAACAAGTAGAGGAGAGTCTAAAGGATCCAAAAGATACATCTGCATTAGTAATAAAAGGTCCTCTTATTGAGGAAAAGAAGAAGGTTGAAGAAGAAACACCAAAAGAAAAACTAGAGCCTAAGAAACAAGAGGCCATAAAAGCCTTAATACAGTTGCCGGGTGAAAATACACCAAGGAAGAAATCATAGAAGAAGAAGGAGAAATTGCCTAGAACACAGGTTACACTCGATGAAGTTATAGTGATTCCTAAGTGGGACACCAATAACTTAACTTATGAGCAAATGAAGATATTATAAGATCTCTTCAAGAAGAAGAGCAATCAAGAAGAGTTAAGAAGACAGCATCAACAGAAACAAGTCTTGCATGAGATTAAAGGTATATTTATTGAAGCTTTTGAAATGGATGATGTGAATGATTCAACACCTATCTTGGATCAACTAGTACAAATTTTTAAGAAGGTGAATAGTGATGACAGTGAGGCAAATGAAAAGCTTATGCAATGGTCTGAGAGAAAGTTTTAGACCAAAGTACTTGAAAAGGTTTCCACTGAAATAGTAGTAAAATAGGTAGAACTTTCTTCCTTAGTGACTAAATTAGAGGAAGTTGTGAAGAATGTTCATTCTTTGTACAAGAAGTTATGTAATGTGGAAGATTTCACTAAGGATAATCAAGAGTGATTGATAAACTGCAATTAGACTTAAAGTCTAATGTTCATTCACTAAGCATGGATGCAAGCTCCAGCTCCATCCACTTCACAAGACTACTTCATGCATAGGGAAGATTAGCCAAGTTGATGGCTAATGATGGACACATAAGAGCTAGGCTAATTTATATACAAATGATGTTAACACCTCATCTAGAGGTTATGCAAAAGGAATTAGAAATGGAAAATGAGTTAGTACAGAGAGACCCTCATCTTGCTATTGTCGAGAGCCTAGTTGATCTAGTTGTTGAGCTAGAAATAAAGACACAAGTTTTGGAGTCTGACAGGTCAGGATGGGATAATGCATTAGGTATGATAATGTAGCTCCACAAACCATTTTTGGATAAGTACTTTAATACCACTACACCCCAACAACTTCAGATGATAAAAACAAGGGGGAAATGAATGCCATGATAGAAATAGAAGAAATAGGGGAAATGACAAGGATGAATAAGGGAAATGAAATGTCACACACAAAGAAATACAAAGAAATATAGAGAGAATAATAGAAATTTATGGCATACTATTTTGTAATGTATATATTCAGTTGTATGTCAAAAAGAGTCTTATGTATATATATGTAGAATCTTTTGAAGATCGAGTCAAAGTATTAGGGGGGGTATTCATATTACTAAGTACTCTTGTTGTGATGTAAATGTCATGACAAAGTGTTTTTTCCACTAATGTCAAAGGGGGAGATTTGTGATCCCTAATTTTTGTTGTCCATTACTGTCTTACACTTAGTCATTTTCTAGGCAATGTTGGTTGGTCATCACTGCGACTGAGCCATCTAGTTAAGGCTGAGTTATGTCTAGATTTGTATATTGTACAATTACCGAGCAGTAGTTATTGTCGAGCAAGTCAGAGGTCACCGAGTAATTCAGTAATCGTCAATAAATTTATGTCGAGTTGTATGGAAATGTTAGTGCTTAGCACCAGTATATGAAAAATAGTTAATGTCGAGTGTTAGAGAATTCATATGGTGAGCAAGCTAGTTTTGACATGTGTTTGTAATGGGACAAACACTTAGGTAAACCATTTTGGCCAACATCTATACAATATTTAATGTTTTTTGAGAGAATCACAAAGGTGATTATGCTTTATATTTGTAATCATTAATCCTTATGTAAGATATGTAGCCTATCAGATTAAGGGAATGCTTAAATGGAATAAGTAGTAAATCTAGATCATTGATTTTGATCTAGGAAGTTGATTTTTTGTCTATATAAGATGAGATTTGAACCCTAAAACATAGTAAGAGATTATGAGAAGAATATGAGTATGTATATGAAATGAAGGGGATCTCATATACACATAACAGAGATGTATTTTGATTTAGGCAGATATTAGTTAGGAGTGACCAAGCTAAGCAATGAAGGCAAGTTTAGAGATATATTTGATTGAGGAGATCAAACAAGTATTGGAAGCACAAGATCTATTATCAGCATCATAGTGAAAACTGAAGGATTATATGTTGATACATTTTAGCAGGTGAATCAGGGTAAATCTCTTAATAGAGGTGTCCTAATAGGCCTATATAAATCTCTTAATCGAGTGCTTACTTTGTTGTAAGTTTAAATCCTTTTACCAAGGCAGATTGAATAATTTTTTAAGCTCTTAACAGGGAAGACCCCTCACAAGGTAGATCATTAGTTTATGATCAAAATTTGTAGCCCTAACAAACAAACTTTAATATTGCAGTAGTGAAGATTTGTGAGTGTCATCGCCACCCCAGTTTTACCTTTCAAGGGTTTCTGGGTAACCAAAATCTTTGTGTTATGAGTTTTATTTTCATGGATGAAGATTAGAATGTTAGATCTATTTCAGTATTGAATTTGATGTTTAAGTTATGCAAGTGTAATTTATGTCAAAGTGGAACAATTGGTAGATATCTGATTCACTCCAGCCCCCTCTCAATATCTCACTTCCCATAGTAGATTTCCAACAATATATACATATATATAGGTATATATATAACTTTATATATATATGGTATAAATATATATAGTATGTAAACAAGGTTTATAGGTATTGGAAAATACAAATTGTGAAAAAAAAAAAAAAAAATTCTAAAGTATAGGTCATCACCAAGCTTTTGTATTTAACCTTTACAATGGTTGAAACTGCCAAATTTTTCTTATAAGTTCTTCAACCCACAACTGGCCAAGCTCATATCAAAATCCATAGCTCACTATAAGGTATCCACCATGTAATCCCAAGAGAATGGTATTATTGAAGTTTTCCTCAAAGTTGAACAAAAAAATATCATCATAATATTTGAGAAGCCTATAAAACCAAGAATACTTTGGCATGATTCATTTTCTCTATTTCGAGAGGAAAAAAAATGAAAGGTGGTGAAATAGTGAACCCATCAATATTTTACAAGATGAAAAATAATGAGTTGTGAAATGGTGAACATGTCGCTATTTTCTAAGCCTTAAACTAATGAGTTGTGAATTGGCAAACCCATCACTATTTCACAAAAGATAATATGACCACTTGCAAAATGGAAAAAAATAACACCATTTGGTGAAGACAAAAGAGAACACTTGTGATTTGGAGAAGAGGTAACTAAGGTGAGGTGACCACCACTTTGCTGGGTTGAAGAACACACATGCAATGTGGGGCTGCGAAGTGAATTAAAAGTTGATGAGATAAGAATTACAAAAGAAGGTACATAGATTTAGTTAACACAAACATTTGAGCTTTCAAAGATCTTTTGAGGTGAAAGAGGAGATAGTGTGAAAGCTTAGAAGGGGTTTTCCAATAGTTGCAAAAATCTTGAAGCTTGTGAAATAGAATTGATCTATAAGTTTAAAAAAAATACTCATCCTAAATTACATTTCAAAATTCCTAAAAGGAAAGTAAAAGAAGATGTAGGAAAGGATGATTCTCCTAAGGTTCCTTTGCAAAAATCCCTTTTAGATGCATTGCATGGTTCTAGTGTTACTGAGACTAAATTTTTGTTTAATGATGTATGGGGTGAGTGTAAGGATGCAAATTACCACAAACTAGCAAGTATTTATTCTAGTATTTATATAAAAAGAATGAGAAACTCCCTCAGTCTAACCCATGGAATATCAACCTAGCTAAGGTTATAGTGCCAAATTTATTTGTCGATGTCGAGCTTATTGAAGTACTTGTTGGAATTGTTGTTTTTTGAGGTGTTGACATTCATGTTTTTTCATTGATGTCAATATATGTTTCAGTTGGTTTAATCATAAGTCTTAGACAAACTAGTTATGATAGGAACAGGAAGGTCTAACAGAGTGGTATGGACATTGTACAACATTCCAGTCTATGCGAGCTTATATTTGTTATCAAAAATTTGTGTAGACCTTATGTGATGCAGAGAGCACAACAAGAAGACTAGGAAATGTGTAATCTCCTTCACAACTCTTCAATCTTGGATTTGACACAATAAAACTCAACTAACCTTAGGATATGATGTATATGAACCAATTAGTGATGTCTAAACACCTTTCCTACTCCACTTCAACACCCAAAGGTATTATGCTAACTCTTCACAAATAATGACTTAGGGACACTTCCCCTATTCTAAACCAAATATGTAAATATTCACCAGTGACACTAATCAACCAATCCAAAGATTGGAAAACCTTATTTAGGCTATATTAATAGATAATAAATCAAAAAATTGATCCTACAACACTCATAACAAGCCAAACTCAATCTGACCTATGGATCCTACTAGGTCTCTCACAATGGTTTCTGGTTTGCAAATTCCACCTATGGATGGAACTGAATAATCTAAGGGTAGATTCAAGGACCCTTTCAAATTTCTTTGAGATCCCCAAAGTCACAAGGACCAACCCCAATCCAGAAGCACTCATCCCTCACAATGCTCACAGACCTAATTGCCCAGATTAGGCTTGGATTATATAGAAAGTGGTCAAGTATGGGTTCATAAAATTGGTGAAAGATTTTGGAAACCTTCTCCTAACTCCAAGTTACTCAAATCAACCTTCTAACAAGTCCCTCCAATCAATTCATTTTTTTGCACACAACTTCATACATCTAACTGGCTAAATACATAAAGATATTTAGCCTAGGGCTTGATGCAAAAACCCCCAAACCTCCAAATCTCACCTTGAGCCTTTGGAATAATTAATAATACATTCCTAAATTTAATTTACCAAGTGGACATGGAATTCCACTAGTGAAATTTCAAGTTAGGACTCCATTTGTGTAACAGGCCTGGTTTGGGCTCCATCCTGGACTGCCTTTACAAATTTGATTATAAATTTTGCTATTCAAAACTAGATGAATCCAATCCAACTTCTCTAGAAATTATTTCACTAATTTTTCTTATCATGTCATTAACTTAGTCTTATCCCTCCGTACACATCCATACCAGGCAATGATTTCTCAGGAAAACTAGTGGTTTTTATTAAAACTGCATCAAAACTTCATGTTACAATGTCTAACCTCTTGGAGAGGCTTGAACATGTTTAAATATGTTAAAATCAAAGTTCCAACCATTCCATGAGTGTTTTTTACCATTGGTAAACAAATTTGAACTTCTCGAGAAACTTTTCAAAAGTTCCTCGAGTAACATTTACATCTTTTGCAATATTTCTTGCATTTTTGCAATTTTCCAATCCAAATGACTTGGACTATAATATTAAAACCTATACCTGATAAAATATTCTCAAAATGATCCAAAATCATTGGAATCATGACTGAAACTCCTAAAATACTCAAAACACTTAATCCTACCTATCAACTATAGGCTTAAAATCCAAGTGGAATAAGGCATCCCAAGGTTTATAGGTGTACCTTAATGATCCTTGACCATACAAGTTGGATAAAAACACAAGAAGGATGATCTCAAGGATCCATCCCTTTATTACAAAGAAAAAACATGAGGAACATCATAGATGTTTCCTAAATACTTCAAATTCCATGGGTGCCCTACACCATACTCCTCAAGACAAAAAGAACTCAAGTCTCTTGAGTTGGAATATCTTCCAGTTTGAATCCAGTCTTTTGAATAGCTTCAGAGTTCATCCAAGTGGCATCTTCTAGTGGATGATTTTTCCATTTGACTAAGAATTCATATAATGCAGTCATCCTTGTTTTTTTACTCACCCTCTTATCTAGGATGCACTCAATCTCCAGAATGGATGGTGTGGGTAAGTCTTTCAGCTCCTTGTCCTGTTAAAGATATTGATCACATGCAACACAAACATCACTAACATGACCTTTATATGCATATAAGTTAGCCACATTGAAGATATGAGGTAAACCAATATGAGAGGGAAATTAAATCTTGTAAGCATTGTCTCCACACTTCTTTAGGATCTTGAAAGGACCAAGTTTCTTAATCATAAGCTTGATGTACTTCTCCTTAGGTAGCATTTCTTTCTTGAGATGAATCATCACCATATCCCCCATGTTGAACTGCAAATCTCTTCTCTCCTTATCTGCATGTTGTTTGTATTTATTAGAGGTCTGTTTGTAAGCATTTTTCCCACACTTCTTTAGGATTTTGAAAGGACCAAGTTTCTTAATCATAAGCTTGGTGTACTTCTCCCTAGGTAGCGTTTCTTTCTTGAGATGAATCATCACCATATCTCCCACCTTGAACTAAAAATCTCTTCTCTCCTTATCTGCATGTTGTCTGTATTTATTAGAGGTGTGTTGTAACTTTGTTTTCACCTATTCATGGATTTCCTTCATAACGTCAGCAAAGTCTTCAACTAAAGCACTTCTCTTATCCATATCCTTGACATCTTTGAGTTCTAATACACGTCTAGGGTGAAAACCATACACAATTTGAAAAGGAGTCAAACCAGTGCTCCTATTAATAGAGTCATTATAGGAAAACTCTGCTTGTGCCAGAATGGAATCCCAAGTAGCCCCATACTCTTGGGTTATGCATCTTAACAAATTACCAAGTGATCTATTTATGACTTCACTCTGATTATCAGATTGTGGGTAATATGCAGAGGAAAAAGACACATTTGTTCCAAGCTTTCTCCATAGTGACCTCCAAAAGTGACCAAATAACTTAGGATCTCTATTAGATACAATTGACAAGGAAATTCCATGAAGTATAACTACTTCCTTAAAGAATAGACCTTCTATATGGGAGGCATCATGGATGGTCTTGCATGGTATAAAGTGCAACATTTTGGAAAATTTGTCTACTACCACATAAACATTGTCAAATTCATATTTTGTTCTAGGTAGGCCTAAGACAAAATCCATACTCACAGAGTCTTGAGTCTTTGAATAAATAGGCAATGGAGCATGTAACCCTACATTGGATGTGTGACCCTTGGTCTTTTGACACACTAAACAACTCTCCAAAAATTTTCTAACATTGGACTACAACTTGGGCCATTGGTAGAATCTCCTTACAAGTTCAAGTGTTTTATCCACACCAAAGTGTCCTTCCAATCTTCCAAAGTATTTTTCCTTGATGATGTTCTCCCTTATGGATCCCTTTGGGACACAAAGTAAACTACCTTTTACGAGTAGTCCATCCTACACAAGAAACTCTGAGAATTCAATATGATACTTCTCCATCATATCAGTACAAACTTGGTAAGCCTCCTTGAAGTCATAATCTATGGCATACATATCCTTCATGGCATGAAGTCAAACACTCTCTAACTGAATGGTTTGAATGGTCAAATGCCTCCTACTGAGAGCATCAGAAACTTTATTCACCACTCCCTTATTATGCTTGATGGTGAAAGTGTAGGATTGCAGGAACTCCATCCACTTGACATGACTATGGTGAAGCTTCTGTTGCCTATTCAAGAAACTATGAGCATGTTTGTCAGTAAAAACAATGAACTCCTTAGGAAATAAGTAATGCCTCCACGTGATTGAACCATAGCATATAGTTCAACATCATAAGTTAAATATTTTTTCTTTGCTTCATTCAACTTCTCACTAAAGAAGGCAACTGGTCTCCCTTCTTGTCTTAGGACTCCACCAATAGCCTTGTTGCTTGCATCACACTCCACTATGAACACATTGTGAAAGTCTAGTAGAACTGGAATGGTTTTCTTTGTTGTCGGTATTGTGGTGACTGATCATGTAGTGGGTGTTGATACTATGGTGATCACTCATGTAATTTCCCTAAAACACAAAATTGTAAAACCCTAAAATGGTCAATTTTAGAGGTTTCCCTAAAATACATGTTATAAGCGGTTGAGATACATAATGCATTGTAATGTTGGTGCATGATTTTTCTGGATAATAAGAAAGGTTGGATGGCTGTGTAGGTGGACATAGCCCAAGTTTTGGGCGAGCCACGTTAAATCTATGTGTTATCTATGTTCAGATTGTTTTCTTCTTTTATTTCTACATATAACTATTTATTCTTGTATTGTCTAGATCTGTCAATCCCTAACATCTACAATATTCATCTTCAAAAAATTAAACAAGAAAATAAGTAACATTCATAGAATGCCAATAGAAAAAAATGGTTAAGTCTCACTTGGTTAAGATATTTTGACTGTAGCAATGGTTAGAAAGCAACAGTGTATGACCTGATTCAAATGCAAAAAAAAATTCTCATATTCAGATCTATGTTAAGCTCAATAACACTCTGTTCATCATAATCTCTTCTTTCTCCTTCTTCCTCTTGCTCTTTTTTACTCGGTTATCTCCTTATGTCACTCAGTTAAGTTTGTATAATCACTTGGTTCTCACTTCAACCTATCTGACCAGCTTTGCATTTATGCACCATAAATTTGCATCACTCATGTGATTCTCTCTCCTCTTTCTTGAATTTCTTGTCTCCTTATATAGGCATGTTAAACTATTTTTCATTTTAGCCATAGATTTTGCCTCTTAATCTCCATCATTGGTTTTTCCTCTTAAATTTCCTTGGAACTTGTACCTTAAACCATTTTCAATTTCCATCATCCAATCATCCTTGAATTTTTTTTAGTCGTATATCTTCATAAAAAACTTTTTCTTTATCCTTGGAGTCTTTTAGATTCATTCAGCTCATCATCACATATCGACAATCACATGTTCCTCCTTATTTCTCCTACTCGATCAATACCATGATATGTCAATTTCTTCCTACTCTATTAGGACCATACTCAGTGTACGCTACATATTCTCGGTGTACACTAAGTTCTTCATATACTGACCAAAGTAACTTGTACATTTTTTATCTTCAACACTTAGCAGAATCATGTAAGTCAATCAAATCACTATCATACTATCATAGACTCATCAATAAGTTTCCCAATGAATACCTTATTCATAAATTACTCATACATCTCATCTTCATGCTAATATCTCCTTTCCTTTACCAACATCACCTCCTTCATATGTTTACAACTATCATGATAAGTAAAGTCAAAGCTAGTTGACATCAATGATAATATAACAACTAATCTAATGTCTCACATATACCTTAGTAGCTTGATGATCATCATCACATTCTACCATTTCCTTCTCCAATTTGTCTATTAGTTGTGGTTCTAACAATTTCAAGGTATGTGAGATTGTATTTGTGATGAAGGATGTGTTTAGACCTTATGTCTACAATCGCATATCATTTTATGTTGTTTTAGATGAGTTATGATTGTTTTGGTAAAAACTGGTTGTAGTGTAGTAACAGAGGATTATGACAAAGATGGTCTCTAATTTTTTAGGATAACTTGGATGCAAGCATGTATTATGGTATGCAAGATTGACGCTTGATAGAAGACATGTGGGAGAATATTCTATAAGATTATTGGGTCACTAGGATCTAGATGACGTCAGATGAAGTGTGTGGTCTTGCGAAGACCTATTTGGGGCCAACCAGAGGAGATAACGTGTTCAAAATATTCCTAGTGTGGATTGTAGATCTTGGTGCACATTTGATGATTTGTATTTATCAAAGATATTGTGTGTATCTTAGAAAAGGTCCATATATTTATTTTTTCATTAGGGAAGTCCTAACAGGCTGACCTAATTGCTTGTTCTAACTTTTATAAAGGAAAGTCATTCCTTAGAATAATTGTGTGTGATGATTGAGAAGTGATTGTGAACTTCTTATTGGTCTATTGGATCTAGTGAATAGGTAATTCATTAAGCACATGATTGGAACTGTTTGGGAAAAGCTAGTTGTTGTAAGTCAATTCATTACTGTTATTGTATACTCTTATACATTTATTTTGATAGTGGATCTAGAAGGTCGGTTTAACCTTCAGAAGGTGGATTTAACCTTCACTTTGGGCAGTGTTTTTAGGAAGTGATCCTATCCTTGTAGTCAAATCCTAAAAGGGTTGGAAAGACTCCTAACAAGGTTTCTCCTTTAACAAGGACTTGTAGTGAATGTAATAATCATCTCCTAACAGGGCTAGGTCATCTAACAGGGACACAATATCTTTAGTGCACTATTAGTAGGCAGATAACTATTTCACCCCCCGCCTCTCAATTGTGTTGGTGCATTGTTATTGCTAACAGTACTATCTTAAAATTATAAACAAGAAACTAGAATGGTCACAAGGATAAATGGGAAACCAATTATAATTATTTCAAAATCATGTATTGCAAAGTGCTTTGGATTGAACAAACTAGCCCTCACCAAAATTGATAGCGAATAGTACCCAGTTGATTTTGAGAGGATGGTAAGGATCTTTAGGTTGAGAGAAGTGGCTTATTTTAGAACAATGGAAAATGATAATAGAACCATGATGATAAATGAGACTACACCATTTTCTATCCTAGGATTTATGAATTTCTTTTAGAAAACATATCATGGCTAGTGCCAATAGTGTGGCGATGATCATAGAATCAAAATACCAGTTAATTTAATGTTTATGTCCATGAGAATTTAGAACCCCTATATTATTCTAGAATTTTATATTGTTGGTGAAAGTGAAAAGGATTTTGCATAACTAATTGGTCTATTGGAAAAAGAGGTGGTCTTTCAAAAATCACTCTCTACTATGTCGTCTAATATTGCTCCAAAATAGAAATACCTTTAGACATAGTATAAAGCTAACCACTATTGATAATCAAGGAAGTAGGATCCTTGTTTAATTGTGGTGTTGTGTATGCGACAAGAATAACATAGACTGTAACTATAGAGATTTTCATGATTCATTTTTTTTATGGCTATTCAAAGTACTTGGGCTTCATGATGAGAGACTACCTCTAAAGATAAGAATTTTCTTAAGACCATTCGAATATGACCCTAAGAAGGGTCATACCCATAACTTTGCTGACTAGATTTTCAAAGGGGATCACACTTTTATTAGAGTATATGGCTACAAAAAAGCTCTTCATAAACTATCAACTTTTGTATCAGAGAGGATTGCATTCCTAGAGTTCATCCAGAAATTTTTGTGTTTTGAGAAGGAATCAATGGTACCAAGGAAGAAGGGGACTTTTATGCCCACATAGTTAGATATGCAAGACTGTCCATTGGTTCTGGTTCTATTGAATAGGTTCAAAATTATTTAAAGGAAGGGTACCAATTGGAAGATGGAAATGAGAGGGTCTATGACCTTGAAGGTTATATTAATTATTTTATCAAATGAATTAAGCATTAGGTTGATACAAGTGAGGATATTGCCTGAGATTGTGTGAATTATGAAGAAGTTCTACAGAAGTGGAAGAAATGGAATATATTAAGGAAATTAGAAAAAGATAGAAAGAAAAAAGGGCAGCCTCATTTCCATAGTAATCAAGCTGATGAAGTAGTAAGGATGGAATTATGCTTAAGAGATTTTAATAAATTGCATGTGAAAGCCACTAGTGATCTCCATAAAAACATCGCAAATTAATCATTTATGATTTATTAGAATTAGAAGATGCACCTAGATCCCCTCCAGTAAAGAAGTAAAAGCAAGATGAAGTGGTACCTATTGTACCTTATGATGATTTAGGAGGAGGAGATACTGAAGAAGATTCTAGTTTATTTAAGACACTTGGAAATGATGAGGAGGTGGATAGAACTGATTCTCCTTTAGTGTATCAAGAGGAAGTGCATGGCTATAAGGCCCAACTTCAAGAAGAGGAGCAACCTATTGATTTCATGGATGAAAGAGATGCCATATTGGCCAAGTTCATTGACGATGAAAATTTTATTGAAACTCAAGAATTTAAGGATTTATGGATTCAAATGAAGATGAGGAGAAGACACAACTCAACTTGATGGGAGTTGATGAATACAGACATGAGGATAGTGTTAACCAAACTCATAAAAGGGTTGAATCTCGATGAAATAAATTTTACTCTAGATGAGGCCAGAGAAATAGTTCAGAGGAGCAACATGTTAATTGTACCTATTGTGTCCCTTAAACATTTTATCCTACTTGATTAGGTTAGGAAGAAATATGATACCACATTTGTGGTTGAATTTGACATTGATGAGAAACTAAGTGGATCTGGGTATAACCCTAATACTGAGGTTCTCACCACATAGGTTAGTTTCAAGGGCCCTCACAAGACCAAATTAGTTGATATTGTGAAAGAACATGATGAGATGGTTATTGTGAAAACAATGGATAATTTCTCCCTTAGTATCAGCAATTGAACTAATGCACAGAGAAATGTTTAATAAAGAATGAGTTAGACATTTGTAGGAACAAATAGGAAGGAAAAACATAACAAAGTTATAAATGATTTGTATATTGAAAGGGTTGATTTACAAGAAGATTTGAGGGCATTGAAAAAAAATGACTAGACAAAAGCTCTTGTGCTTCATAATAATGCCCCTTCCAAACCAATTGATGTGATTGAGGATAACAAGGATTGGAAAAAAAAAATGAGAAAATATGAAAATGAAATTAAAGAATTGAGAAATACAAATGAAATTCTTATACAAGAGGTTCCTAGACAAGTATTCAATACTTTCGAGCATGTATTAACTCATAGAGTTGATTTGGTGATAAGAAAATGTGTTGAGGTTTATGATGGCTACCAAACTTTTTTGGATATGTTACAAACATTTCATAAAAACAAGCTGAAGTTAGAGGATCTTTCCAGGAGGTGGAATTCCTCCCATTATAATCTTATCATACTATGTGAAGTCACTCAGAAAGATCCAGATGCACCTAGTAAAATAAAGGAGACTGGGGAAATGATAAGTACAATTATTGAAGAACTCAAGTACATAGAACAGGAAGAGAAAAGAATAAATGAAAAGATGTCTTCCATACAATCACACATTGGATAATTTATGAATTTTTGGACAAAGAGGGTTGTACCAAGAGCCTTGAGGAATGGAAGATTGAGAACAAGGAAATGGTACCAAAAATTATTTCTCATTTGAAGGAAGATCGATATTTTAGTGCCAAAAGTTTTATGAAAGTCCCTAGACAATAGATTCTCCAAATTTGTACTTACAATAGATTCTCCAAATTTGTACTTGAAGTTAGGGAAATAGCCAGCAAAATATGGGGTGATCATTTTCTTATCATGCCTGATGTTTTACATTTCAATTGGCCCATGCACGTTCATATTTCAAAATGGGTAAAAGAATATTTATGGCCTCTCAAGAAGAAAACTCATAAATAGGAGCATGAGCGTGAAGAGGAAAAGCATATTGGCAAGGAGTTGTGTGATGAATGAGACCTTGGGGTAATATGTTCTCTCGTTTCATTTGTAATGCTTATTTCGAAACACCTTGTTTTTTTTTTATCTAAAAATCATTCCCTATAGTCTTAATCAAGTAGTTATTATAATGTTATTTATAGTTATGAAAAGATATGATGTAAATGGTATGAAGCTTGTTTGCTTCTCCTCATTTTGTATAAAGAAGAAACCAAGACCATATTTTAAACATAAGAGATAGTTAGAAATAATAAAAATATAGACAAAGCAATATAGATACTATAAATATATGTACCCAATTTTGCAAAGCTAATACAAAGTCTCGATTCTTTTTTCTACTCTGTGTTGTGGAATATTCTTTTGTTCAAGATTAGTTTTGTGTGGTTTCATTTCAAGCAAGTGAAGGTTGTCTTAAATATTCTTATGAAAGAATTATTTATTGTCATAGCAATTTGATAAACAGGATACATTTGACACTTACTTATCCTTATGATTCTCATATAATTGGTCTTTTCAAGTAAGAGTTAAATTCAATTAGACTAATTGTTGTGACAAGCAATAGTTAAATGATATAGAAGGCTCGATTAGCTAACAGATTCATCCCAATGGTAGATTTAAAAATTGTCTCACGTAGTTACATATGGGATCTTGAAAGGGTTGTCTTTGTAGCCCAAGGGAAAATAAGGCACTGGTCCATCATATATAATTTTACTCAAAACTTAAATCAGATTTCAGTAGGAGAGATAAAGTAGGATTAAGATTTAATCAAAGATTAGATTACTTGTAGAACATAAATATAAATATAAGTTAGAGAAAGAATCGCTAAGATATCAAGAATTAGTAGTAAAGTAGGAGATTAAGAAGCAAGATAAGAAATAGTAGGAAAGGATTGAGAAATTAGATTTGTCTATTTCAAGACCTTATGCCATTTTGAGATAGACAACATAGAGGTCGAGAATAGAAGATAGAAGGAAAGTTCGGTCTGCTATAAAAAAAAACATCAACTTAGAAATTTAGTTAGTGTTTAGGTGCACCCACCTAGGTCCTGCAGAGCCTGAAGTGCAAAGAATTTTTAGCACATTAGGTTGATCATGATTGTTGGCCAAGTCAATTGGGAAGTTTGAAAGTAGAGTCAAGCATTTCTCTTAGAACTTTCCAATCTGTTGATTTGAGAACCAACAATAGGTAGATATTTGTAGGATGGTTGTCTTTGGATGGATAGCACTTTTAAGGTGAAGTCCCCCCTTTTTTGTATAAGAGCTTAAATTAATATATAATAAAATAATATATTTACACATTGTTTAAAAAATATATGTATTTAATAGTTTTTATTTCTAATTAATTTTTTAATTTAATTATTATATTTATTTTAAAATATGTATTTTTACCAAACATAGATATCGTTATTATAAAAAAATGTGTGCATCTTAAAATGAAGGTAGTAAAGTAATTCCATACATACACAAGTTCACATTATTTCTAAGCATCAAAATGTTTTCCTTTCCATGTACTCATTGAAAGGGGAAAAAAATTCAATTTTTTTAAAGAGAGGTATTTTTGGTTGTTTTTTCAAAGGATATTATTATTATCCACATTTTACAAAAGGGAAGATAGGTAAATAAAATTATACATTTTACTTAATAAATAAATAAAGATGATAAAAAAGAAAAAAAATTCAAGTAGATTAATTAGATTATAATAACGATGAGCTAAAAGAAAGATAAATGAAAAAATGAAAAAAGGAAATGTATATTTTAAAATAATATATTTAGTTTAAATATTAAATAAAATAATTAGAATATAAATTTCAAGTAGTTAATTTCATCAAAATTTGTATGTGGCTTATGCTATGAAACTATTTATTTACTCTGTATTATATAATATGAGAGTGAATAGTCTTTCAATTTCTTCAACCCATATGACTTCTTGTTCTCAATCAATTTAGCATCAAACACATTTGCCAAAAATCACCTAATACGATATTAGCTTACCATTATACCAATTTTGATTACTGTTGCCCAAAATTTCCCTGTCATTCATTTTTGGCCATGGTTCCTGTTTTCCAAAAGAAATGCTCAAGTGTCAAAGCTCTTTGTGTTTTCTGCCCTATAGTGTCGAGAGTCCAGTGTGTTTTCTGCTCAAGTGTCGAAAATCCAGTGTATTTTCGACCTCCTCTCTACAGGCTCGGGATGTTTCTGCCTTTTGGTCTAAAAGTTCGATGTGTTTTCGACCTCTCAGCTCTGAAAATTTGCTGTGTTTTCAACCTTTACTTGAAAACCCTATGTGTTTTCGACATCGTCTGTGTTTTCCACCCTCAGTGCGCAACTCTGATTAGCCGGGTCCCGGTGCCTAAGGCAGTGCCAGTGCAGAAGATCCGACGGCTATCACATGATCGCATGGGATCTTCCGATCCCATGAGATCATACGACAACCGTTGATGCAAAGGATCGACAGTCAAAACAAGCGGTCAACTCCAATGCCAATGGTCATCAGTAAACACCTAGCGATTGGTCGCATGATCGCATGGGCCTTCCTGGCCGCATGCGATCATGCGACAAGCAGTAAGCAGTCATGCGGGATCGGCGGACTTTAGCGGTGGTTAGTGGTTAGCATTTCCCATTTTGTCGCATGATCGCATGGGCTCTTCCGAGCCCATCCGACCATGCGACAAACCGTCAGCGGTTCGTGGTGGGCGTCTTGCAGTTAACTCCAAGCCGGTGGGGGTGGCGTCATGCGGTTGGTCGCATGATCGCATGCAGCCCCTTGACCACATGTGACCATGCGACAAACGGGTAGTGGGTCTTTGACTCCGGTGGTGGGACCTTGGGTGGTGACGTGTCCAGTACGTAGTGGGCCCGGTAGTGGAGGTGCAAGTTGAGCAAAGATCAATGGTTGGCGCATGATCTCATGGGGTCTTTCGACCCCATGAGATCTTGCACCCACCGTTAGATTAGCATCTCGGCTTGCGGGTAGGCCCGGGGTTGGTAAAGAAGGTTCGCAAGTGCGCGATTAAAATATTTCTCGCAGTCGCCAGATAGACCCGGGGTTAAGAAGGACATCGCGTGACTTTGTGACTGCAGAGAGGATGAACCCAAGGTGGAGCCAGGGTTAGATTTGCAGCGCGGTCTTGCGGGCCCGAGCGATGCTTATGTGGCGACAAGGCAGATTTACAAAAGCTTGTCGCATGATCGCATGAAGCCTTTCGACCTCATGCGATCATGCGACCATTGACGTTTTCGAAGGGTGGAGGCAAGTTTTCAAACGACTTGTCGCATGATCGCATGAAGGTTTTTTTTGCTCATGCGATCATGTGACCATTGCTATTACCAGGGCGATGTAGCCTATTTTTGGCGGACTTTCTTCCAAGGGAAATGTTTGCAAGTGCGGCAGCTAAAAATTTATGATATTTTCAGAGGCGGTTGCGGTTGGATAGAATTTGCAGAGATCTTTTAGGTTGTTGTTTTGGGTCCTTTCCAGTATGGGATCAGATTTGAACATTCATGACAGAGTCCAGCTTGTAGGGAGGTAGATGGATGAGGTTTTTGTTGGTAGGCATGATCAATTCAGGGATGGACACGCAAAGGGAAAATATCTGATCAGTTGAGATATTTGCACAATTTCATTTATGATCAGAAGCGACTGGCCTAGGGTTGATTATTATATTGTAAAATCTATGTAGCCCTAAAGGTTTGGTTCCTGCCTGCGTGCAGGAAATGTATATAATCTTTTTTGGAGCTTGTAGTGCTCAAGATTGGCATTTTGTAAAAAATGAAAGACTCTTTTCTTGGAAAACTATCTGTAGCATTTTTCCTGCTCTCTAGTTTTTCACATCTTGTAAGTTTTCATTGATAATACAAATATTGCAAAGCATTCTGTGACATTTTCCTTGTCCTCATGCCTTCCTTGTTTGGCTTGTCTCTTATTGGATTGAAGTTTATGAATGCTTTCAGTGATGCTTAGGGTTCCTGATCCCCTTTACTTTCAGCTTATATGTGCACTACTGTGTTTGATCTGATCTGAGTGAGTTTGTGGGTATTCTTCAGCCCCTGTCATTCTGTCTCATTCCTGTGTCCTTTTGCTGAAGAGAATGTCTGCTTGTAGGTCATAGGTTGTGTCTAATTTTTAGGCCCTCTTATGAAATACTTATGCAAGCCTATTCAGTAAGCTATGATCTCCAAGACCTAAGACTCTCATTGGTTTCATCCCTCTATACTGAGATCCAAACCCCGGTTCGGTGCATCACCTAGTAGCTAGATTTGCTTTCCTATCATTTTCCTTTCATGCACTCCTTCTATCCCTTTCCCCTCAAAGTTTACTTTCCTATCTAAGAGAAAATCAGGGTGATTATCCAAGAGGAACCAATCTAGAATCTGGAGGTCTCATCTCAGTTAGCAAAGGTCCCACAACCTTGAGATGATTCCCATGTTATACTGGATTATCAAGACTATGAGAGCTTGAGATCAGAAGTGCAAATTCAGTGTATAACATTTCTGGCACGCCCGGTGGGACCAAGAGGTCATAGTTTTCATGGTTCTTGCTGGTTTTGATATACTTCCAGCAGGTTGCAGACCTTTGAGAGGTCATTATTTGGCATATCTGGCAACTCCAAGCTCACATCTACTGGTTTCAAGGAGATTCAATACCTAGGATGGATTACCATCCTTCTTTTCATGAGGGTGTCCCTTTATTTCATGGAGGTCAGCAGTAGTCATCTCATGCTTGGCCCCCACCCACCCAACTTTCAGCATCATGGTAGCAGAATCACTCATACCAGCAACCTCAAGAGGAGATGCTTTCTTTGAAAGAACATGCTCATCATGCCCAGATCCAACAACAACAAGCTTTGACTCAGCAGGATCAAGGTTACAGGAGATATCTGGCAGAACAATACAAAAGAAATGAAGCCAGGCTCGCTGAGGGGTTGGAAGCACAAAAGAAGCACTATGAGGAGGTGTTGGGAACACAAAAGGAGCATATGAGGACACAAGAAAAGAAGCAGTTTGATGCTAGATGGAAGCAGTGTGAAGAAGTCATTGCAGGACAACAAAAAAGTCAAGCAGCCCTTGCAGGTAATCTGGCCTCACTGAACAAAGTTTACAAAGAAAATTTAATTAAGGTTAGTGATGATATAGGTGAGAAAGAAAAAGATTTTCAAAGAGCATTAGCAGCTCAGCAAGTTGCTTATGAGGAGTTGGAAATTCATAAGAATAATTGTGAAAAGGTGGTTCAAGACCAGAAAATTTTAATGGAGGCTATGTTTGATAGGGGAATTGAATTTCAAATGGAGAAAGAAAAAGAGATGAGAGCTCATGAGGAGTTTCATGAGAAAGAGCTGCAGGACCTCAAACAAAATATGAGATTCCTGGCTTCTGCAACTGAAAAATATAAAAGAGGCTATCAGATGCAGATTGAGAAATGTTCTCAACTTGAAGAAGAAAAGGAGAGCATAGAGCAGAAGATTGTTGATCTAAAGGTGGCTCTCTCCGAATAGGTTAGGACAAATGAGTCCTCAACAAATCATGATTATGTTGACAGTAGTATACTTCTCCTGCAAAAGAGTCTAGAAGAAGAAGAGGAAGACCAATTTTGGGACAAGATGGAGTACTTTTGCTTGCATCTTGATGACAAGCCCACACTTCTAAAGAACACCAGCAATCTACAGGAGATGGTCATTTTCGGTCAGCATAAGAAGGAGGCCAATCAGACTAAAGTAATCTCTCAAGAGCCTAAGTTTGTCAAGGAAAGCTCTAGGTCCAGCATCTCTCATGGTTGCCTTATCAGGTATTTGGCCAGGATGGAGGTTATCAAAGGAGTACAAATCATGCCACCATCTGAATGTGGTTTTCCATCAGGAGTTGAGGCTAAAAATGAAGCAGATCTTCTTATTGCCCCCATTGACCAAGTAAGTAAAGTCTCCTCACTGCTTGCTATTTCTCCTCAGAATGATGGTGCCTACGATCAGCTTGACCAAGTGAGCAAAATCTATATCAGTCAAATCCTTGTCAAGCAAGTGACCCTGTATATCTCCTATGTTTATCTTGTAATAGCTTTCCATAGGCATGTGGATTATTGTAAGCTGATAAGGATGGGAAGCTATTTTCCACAACCAGTCAATGGCTTTGTTTAACCAAGTCTCTGCACTGGTTAGTTTAGGTTAGGATAGATTTCCCTGTTTTCTTTCCCCTATTTTCTAGAGTAGTTTCCTATTTTCCAAGAAGTGCTCGTGCATAGGTTTGTCTACCCAGTTCAGTTTTTGCCCTTATCAAGTTTTTGTGTTCCAGAAATGACCCCATGCCCAATGGATACATCAAGGCTACTGGTCTATGTCTAGCAGGCTGACATCCCGTAGAGGTCGCCAAAATGTTGCCCAAAATTTCCCTGTCATTCATTTTTGGCCATGGTTCCTATTTTCCAAAAGAAATGCTCAAGTGTCGAAGCTCTCTGTGTTTTTTGCCCTTTAGTGTCGAGAGTCCAGTGTGTTTTCTGCTCAAGTGTCAAAAACTCAGTGTGTTTTTGACCTCCTGTCTGTAGGCTTGGGATGTTTCTGCCTTTTGGTCTGAAAGTTCGATGTGTTTTCGACCTCTCAGCTCTGAAAATTTGGTGTGTTTTCGACCTTTACTTGAAAACCCTGTGTGTTTTCGACATCATCTGTGTTTTCTACCCTAAGTGCGCAACTCCGATCAGGCAGGTCTCGGTGCCTAAGGCCATGCCAGTGCAAAAGATCTGATGGCTATCGCATGATCGCATGGGATCTTCCGATCCCATGAGATCATATGACAATCGTTGATGCAAAGGATCGGTAGTCAAGACAAGCGGTCAACTCCAACGCTGACGGTCATCAGTTAACACCTAGCGGTTGGTCGCATGATCGCATGGGCCTTCCTGGCCGCATGCGATCATGCGACAAGTGGTAAGCAGTCATGCGGGATCGACGGACTTCAGCGGCGGTTAGTGGTTAGCATTTCCCAATTTTTTGCATGATCGCATGGGCTCTTCCGAGCCCATGTGACCATGCGAAAAACCGTCAGTGATTCACGGTGGGCATCTTGTAGTTAACTCCAAGCCGGCGGGGGTGGCGTCATGCGGTTGGTCGCATGATCGCATGCGGCCCCTTGACCACATGCGACCATGCGACAGACGGTCAGCGGGTCTTTTACTCCGATGGTGGGACCTTGGGTGGTGACGTGTCCAGTACGCAGTGGGCCCGGTAGTGGAGGCACCAGTTGAGCCAAGATCAATGGCTGGTGCATGATCTCATGGGGTCTTCCAACCCCATGAGATCTTGCGCCCACCGTTAGATTAGCATCTCAGCTTGCGGGTAGGCCTGGGGTTGGTAAAGAAGGTTCGCAAGTGCGCGATTAAAGGATTTCTCGCGGTCGCCAGATAGACCCAGGGTTAAGAAGGACATCGCACGACTTTGCGACAGTAGAGAGGATGAACCCAAGGTGGAGCCAGGGTTAGATTTGCAGCACTGTCTTGCGGGCCCGAGCGATGCTTATGTGGCGGTAGGGCAGATTTACAAAAGCTTGTCGCATGATCGCATGAAGCCTTTCGGCCTCATGCGATCATGCAACCATTGACATTTTCGAAGGGTGGAGGCAAGTTTTCAAACGACTTGTCGCATGATCGCATGAAGGTTTTTTTTTCTCATATGATCATGCGACCATTGCTATTACAAGGGTGGTGTAGCCTATTTTTGGCGGACTTTCTTCCAAGGGAAATGTTTGCAAGTGCAGCAGTTAAAAATTTATGATATTTTCAAAGGCGGTTGTGGTTGGATAGAATTTGCAGAGATCTTTTAGGTTGCTGTTTTGGGTCCTTTCCAGTATGGGATCAGATTTGAACATTCATGACAGAGTCCAGCTTGCAGGGAGGTAGATGGATGAGGTTTTTGTCAGCAGGCATGATCAATTCAAAGATGGACACGCAAAGGGAAAATATCTGATCGGTTGAGATATTTGCACAATTTCATTTATGATCAGAAGCGACTGGCCTAGGGTTGATTATTATATTGTAAAATCTATGTAGCCCTAAAAGTTTGGTTCTTGCCTGCGTGCAGGGAATGTATATAATCTTTTTTGGAGCCTGTAGTGCTCAGGATTGGCATTTTGTAAAAAAGGAAAGACTCTTTTCTTGGAAAACTATTTGTAGCATTTTTTCTACTCTCTAGTTTTTCACATTTTGTAAGTTTTCATTGATAATACAAATATTGCAAAGCATTATGTGACATTTTCCTTGTCCTCATGCCTTCCTTGTTTGGCTTGTCTCTTATTGGATTGAAGTTTATGAATGCTTTCAGTGATGCTTAGGGTTCCTGATCCCCTTTACTTTCAGCTTATATGTGCACTACTGTGTTTGATCTGATCTGAGTGAGTTTGTGCGTATTCTTCAGCCCCTGTCATTCTGTCTCACTCCTGTGTCCTTTTGCTGAAGAGAATGTCTGCTTGCAGGTCATAGGTTGTGTCTAATTTTTAGGCCCTCTTATGAAATACTTATGCAAGCCTATTCAGTAAGCTGTGATCTCCAAGACCTAAGCCTCTCACTGGTTTCATCCCTCTATACTGAGATCCAAACCCCAATTTGATGCATCACCTAGTAGGTAGATTTGCTTTCCTGTCATTTCCCTTTCATGCACTCCTTCTATCCCTTTCCCCTCAAAGTTTACTTTCCTATCTAAGAGAAAATCAGGGTGATTATCCAAGAGGAACCAGCCTAGAATCTGGAGGTCTCATCTCGGTTAGCAAAGGTCCCACAACCTTGAGATGATTCCCATGTTATACTAGATTATCAAGACTACGAGAGCTTGAGATCAGAGGTGCAAATTCAGTGTATAACAATTACACAAACAAAAGAAAGGGTGGCATAACAAATTTTTCATTGCAATATCCTACCAATTTGCAAAATCTTGGAAATGTTCATCCACATAAATTTAACCAAAAAAAAAAAACTTAGCCAAATTATAAGATTCGTGTTCACTAAATGGATGATTATTTATCTTGGAGGCTCTCCACTAACAATGACCTCATTAAATCACAATATATTGTACCAACCTTATACTTTACAAACAAGAGCTTCAAACTAAACTTCTCCTTCCCTACTTTCTCAACCTAAATACCCTTCTCATTCCACCTTGTAGAATGCAAGAGCTTAAAACTAAATTTATCCTTTCCTATTTTCTCAATCTAAATACCCTTCTTATCCACCTTGAAGATTAATTATTCAGCCATGATTTTAACCTCTTTGACATGAACATTGTACAATTTGTGCCATTATACAACACAACATTCCAATCTATGATATTAGGGTTCATAAAGTAATTAGACACTATAATCTTGCCCAAATATAATTCCCAAAGGTTTCCAAGAGGAATTTGATGTTGCTTCTTGTCATGCATCATGGAAAAATTCCTTGCCTTAGTACTAGAATCACAAGTCATTAATTTCAGCCCTAATAGCCCTTAATATCTTTAAAATATTTTTGTGAATTGACATCTTTCTTAATGATTTTCTTATCTCTTAGAAACAAGGGAAGTGGCATATACCTCATATTGACTCAAGCTTCTCTTAGATTCCATAGTTTCTTAATCATATTTGAAATGAGTATCTTCTCTTGCAATTTGGATTAAAATTTAATATAGAGAACATTTTTACCCAAGTAACCCTTAAAACTCATACAAGAACCCCCAAAAATAGAAGTTTCTAATAATAAAATGATACCAAATTTTAAAACATATAATTGTGCCTAAGGCGTATTATACTTACATATGGATGCAAAAATATTCGTTTATAAAAATTAAAAGCATTTGATTTGACATGTTTGTGACAATTAAATACATAAAAAATAAAAAGACATTTTATTATCTTTTTCATTTTATATTATTTTAATTACAAGATTAGTATGTCAATATTCCTAATAAGCATATAAAAAAGAAAATAAAAAATCTGCATTGTTTTTTTCTTTTGTCTAATAGAAATAAAAACATAATAGTATAATAATAAGTTGATACTTTTAAAAAAAATCTTTCGAAAACAGTTTAATGGAAATATAAAAGTATAATAACAAAATAATACTAAAACATAATAATAGAATCATATCTTGATAACAATTCAATATTAAATACAATACTATAATATGATAATTTTTAAAGTGCAATTATCAACAAATATGATATCATTTGGCATACTTTTCCTATATTCCTCTAAAGATATGTATGGTAGTACTCTAAAATACTTTGAGGAAAATGGAAAAATAATCAACTCACAATTAAATCACTCTTACGGTATTACAATCACACTTCAATTCTCCAACAATTGCTTAATTTCTCACTCAACCAATGCTTCAATTGTAATTACTCACTCTAGACATGAAAATTATGTTCACAATGATGACAACAATCATAAAATTGATAAGAAAGTAGGGCCAAGGGTAAATTGATCTCATGAAAGAAAGAAATGAGGAAATGGAAAACTACTAATATCTTCTACAATCCTTGCTTGATTGTCAATATGATAAAGAGATCAAGAAATGGAAAACTACTAATGTCTTCGGCAATCCTTGCTTGATTGTCAATATGATACCAAGGGGATATTTGAAGTATACTAAGTATAGCTAGCTTGCTTCTAACATAGCAAAATAATTTTGCTTAATATAGAAAGGGACTAGGATAATTAGTTAAATTACTACACAATTAATATTTATTTATAGGTGGGGAATTTCATTTTTACTTTTTTTTTAATAACAAAATATCTTTTATTATACATTTTCTTTTTGTTTGTTGATAACATTATTGTTAGCTATTCAATTGTAACTTTGTACCTATTTATTTAAAATTTCTTTACCATACAAAAATACCTATCAATCATTATTTTTTCCTATTGATTTCTCCATCCATATATATTGAGATAGCTATGTATCCTTACCTATTCTTTTTTAATTAAAAATTATGACTGTTCTATTACTTGGAATTGTGTTAGGTCTAAGGCCAAAGTGAGGAAGAAGAGCATTTTTCTAATTAGCCCATTGAAATTTGAAACCTGTTACCCCATTTTGTCATGATCCTAAAAGTTTACTTCATCCAACAAAAATGGTTTTTTAGGTTGTTTGGGTGTCTTCACAAAGTCCCTTTTATATCTTTCATTTTTCTTACTTAGCCATTTCCTAAGGCTGCCAACAATTTTTAAAGTTTCGCTAACTTAGTTGATAATTGGCTACATTTTGCTAACTTTTTTGGTAACACTAAGCTTTGCTAACTTTGTCAGTAATTGGCTAAGTTTTGCTAACAAATGTTTCTATTGAGAGAGAGAGAGAGAGAGAGAGAGAGAGAGAGAGAGAGAGACCATTCAAAGTGTTGATAAAATTTGCAAAAGTTCGTAAAGTCTCGATAAAGAACTTATCTTCCAAAGGCAAAAGAAAATGAGATTGAGAGAGCTAGATAACTTAATATGTCAAAAAGTTCATTAGTTAGCATAACTAAACAAATCACCTACAAAAAAGAAAAGGAAGATAGGAGTGAAGCAAGAAGAAAGTTAAAAGTGGTGACTTACGAAAGTTTGCAAACTCGTTCCTGCAGCTAAAAAAGTTAGCAAAATGATTGAAATTACCCATGTTGCTACAGAATTATAGAATGTATTAATGGCTTGACACAAAGGTAGATGGATAATTAATGCTACACTTTATATTTTAAAAATTCCTTATGTTTTGAAAAAGTGACGTTTATTTTAAATTTAAAAGACTATTTTAAAATTGATTCTTTTAAAATGATTGGTTACGTAGCATTGGAAGTTACATAGTTGGAATGCTACAAGTATATATTCAAGAGACTATTGAGGATGTTAAGTATTCAAGATTAGAGGTGATATATTGATTCTATTTTTATACCAGGCTATGTACTTTAAGTATATGGTATTATGTATATAAGTATGCACTTGGAAGAACACTACTTTTTATTTCTATGTCTTCGAGTGCAGATCCATAATGGATATAAATACTTGTTAAAGATCATGTATCATGTAGAGACATGTCTCTATGTATGTAGAGACATGCCTCTACATGAGACATGCTCTCCTCATTAATCTTGTGACATACTATTTCATAACAATTGTCTTTGAATGCAGTGTTTAATTATGAGTTTATATACATGTTACAATACGTAATAGGTATCGCAACATATATAGTATTGTGTGTTACATATCATAAAACACAATATTATATGTCTTACGATACATATTATGTATTGTAACACACATGGTATTGTGTATTACAATATTGTAACACATTTACTCAATGTCGAATGACGTAAGTATCATGAAGCCCGTTAATGATATGTATCGGTCAATGAATAACTTAAATTATTAAAAAATACATTATTATTATTATTATTATTATATATAATTAGGATATATATATAACTCAATTTATATATATATATATATATATATATATATATATATATATATATATATAATCATTTTTCAGAGATGATTCCAATTGATTAATTTGTTGACCGATGCTATAACATTAACACTCCCTCTTAGCTAGGGAAGATGTTTATGAAAATATTCATACACAATATGAATAAACTATTACCTCAATGTAATAGTAGAAATGATATTATCTCATAATATCAGGAGTAATGGTCTACTAATATCAAATCCATGATATTCACGAAGCATTCAAAGTAATGGCCTGCTAACATCAAGTCTCATGATGTTCACCAAGTACTCATAAAGGTTATAAAGATATTTTTTCATAATATCAAGAGTAATGGCATGCTAATATCAAGTCCTTGATATTCACCAAGTACTCAGAGTAATGGCCTGCTAACATCAAGACTCGTGATGTTCACCAAGTACTCATATCTCTAATGGAAGTATATAAAGTATGTGCACCTTCCATAGGGACATCATCATCATGATCTGCTTAGATATCAACAATATGATATTCATCATGATGAGGACAAGTTATTGCAAGATTGTCACCTTCCAATAACTGTTAGATATACAAGTGCAATTATTAAAAGTCGATAGCAAAGAAATATTTGATTAGTACAATGATCAAAGACATTGAGACTCATTCTCAAAAATTACAATCATACCAAATTTACCTTTGAAGTATTCTACCTTAATCTTTGCAAAAAGGTTTGGTGAGTATATTTGTTGTCTCTTCATTTGTACTAACATATTTCAACTCCACCACATTCTTTTCTACCATGTCTCTTATGTAGGGATAAGGTATCTCAATATCTTTGGATCTGTTATGAAACAGTGGATTCAAGGATAGTTTAATGCAACTCTAATTGTCACAATGAATAATGGTGGGCTTTAGTGGTTTTCCAAATAGTCCAAGTAGAAGTTTTCTCAACCAAACTGCTTCTTATGCTCCCATATAAGATGTTGCAATATATTATGTTTCAATGGAACTTTGAGCTACAGAGGATTGTTTTCTATTGAACTAGGAAACCATGGCTGATCCTAAACTGAAGCAACATCTAGAGGTGCTTTTTAAATCCACAATATTTTCGGCCTAATCTAAATCAGTGTATCCATGCAAGTTTAGGTCTACATCTTTACATCTCAACCCATATCTAATTGTGCCTCAAAGATATCTTAGGATGTTCTTAGCTTCTACTAGGTGTATTTTCTTTGGTTCACTCATGAACTGACTAAGTGCATTTATTGCATAGCAAATATCAAGCCTAGTGTTTACTAAATACATCAAGGACTCGATTATCTGTCTATATAGGGTATAATCTACAAGCTCCGAGTCATTAGTTGCTTCCTTGAGTTTGAGTAGGTTTGTCTCCATTGGGATGGACATGGGCTTGCAGTTCATCATTTCGAATCTCTTGAGGATGTCTATAGTATACTTTTCTTGATTTAGAAATATGTTATTTTCTTGTTGCCAAACTTCCAATCCAAGAAAGTAATGAAGAATTCCCAAGTCTTTCATATCAAATTTGGATGTTAGGTCTTGTTTGCATTTGATGATGAGGTGTTCTTCCCCTATGATTAATAAATCATCAACATAGAAAATCAGAATCAACATGTCTCCATCTAATACTTTGAAATAGAAATTTGGGTCTGCATAATTTTTGGAGAAGTTAAGTTTTGATAGATAATGGTCGATCCTTTCATACCAAGCTTGTTTGAGACCATATAATGCTTTCTTTAGTTTGCAGACATGAGATTGTTTATTGTAAACTATAAATCCTTCAATTTGCTCTAGGTATACTTCTTCTTCAATGACTCCATTCAAGAAAGCAGTCTTTACATCCATCTGATGGATTTTCCAACCCTTAGATGCAGCAATAGCAATTACAGTTCTGATAGAGGTATACCAGGCAACTGGAGCAAATGTTTCTTCATAGTCGATGCCTTCTTTCTGAATAAACCTCTAGCAACAAACCTTGCCTTACATTTTTCTATAGTTCTATTTGTTGCATGTTTGATTTTGAATAACCATTTGGAGGAAACCATTGATTTATTTTTGGGCATGTGTACAATATCCCAAACATCATTCTTAATGATAGAATTGCATTCTTTTGTCATGGCATCCTTCCAAGTAAGGTGTTGAAGAGCTTCCTCAACATTAGAAGGCTCTAATTTTATTAATTCACTCATTAGTGCTACATAACTAGAAAATTTGTTAGGTTGTTTTCTTTCTCTGGGAGTTCTTGAAGGAACTACATATCTTCCTACTTCTTTAATCATCTTCCTAGCCCATTGAGGTCTTTTCTTGTTTGTTCTGATCTCTTCAACAGTATCCATGTGATCACTAAAATCATTGTCCTCGATGATCTCTTGTATCTCCCTCTGAATATCAGGAGAGAGATATTCTTGACTATCATCATTCATTTCAGTCCCATCTTTGGATCTTTTCAATGCAATATCTTCCTCGAAGATCACATCTCTGCTTAGTTCAATATTTCTTTGTCCTGGAATGTAAATTATATATGCCTTGGAGGTTTCACTATATCCAACTAGAATACCTTTCTTCCTGGAAGGTTCTAATTTGGTTCTTTTCTCCTTAGGAATATGAATGTAGACTGGACATCCAAATATCTGAAGATGGCTTATTTTAGGTTTAGTTCCTGTGAATACTTCTTCAAGAGTCTTGTTTTCTAGATGAGAATGAGGACATCTATTTTGAATGTAGATGACATTATTAGAAGCTTATGCCCAGTGGTAAGATTCTAAGTTTTGGTCATGCATTATAGCTTTGGCACATTCAACAATAGTTATGTTATTTCTTTCTACAACTCTGTTTTGTTGAGGGTTGCAAGGAACGGTGTACTCCCTCTTAATCCCAGTATTTTTACAAAAGTTTTCCTAGAGTAGTCATCTACAAAGCTAATGTAATACAAGAATTCTCCAATGGAGGGAATAGACATAGGTCCACATAAATCAGAGTGAATAAGTTCTAGTACATTTTTAGATTTACTTTCACTATTGTGAAAAGTGCTTTTGATATTCTTCCCTAATGCACAACCTTTGCAGGTCCCTACATGTTCAATTTTGAGTTTTGGTAGACCAGTGACTCATGAATTAGGGCTTCAGAAGAAGTGCATAGTTTATAAAGACATCCTTGTCTTATACCAATAGTGTGAGCATTTTTAATGGTAGAGTTCTTAGGCCAAGCTAGTACTTTTCCTTCCATAAATGTGATCATGTATCCCTTGTCTTCAAGAGCCAAGGTAGAAATTAAGTTTCTTTTGATCCCAGGTACAAATAGTATTCCTATGAGTTGGAGTGAGACACCAAATTTGAGTTGAATGTTACATGACCTAATTCCTTTTACTGGATAGTCTATATCATCTCCAATAGTTACTTCCTCATTAGAAGCTTCCTCAATAGAAACTACGTGTTCTCAAAATCCTATTATGTGCCTCGAGGCCCCACTGTCTATCACCCAGGTGTTCATGTCGTTTGTAACTTGACTAGATAGGGCAGAGTACAATACAAGTTTCTCTAAATTTGTATCCATATTTTTAACCTCGGCAAAAGAAGCTTGGGATTTTGTTCTATCAGGGCACTTCATCGCAAGATGATCATATTTGTCACATCTATAGCATTGTACTTTAGATAGGTCTCGTTTTCTTGGATGAATGTTTCTCATTGGTGTTTTTACCCCTTTTTTATTTTATTAAACTTCTTTCCTCTTGTGTGAGTTTGAGTGTGTAGGATCTAAATTTCATCTTTTGGAGCATTTGCACTGATCCCTCTGGATATCAACCTTGACTCTTCATGAATGCAATTTGTTTTCAACCTTTCAAATTTGGGGAGTTTAGGTCGAGCACTGATGCCTTGAATAAATGATTCCCAAGAGATAGGAAGTTTGTTTAGGGCTATCATTGATAATTCCTTACTATCATAATCATGACCAATTGCAAAGAGTTGATTTCTCAAATCAGTTATTCAAGTATGAAGTAATAGTCTCTCCTTGGTTCATCTTCATTTGATTGAGTTGATTTTTGAGAATAAGGACTCTACTAGAGTTGTTTATCTCGAACATTTCTTCAAGTGCTTTGAACATGGCAAATGTTGAATCTAGTCTGATAATTATAGGCACTAGATGATCTTTCACTCCATCTACTAGCAATTTCATTATTTTTGTATTATTCTTTTCCAATTGAATCTTTTCATCTTTCTCATTTTGTTCAGGTTCCTTCTCTTTCACCACTGTGATTAATTCATTCCCTTTCAATGTTAGTAACATTCAAAATTTCCAAGCTACAAAATTAGAGGCGCATTCAAGTCTAACTCCGTTCACCATTTTGATGAGTCTAGTAATTTTATCACAAATTATATATATATATATATATATATATATATATATATATATATATATATATATATATATATATATATATATATATATATATATAATTTGATAGATTAATATAAAAAATCTGATCTGGATCTTTTATTCCAAACCATGCTCTGATACCATGTTAAGTATTCAAGATCAGAGGTGATATATTAATTCTATTTTTATACCAGGCTATGTACTTGAAGTATATGTTATTTTGTATATAAGTTTGCACTTGGAAGAACACTACTTTTTATTTATGTGTCTTCGAGTGTAGATCCATAATGGATATAAATACTTGTTAGAGATCATGTATCATGTAGAGACATGCCTCTACATGAGACATGCTCTACTCATTAATCCTGTGACATACCGTTTCATAACAACTGTCGTTGAATGCAGTGTTTAATTCTAAGTTTATATACTTGTTATGATATGTAATAGGTATCGCGACATATATAGTATTGTGTTATGTATTGTAAGACAATACTATATGTCTTACAACACATATTATGTATCGTAATGCACATGGTATTGTGTTACAATACCATAACACATTTACTCACTGCCGCATGATGTAAGTATCGTGAAGCCCGTTAATGATATCTGTCGGTCAATGAATAACTTAATTTTTAATTTATACATTATTATTATTATTACTATTATATAATTAGGATATATATATATATATATATATATATATATATATATATATATATGTTTGCACTTGGAAGAACACTACTTTTTATTTATGTGTTCAAGTGCAAATCCATAATGGATATAAATACTTGTTAGAGATCATGTATCATGTAGAGACATGTGTCTACGTATGTGTGTGTATATATATATATATTTGCACTTGGAAGAACACTACTTTTTATTTATGTGTTCAAGTGCAAATCCATAATGGATATAAATACTTGTTAGAGATCATGTATCATGTAGAGACATGCCTCTACATGAGACATGCTCTCCTCATTAATCCTGCGACATACCGTTTCATAACAACTGTCGTTGAATGCAGTGTTTAATTCTAAGTTTATATACTTGTTACAATATGTAATAGGTATCGCGACATATATAGTATTGTGTGTTATGTATTGTAACACACAATACTATATGTCTTACGACACATATTATGTATCGTAACACACATGGTATTGTGTTACAATCCCGTAACACATTTACGCACTACTACATGATGTAAGTATCGTGAAGCCATTAATGATGTGTATTGATCAATGAATAACTTAATTTATAATTTATACATTATTATTATTATATATAATTAGGATATATATATATATATATATATATATATATAATATATCATTTTTTCAGAGATGATTCCAATTGGTTAATTTACTGACCGACGCTATAACACTAACAGAGATTTTTTCAGATCCCCATTGTACTTTGATGCAAGAGCGAGAATAGATTAGAGCAAGGTCAATAAAAAATTGTTGTTTCCTTAAAAGAATTCATTTGTCTTTATGCATATGGAATTGAATGGCTTGCTTAAATACTTGTTTCAATCCTATGAGCTTTGCAGATACTTTTTAATGTTGTTTCCTTTTGTGGACATAATACTCATCTAAGCAACATTCTTGTCTTTTTGGGATTAATAAATTTTCAAATAAAAAGTGTTCCTTCATCTATTGATTTATTAATTTGTGTGCTGAAATGTTGGTGGATTTCCTTTCATTTACCTGCATTTATCGCATTCGTGACATGGCTATGTGCAAATGTTAGTTTTCTTTTTTCTGCTTTCAGGTTAAAAGTATACTTAGAAAATTCAATTACATCATACGAGGGACCTGCCCCTTTCAATTAAGTTTCGCTAAGACAAATCTGTTTGCTAATAAAACTACAACTTAGTTTGACCTCTTTAAATTTGGCTTGCTTGATATTCAAAAAAATCTAACTATATATACATCTGGAGAATAGATGAACGGCTATTGCTTGATATTCAAAAAAATCTAACCATATATACATCTGGAGAATCAAATGTATGGAGACTTGTAATCTCTAGATGTATTGGAACGTCATCATCATTGTGTGGCATGATCTCGTAAGATATATACATACATATCAACAATAAGAACGTATAACCAGTAGAATCCAAGAAAGAAACTTCCTAAGATTTTTGCAAATTAGACATTAGGTTCAATCTCCATTACAAATGCATCTGGCAACGCACATTAACTACCTTTTCTCCTTGGATGAATTCCCCTAAGCATCACAACCTTCACTTCAATTTTCCATACAATGAACATGCACTTATAACAATATGAGTGAGTGAATACTAGAATCCAAATAAATGCATTTCTCAGAAGAGTGTCGTATATAATTAGTAAAATAAAATAGAAACAAAAACCCTAAGCTTCAAAGAAAGAATGACCCAAGCACTAAAGTGCCGACTCAGATTGACTGAAACTAAGTACTTAATTTCAGAGAATGAAAAGTAGTCAATCTCGCAGACATCTCATGTAACAGAAACCACCTCAAAATCTAGTTTCAATGAGATGAACACACTTGCAATTTGTAGCCTCTGAAAACTAAAACAAACTCACATGACTAGATCAAAAGTCACATCAATACCAATAAATATGCAGATACTACTAATCACAAAAACATGCATTTGTAACAGTGACGGTGAGTGAATACTCAAGCCCAAATAAATGCACTTCTCAGAAGACTGGCACATAATTTAGTAAAAGAAACCCAAAGCTTCAAAGAAAAGAATGAACCAAGTACTCGACTGTCCATTTGTATTGACTGAAACTAAATATTTAATTTCACAGAACGAAAAGCAGTCAATGTCACAGACATCTCATGCAACAGAAACCGTGTTAAAATCAAGTTTTAATAAGATGCATTACACTCTTGCAATTTGTAGCGGCCCACAGCTCACATGACTAGATCACAAGTCACAAATACCAATAGATATACAGAATACACATAACGGTAATCAACTTCACTCTATACTGTCTATTCCAAATATTTAAAAAGTATGGAACAAAGATCCTTTATAAGATAAATCTAGGTCCAATGAAAAAATTAAAAAATCTAGTTACATTGCTTTCAACTTTTCAATTCAAATAGGATAAAAAGTAATTTTGTTCAATATTACGGAAATAATAACGTAAAAGTTGCTCATGAATGTATCCTACACAGAACCTATCAAATTGACCATTGACAAAAAGGCATCCTGATGTTAGGACGTGATAAATTAAATTTTCAAACAAAAAAAAAAACAATGATCCCCAATTCCCCTAGTAGTGGCACATCCCGAGAAATTACGCTACAAATCTAAACTGTTAAAATAAATGGATTCAAAACTACAGCTGCATATAAAATTGTGACGCTTATACTACAACCCAATGAGAAAAAATCCTCCCATTGAATAGCTCAATTTTAGAAGTTATATATTTCAGTATGATTCGTGTTCAGAAGAATTTGATATTGAGAAAATTAAAATTATGTAATTTTTTTTCTTTTACCAAAGATAAGCAATTCAAATTGCAAGAACCACAATTAGAACTATCAGGTTCCAAAAATGAACATAATGCCATAATACAGTATATTTGATCGGGATCTAAAGATATAAAACTTGTGGAACAGATACTTCGAAATTTTTGGTAATTGAGTTAACATCACTACAGGATCAAAGAATTATAACGAATTTTTAATAGAGTTCAGAGAAAAAAAATTAACAGATCTGGGAAAAATTGATTCCACAGATCCTAGTCATTACCTGTCCACAAAAGTTTTGGGGGAGAGGGAGAGAGAGAGAGGGAGGTTACGAAATTGTTAATCAAAGGTTATAAAAGTTTTGGGTGAGAGGGAGAGAGACAGAGGGAGGTTACGAAATTGTTAATCAAAGGCTATAAAAGTTTTAACTTAGAAAAGGATTTGATTCCAATTGCGATAAGTTCCACTTTTAATTGATTAGTTACAAGATAGGTTATTTATGCCCCATCATCTGATGTAGGATCCTTGCAACTCCTAAAAATTTTGTTCGTGATAAAGACTATGAGAGATTGATGTGGAAAGGGGAGAAGGCAAAAGAATAAACTGGATCTCGTTATAGAGCCAGAGGTGTGATCGAACAATAAAGCAAGGGTTGTGAGTTCTCAGAAAAATCGATTCATGTATAAGGACTTAAACAATTTGGAAACATTTGACAGAGCAGACCAAAAAATATAAGCAAAAATACACAGAACAAATACGGAATGTGAAAGAAGATATTCTAGAGTGTTCTGAATGTACCTAGCTGGGAACCAAGACCTGAACAAATATAAGGACATGAGAGCTGATCATTATGAGAATAAATTGAAATTTTGAAAAAAGAGGAAGTCTGTGACTCCTGGCATAACAATTGGTCTAGGAAAAATAGTTGCAGAAAAAATCAGGTCCAAAGGCTTTCAGTTTCAGCTCATCTCTCCTGGAAAGTCTCAACCAAATACATAATCTCTTTGTAGTCAATTTTCACGCGATCATAAGTAACATTAACACTTCTAGAGAAAGCCGATTAAAGTGCTTTTGAACTTCTCTCTAGGCTTGCTCTCGTAGGATTAGCTTTTTTAAGCTTTGATGGATAGAAAGAGGGTAACAAGCTCTGGCAAATAAGATTGACAGAATCAGAAAACTCCTGCAAGAACCTTTTGATGAAAAGCTTCATAACAAAATTGGTAATCTTAGGCTTCTGGCCCAGATTACAAATGGAGTAGCTAAAGGGGCACTAATCAACCTTGCACATATTGATCGAAGCTTAGAGATAGATGATGTAGAATTTGATTGGCAATCCCATGGACACTACACTAAATTGCAAAAATTTCAAGTGCTATAAATGAAATTAACGGAGGCAAAGGAAAATAAGTTATAACCAAGGATTATACTGCAATACAGAAGGAATTTTCTATTGAAAGTGGGTTATTGACCTTAATGTGAAGCGAAGGACAATAAGCAAAGATGATAATTCAATGTAAGGAGAGCTTCATTGAAAATGATTTATACCTAAATGGGTAGAAATCTATGAGAAGAGGTATGAAGATATAACACACCATTTCTAAGATGTTTGTGATTGAGACTGACTTGATAGTAATGTGTTACCCTATGCCAGACATGGCATTGCTCGTACTTGGCACTGGTATTGCAAAATGACATGTACCTATGAGCTTCTCATCTGTCCGATTAACTTTTCTGCTTTCCCTTATTCTTCATATGCATGAGGATTATCTTTCACCAAGTCAAATCATAGCAAAACCAATTGTGGCCAGTGATTGTAACCTTAAACATACCTGTATGCAGTTGCCTCCAGGTCTCTGTTTTAGTTGTATTTAAGGTGTGGCATGCTCTTGTACTATATGCATGGATGCTTTAAATGGAACATCCTGAAGAGTTGAAAAATCATACAGTTGATCTATTCTACCCATCCATTTGTCTGCAGATGTAAGGAAGCTGAATTGGTAGGCTTGGTATCCATCATGGATCAAAGAGTGAACCAAAAGATATTCGAAGCCTTCTGTCCCTGTCTACCTCAATGGTTTGTGGTCAGTGCATACCCTAGAGGAGGTACAGGCCAATTCTATTTAGCAGCTAGTTTCCTTCGGGGAGTGCAGGTCTCAGTGATTACAACTCAAATAAAAAGAGTGCATAATGGAATCAGATGGTCTGTTAGATATTATCAGCTTATGAAGTGGTGGAATGAATGCTAAATAGTAAATTAGAAATACAAATGTTGATTGTTTTTCCGACTTCACTTTCTAACTTTTAATCAATCCAAATAGGGCAGCAATTAAGTTCATCAAACTTGAAGTTTTTCAAATTTAGTGCTCTTATTCTTTTTATGCATGAGAATGGTCCTCCTCCAAGGTCTTTCAACACCAGCCAAACTATGGAGGCTCTATTGTACTTGTGTTTAACGCATGGCATGCTCATGATCATGTCTTATATGTGTGGATTCTTTAAAATTTTGAGGGATTGTACAACAAAGCAATTTTATACTCCCTAATCAATTCAAAGAAGGCAGCGAATGAATTCATCAAACTTGGCAAAGTCTCTGTTGTCAGGATGAAATAGTTTTTCAAGAACCCTATAATAGAATATGGCATGGATATTATACTATATATAAAGAGTTAAGACTATACATAAAAGAATAATTTTTATGTAAAGCTAATACTGAAAAGCTAATTTACAAATATGATATCAAAAGAAAGAAAGATAATAGTAGAATATGTGGCAATGAGAGGTAATATGGTCAACCAAACTGTTACGAAGGCTGGCCTTGCTCATTAATATTTTTTATTAAGCAGGGATTTTGAAAGGAGACCCTTGTAAAAAAAAAAAAAAAGATAGGCTTTGCACACTAATATACAGGAAAGAACCCAAGAGAAACAACGATGCACAATAAACCAGGAGACTGCATATCCTTACAACCTACCAACCCAAAGTCCGGATAATTTGGAGCCAAATTGTTCCAATGATTTTCACTTACCCCAAGTACAAGGATCCAATCACCCTAAAGTTCTTTTTTTTAAACAAGAGAGATTCATAACAGCACCGACAGAACCTTTATCTGACCCTTGAACCATTAAAGAGAAATCCAACGTTGTGCAATCAGTAGGAGCTTTTCCCTAATTTTGCCCTTTTGCATATCCTCAAAGGAAGTAGTACACTCAGCAGCAGTAGGCTTATGTTCCATTTTCCTCCAAACAAGATGGTGTTTCTTTATGCTCAAGCTATTAGCAATAGCATGGCCAACTTACGACTACATTGACAAATAACTGAAGAGTCTTTGATTTCAATTTGCTGCACCCAAACTCCAAATCTGGAAGATAAAGTTATTTGAGTAGGGAACACCTTGGTTTGTTTTACAATCACACAAACTCTAGCAAACAATAAATGTTTCTTGAATTTAGTGATCTTATCAACAATAAAATATTGGCATAAGCATGAAAACCTCTTCATCCATGAACTCCAACGGTAGACCTCACAATCTAACCCAAACAGGGAACTTGATGGAGTCACCACTCAAAGGGTTAAACCCAAGGGACCAATTTTTTAGACAAAGGCCATTTAGCCCCATAAACCAAAGGCCTTCCTGAAAAACTCTGGAGTAATCTCCAAGAAAGGAAAAGGAAAATAAGATGAAATTATTCAGCACAGTGACAACCTCTACTTGGCCTCTTAGTTTCAAAATCCAAAGCACCCATCTTCTAACAGCATCAATGTTGGCACAATTACAGCAGAATCTCCCAACCCACGAGTTTCAAGGCAATTGATTTATCCATAAGAAAAACAAGGAAAGAAAATATCTAACCTTCCTTCATGGCTTGGGCATGAAAGCAGCATTAGACCAATTCCCTTGCACATTCTCCTTGGCTGTAGCCCTTAAGCATTCATCCACGCTATTACTAAACGGTTGCAACACATGCATAACTAGTCTGTGAATGAGGATAACAACCTTAGAATTGTAAACACTCGACGCAAAATAATCATCTAAAACCCTCGGAGCCCAAAAAGGAGCAGCAACAAGGGGCAAAGTCTCCACACCAGGCACAGCAGGAAACAAATGTACATAATATGGCCTATCTCAAAGATTTCTTTCAAAGAGAACAATCCTAGGAAGATGGGGCAACATCCATGTCATCTTTTGCCAATAAGGTTACATTGCAATGATAATACAACTTGAAAATTACATTTTATCCAATTATTTTATAGTAATAATTAATATAAATAAATTTTATATCAAACTAATAATATTAAATTATACTGTACAAAATAGATTATTAATATAAATTTAAATTTAAATATATTAAATATATATTAAGAATATATTATATTCATATTTGTCAACAACAGTCCTCTGGATAATTTGCCTTCTTCAAATTCCCCCGCAAAGGTGACCCCATTTTCCCATTCTTGTTTATAGTCATGGCCGCGGCCCTGGGTCGTTCTACTCAAGTGGCTTGCTCATATCAGCAATTTGCTGATGGTACTCTTTTGTTTGGGATCTCAAGAAAAGGTGAAGCAAGAATAATGAAGAAGCTGAGGCTCTGGATCATCCTACTCAAGTGGCTTGCTGACATCAGCAATATGCTGATGATAATCTTTGGTTTGGGATCTCAATCAAAGGTGATGCAAGAATATCAAATAATGAAGAAAATTCTAGAAGAATATGCCCCAGCTTCCAGTCAAAAGGTAAATAAAGGTAATCTGAAATATTTTTCTTTTTCCCAAATAATCAAAAGCAGCAAGTAATTGTAAATAATTTGGGCTTCAAATCTAAAACTCTTCGCAACAAACACCTTGGGGTGCCAATGTCCAAAGTTGTGAAAATATGCACTATGCGATCTACTAGTTTTGTTCTTGTTTCAACAAATTGACCTCTTGGAAAGGAGGGTGGTTATCCTCAGCAATAAAATTAATAATGTGGGTTGGAAAATGCATAACTTTATAGGGCAAGGTAAATCTAAGGAGAAGAAGATTCATCTGGTTGCCTGAGATATAGTAAGTAAACCCAAAGAAGCAGGCAAGGTGAACATTAGAAACTTTGTATGCAACCATAAGGCACCTAAGGCCAAGTTCATTTGTGGTGCAAGAGCATCTGGGAATGAGGCTAACTCCCTAGTTGTTTTTGGCTTGTACTTGACCTTAGCCAAGTCAAGGAATGAAATAAGACTCCAAGAGAGTCTAGTAGTTGGGTAAAATAGGATAGGTTTTGGACTTGGCACTAAGTTGCTACTAGTTGGTCTTAGGTTGCCAAGTTGGCCAAATAGGGCCTAGTTGGTGAAAGATGTTGAAATAGGTTAGAGAGCTTGTTTTTAGGTTGTTTTAAGCTTTGGAGTAGACTTCAGATTAGTTTGATTACCTTTAGGACCTTTATCTTGGGTCAGCATAATGTGGCTAAGACAAAAAGTAAAAGTTGTCAAAGTTGCTCGAGCAACTTTGACAACATTCAGACAAGAAGTGCCCCAATGCCCTAATAGTAGTTATGGATCGGGCCAGGTCATTCTTCAAGGGTTAGAAGTGATATAAAAGGATTTAGGAGTAAGTGTATGAGGTTGGTCATCATGAGAACACAGTTCCCAAGATAGATCTCATGTTTAATTTTCTAAGATTTTAATACAGTTTGCAGGAGTTTTGTGACTAATCATTGGAACTTGATTGTAATGGTCTTTTTGTTATGTAGTTTCATTTCTTCCATGTAAATCCTTACTCTGCATATAGGTCTTGTGTGTTTTTTATTAGTTTTGTTTGTTCATTGTAAAGCCAAACCCTCACTGGACTGTACCTTGCCAGTTTGAGTGTTTACGGTGTATATATGGTTCCACAATGACTTCCCTCCATGGAAACTTGATGCCTTGTGGAGGAAGAGAAGTGGAACCCTTATATAGTATGTTTCTTCTTGTACAGGTGCCAGAAGTGATGGGAGCTCATTTTGGTGGCTTGCCCTAGGCGAGACAGAGGATCCTAGTTAGGAGTAAGCCTATGACAGAAATTGTTTTCACGCAAGGTTGGATTGGGTGATGACATTTGTGGATTGGAGAGTGGTAATTAGGGTTGGAGGAAGCATTGGAACCAATGCCAAGAGTTGGAGAAACCGATCTTACAAGCTTTTCCTAAAGACCTAGTCAATTAGCCAAATCAGATTACTTGAAGTTGCTCAAAGATAGAGATATGGCCATCAAACATGTAGATAATAAAGAGGAGGTAGATGAGCTTTGTCTTCAATTGAGTATGACACATTACTCATTATACTAGGCTGAAAATCAGATTTCTATGGCAGCCACTCACAAGGAAGATGGTCTTAATTCTAAAACCAAGGAGATCATACAAATTGTAGAAGGGATCCATACCCTTGGTGAGAATGGAGGTGAACATGGTATTTCCATTTTTCCTATCCAAATGAGACACTCTATACTAAAGAAGGCCCTAAGGACCAGCAAGAAGTCAACCACAAGAATTCTGATTTTTATATCAGCAGCTATATACCTCCACAAGGTCATGAGGATAAAGATGAACCAAGTGATACAAGTTCTGAAATTTCATGTGATGGTGATCTTTTCGTTGATGGAGGTGAAGACTTGATTGATAACACTTGTGGTGAATCAAAAATTTCAGAGTTGTCCACAATGCATACCGAGGGCTTCTACAGTCCAGCTAGAGATGGGACACTGAGTTTTTATGATATGGAAGTCATCTATTTATTGATTGGTGACTTTATCTTTACCCCTTTTTCAGTTATTCGTGGCTGCCCTGCTTGGTCTACTATGACATTTTTCAGATTTAGCTTGGTCTACAGGAGTTATTGAGTCGCATGGGCATTTGCAAAGATACGAAAAATGTGTTAGATAGTGTGCATGAGATGGAATTCTTTCCTATACACAGGAATAGTGATACCTTCAGCACCATTCCCGATGCCATCATATCTTAAGAGCAGCAACACATGGTGGTCTTATGAGCTGATCTTTGTGAATATTGGAGATGTTTTTGGCATTGGTGGAGTGATTTATTTGTTCAGATGGTTGATACAGGAGGATGGTGGATTGATGGAAATCTATTTCTACTCCCAGAATTGAGTTGATAAGCTGACTTGGGATCCAGGTGTTGACAGGATAGGAGCTTTTCTTTTCAGGGATCATAGTGATTGGGTTCACAACTTGGGGCATAGAGTTTTTATCTTCAGAATAATGCAGCAAACAAGTGCAGCAGTGTTTTTCAGGTTGACTTGGGATCCAGGGATCTTACCGAGGGATGAGTTGCATCCTAATATTTGGTTTCAAAGCATGGCATGTCCTGATTCTAGAGTTTCCAGAATGAGCTATAGAGCGACTTGCAGATTGATATGGGATCCTAATATTGATTTACAGTTTCATGATTGCTGGAGGACAAGCAATCTCAAGGAGGGAGGATTGTAATGTCTCCTTTTTGGGACATTAGGAAATTGCAAGACAAATTAATAAAATATTAAAAGTGACTTAATTGGGTGCTGAATGCAAACTATTAAAAGTCAATTCAATATTGAAAAAAGGGAAAAAGGTGACAAAAGAGGAAGAAGACGAAAGACAGAAAGAGGAAGCTGAAGAGTCACTACTTGGGCAATAAAAGAGGAGGACCGGATTCATTTCAGCTATGCTTGGATTCAGTTTGGATTTTCAGTTTTCTCTTGGAGATACTTGGGAAGCTTTTAGCTTTCTTTGCAGAATCCTAAGGACGGAAACCTTCATACTTCTTGGTTGATTGGACGCAAACCCGGTTCATCATTTTGGTGAATTCACAACGGAGTTCACATATGGAGTTACAGGTTCATTTCTAGTTTTTCCAATCTGACTGTACTGCTGTTTTTAAGATTGGATTATATTATGTTATTGCATTGCTGATTATTATAGTGCAATAACATTTCTGGGGCTGTTTAATCTGAATATTTATCTGGAAAGATTGCTGGTTTTATTGCTGGATATTTGATCTTTTGTTGCATGCAAATATTGTTTAAAATTCCTGTGCTTCATTTGAGAAATTGGGCAAAAATATCCGGGTGGGATATTTCATCTTGACCTTTCATTGTCTTAACGTTACAATGTGAGGCGACTTTATGTGAACTCCTGTCGTGACGTTACAAAGTTATTTATTTATTTTGAATTTAGGAGGGAAAGAGAACTCCCGCTGCTATAACATTAACACTACAGGACTATCAAATTCGTAGATAGCCTCTTTTGAGGAAAGTTTGACCATAAAACGATTTGATATAGATTACAATGGTCCCTCCAAGCATGCTTCACGTGAGAATGAGAAGAATCTATGAATCATCTTTTCCTAGGCTGTCCTTTCTTTAGTGGATGCTTGGAATCGGTATGTGTTAGACTTGCTTGGGCAAGTGCACTCCTAAATGATATCTTGGATTTATTTAATACTTAGCCCATCGCTCAAAAGAGATCCGCCTTTTAAATCACATGGTTCATTTGTTTGTCTATTGTGATTTGGAAGATTTGGAAGGAAACAAACTATTTAACTTTTCAAGGCCAAACCATGAATGAAGACTAAAACTTTGCTCCAACTTGCTTAGTGTCCAAACATCATTGATTATCTTGAATTGTTTAACATTGTTGGATTCTTTGAATGGAAATGGACAGATATTAGTTCCACAAGACTATCGAATTTGTAGATAGCATCTTCCAAGCTTATTTTAGCTTCAAGGAATGTTTAACTACAAAAAGATTTAAGATGGATTATAATGGACCTTTCACGTGTGTTTTATGTGAGAATGAGGAAGAATCTATGAATCGTCTTTTGCTATGTTGTCCTTTTTCTAGTAGATGCTAGCAATGGGTGTCTGTTAACTTTTTTGGGTGAGTGCACTCCTAAACAATATCCTGGATTTATTTAATGCTTGGTGCATTATTCAAAAGAGATCCAACTTTTTATGCATATGGTTCATTTGTTGGTCTAGTCTATTGTGCTTTGTGAGATTCGGAAGGAAATTAACTGTTAAACATTTCAAGGCCAAGCCATGAATGACCCCTCTTTTTCTTAACAAGATTGCAATGGCCATCGTGGAGGTTGTAAACTCAAAGGTGAGGATTCAATCCTCAAAGAGGAAGATTTTCTCCTGCTAGGATAATGCTCTTCTTCTTCAATGTAGGGGCCTAAAGGAGCCCGCCATCAATGGGAATGGGCATTTGTCTTCTTTTCCCTTCTTATTGCCAGCTGATCCACAAATTGGTGTGGTATGGTTTCTTCCACCTATCGATTCGGCGAAACTACACTTTGATGAAGCCACAAGAGGTAACCTGGGGGCTATAGGTGTCAGGTGTTTGACTTGTAATTTGGATGGGAAGCTTACTTGGGAAGCTTCAAAGAAGTTATTGGATACTTCAAACAATAAGACCAAAGCTCGAGCAATTCTTTTGGTAATACAGATTTGTCGAGTGTTTGTAGTGGATAATGTGAAAATAGCAGGAGATTCAATTATTATTATCAATGTTGTTCAACGCTGAAAATCAGTGAATCAGAAGATCAACAATATTTATTTCCAGGTCTAGCCCTTAATGGATTACCCCTTATTGATCTTTTGATTCAACATGTCTATAGGGAAGACAATGGCAAGGCAGAGTTTTTGGCAAATTAAGCAATTGACCTAAGGAAGAAGCAATTCAGAAGCAACAATCCCAAAATTTAGGTTTCATTTGAATCCTTATTCAGAATATAATTATATAATCTATAATTACATGCTTCAATATGGCTGAAGGGTTTAAGTTGCATTGAAGTTTGTTCCGGCAGCATTCATACAGGGGATGGGTGAATTTTTCTACTTCTGCTTTGGATTGCCTTCACATTTGTTTGTCGTTCCTCTCTCTGCTTGTGTCAAAAATACAAATGTTCTTCTACTCAGGAAGGATTGGCAGATGGCTTTCTTACAAATGATTTCAGAGCTTCAAGTGTTCTGGTTTGACCTCATATGCCATTCACTGGATCCTTAAAGATGAGTTTATGTTTGTTGTGCATAATTACAGAGTGAACCAACATTTCTTCAATGTCTGTATGATCTTGATTGGACAAAGACAAAGAAAGGGTGGTGATCCAGAAAATTGACACTGCATAGGTTAATAAGCAGTTAGATGGTTTTCAGAATATCTTGCAAGTTGTAGAGCTCAGTGTTGGTCTTCCATAGAAATTTCACAGCTTTGGCTTCATGGTGTCCCTTCATCAATGCAGGCCATGCACAGAACGTGGCTCAAAGGGAAATGTGGGTGGAAAAGGGTATCGATTTTCTTAATTAAGCCTGTCTTGGCTATGACAGATTCTAGCAGCATCTTCTGATAGATAGAAGTTCAGATGATACTGAAGATTGAGGTAGCACAGTCCGTTTGCTACTGCTGTCTGTGGTTATTGTTTTCATTTTGCTTTTCCTCATAGTCCAGTCCAATATTTTTTATTTATCGGTTTGAGCAAGTTTGTTTTAACTTTTATGTCTTTTTGGACTGGGCTGTAGAGATAATATACGTTCTTACTGGAACACACATGACTATAATTTTCTTATGCTTTAGTGTATTAGACATGATACCCAAGATCATTAATTGCCGGATTCGCCCTGGCAAGGTCGGGTCTGATCCGGGTCCGGATTCGCGTCGGATCCGGGCAGGGTCCGGACCAAACCCTGTGGATCCGTCCGGATCCGCAGCTCGCAGATCCGGACGGATCCACAAGGTTTGGTCCGGACCCTGCCCGAATCCGTCACGGACCCGGGCGGATCCAAGAGGATCTCGCGCGGATCCGTGTGAATCCTCAAGGACCCGCGGCAATAAGAGTTTGAAAAGTCAAACAATGACTTAAAAAAGGCATTTTTATATATATTTTTTTTTCTTCTAACCCTAAAACGACCCCTTTTATGAGTCTCCAAACACATTTTATTTCTCATTGTGCTCTCTATTATTCTCTTTCATTTTGCTCTCTCATTCATGCAAGCTTGAAGTGAGGTGATTGAATTCGAAGGAGCTCGATTGTGGAGTGGCAAACACCTTCCAAGAAGCACTATTCAATCTATTTGAGTGATTAAGGTATGCATTTGAACCATATTCTCTAGTTTTCTTTTATAAGTTTTGAAGTATAAGTTTTGAAGTTTTCTTTTTTCATTTTTGTTATAGATTGCAACAATGAGTAGTCAAGGCTCAATGGGTGGGGAGGGACCTCAAAGATTTAAAATTGATAAAGGGTCTCCTTTATGGAGACACACCACAAGAATTTCTCAATGTGTTGGAGGTGGGGGGTATGTATGGAAATGTAATTTTTGCAAAACACAATATAGAAGCTCCTACTCCCAGGTAAAATATCATCTTTTAGGCCCTGGGGGTCAAGGGATTAACATGTGTGAGGGGGAAGATAAGAAAGGATTGCCAGCTGCACAAATAGCAGCTTTGGTAAAAGAACAAGAAGAAGCTGACAAAATATGTGCAAAAGGGAAACAAGTTTCTTATGCCAGTAAACAGAAAACAATGCAACCACCCACTCAAATGCAATCTAAATCACATCCATTCTTGCCTATGCCTTCTAGGGATGAAGATGTAGATCAACCACACAACACCCCCCGCAAGAGAGGCCCATTAGATAGGGCATTTCAAAATGAGTTAAGAGATATTGCTGATGCCAAAGTTGGACGTTGCCTCTTTGCAAATGGTGTTCCATTCAACTTTGTGAGATCACCTTATTTTAGTGACGTGTGAAGGAATAAATGAAGCACCTTCTGGTTACCGTGGCCCTAGATATGAAAAGTTGCGCACCACCATATTACAAAATGAGAGAAAAAATGTAGAGAACCTACTACGACCAATAAAAGATTATTGGGTCCAATCAGGTGTGTCTATTGTTTCAGGTGGATGGAAAGATTGCAAAAACCGTCCTTTAATTAATGTAATTGTTGTATCCCCCAAGGGGTCAATGTTTTTGAAGGCGGTTGATTGTGAAGGTGAAGTCAAAAATGCAGAGTTCATTGCCCAGATTCTCATTGAATCCATAGAGTCGGTGGGTCATCACAATGTTGTCCAAGTAATTACGAACAATGCAAAAGTTTGCAAGGCTGCAGGTGCTTTGATAGAGGCTAGATATGATCACATCTTTTGGACACCGTGCACCGTCCATTCTCTCAATCTAGTGATGAAGGCAATTGGCACCGAAATAGATTGGATAAAACAGGTGTATGAGGAGGGTGAGGAGATTCAAATGTTTGTGACAAATCGCCATATGTCACAAGCAATTTTCAAAACTTACTCAAAATTGGAATTGTTGAAGGTAAATTTTAAAATTTAATTTATAATTTATTTAGTTTCATTTATCATTTTATAATTTTTATGTCATGTTTTAACTTTCTACTAACATGTTTTAGGTGGCTGAAACCCAGTTTGCCTCTCACACAATTGTGTTGAGATGGCTTGTCAAGGTGAAGGAGGCCTTATCACAAATGGTTATTAGTAACCAATGGAGCATCTGGAAGCAGTCCAGTACAGTCAGGGCCCAAAAGGTGAAGACATTGATATTAGATGATGATTGGTGGACTTGTGTGGAGTATGTCTTGGAATTCACTGATCCCATCATGTCTATGCTTCGATTTGCCGACACCGATTTACCATGCTTGGGGGATATCTATGATAGCATGGACACAATGTTGGAGAAGATAAAAATGGTAAGTTATAAATTTAATACATTCCTTTATCTTTGTTTATTGAGAGTTATTTAAATTCAAAATTGACATAATGATAACTTACATGAACATCATTTGGTATCCTAGGTCATACATAGGAGAGAGAATGATCCTGAGGACACCTTATACAAAAAGGTGGAAGCCATGGTTCTTCATCGTTGGAACAAGATGACCACACCTTTGCACCTCCTAGCATATGCTCTTTCTCCCGGGTACTATAGCGCACAAGTACTTGGTATTCCAGGTAGAGTGGCACCATATAGAGATGCTGAGGTTGCCAGTGGGTATAAGAAGGCATTTGATAAAATCTTCTGCGATCCAGATATTGGGGTAAGTGTTAGGAGAGAATTTGGATCATTTATCTCAGGAAGAGATCTCCACCCTACTGCTATCAATGACCAAAGCAAAATGGATGCTGTTACATGGTGGTATCTTCATGGGCAAGATTATCTATACCTCCAACCTCTTGCGATTAAGGTTCTATCACAGGTAAGTTTTTAAGTTTTAACTTTTTTTTTCTTTTTGTTTTGTCACTTGCATTGTAGAATTTAATACTTAACGCTCTTGAATTTATCTTGTATTTTTTTAATTTTGTTGGTTTTCTCTCTAGGTTGCGAGCTCTTCTGCCGCTGAGCGGAATTGGAGTACTTACTCCTTTATCCACTCAGTCAAGCATAACCGGTTGGCTGCAAAAAAAGCAGAAGATTTGGTGTATGTTCACAACAACTTGCGTCTCCTGTCACGGAAGGATCCAAAGTACAAGAAGGGGCCAGCGAAGCTTTGGGATGTAGCACCCGAGTCTGCTGACCTAGATATGACCATTCAGGATCTTGCTCGAAGCACTTTGGCTGATGTGGATTATGATGGTGATGATGATGATGATGAGACAGTACCCTCTAGTGCTAGTGGAACTTTGGGTTCTATTAATGATGATTTTGATCAAACACTTGCAGCTACTGGAGACCCCATTGATCCAGATTTTTTTGATAATCCATTTGATTGATGAACCATTGAACATTGAATCATGTCTCAAACTTTAATGAACAATATTTTGAATTGTCATTTTGTAATTCAGTAATACTAATTCAATGTGCTGATTTTCTTTAGAATCGTCAACATAGAATCATAGATCAATGATAAGTATGCTATTTGAAGTTTTAATGATCAAGCATCATAGATTCATACAATGAAATGATTTAGTTTTAGAATTATGTATATTTCTCTTATATTTTGCATATATATATATATATATAATCCTCACGAATCCAAAACAGGAAAAAAAAATTTCACGAATCCACGAACCGGATTCGCAAACCCGAATCCATCCCCAAATCCGAATCGGCAAGTTTACCAACAAAAAGAAGAATATTAAAATATATAAAATACAAATTTATATGTAAATACAAATATATATAATAATTAAAATATATATAGATAGAATATATTGTACAGCCGTACCCAGCCATACAAAACCCAGGGGAAGAAATTTCTTTTACTCAAACCGGCAACTTAGGTATATATGCAAACTCTGATCAGTGAACCAGTGCAAAACAAGAAAATTATGAGATAAATTGAAAAGTTGGGGTTTATTTATTTTACGTGCATCGCTTAGTTTTTCCAAAAATATATTGGCACAGCACCCACATATCATGAGAATTTTGTAACCAAAGATAGTATTTCATTCAAAATGCCCCTGGAAGGCACTCAATATTTCCCAGATCCTTTTCTCTGCAATGGACATACTCATTGGCTCATTTACAAGTGAGCCGTGATTCATATTTAAACATGTTTCACGTGAAAATAGAAAAAAAATTAGCAAGCATACCAATTCAAGGACGCTGATTCTGCAGCTCAAATCCTTGTGATCCCTCTTGCAAAGTTCAAATTGAAAAAGTGTTCTTTGGTTATGTTTTTCTTGTTTTCCTCCGTTAAAAGGAAAGAGTGACTAACAAATAATATGCAGAACAAATTTTCAGAATGCAGCGATCATCAATACAGGAAATTATTACAGAAACAATTGAGCTAACTGATGAAATCAAATTTGTTCCACAAACTTAAAAGACATATCATGGCTAGATTGTCTGTGCAAGCCTGGGGAAAAGTGGTGACTATTATACCACCACTATCCAGCTAAATTAGAATACCAAGAAACACAATTTCTATTGTTGTCATTTATCATATTCGATATTTACTTCCCATATCTATTATTTATCACTACATTCTCAAAGTCTACTGTAATATGTAATGTCCTATGCGTCAAAAATCTTAAAAATAAACATAGATTGATATTGAAACCTGTACAATTAGACAAATGACTACAAAATATTACAGCACGAAAGGAATTAATATTGTTGTTCAGCACCATATACCTTAAACTCAGTCGTCATCGTTGCATACTATTCACAGTGAACAAGAAATGAAATATTAAGAATAAAATTGTTCCATCCAGAAATCAGTTTATAGGTGAACAACAAAATGTCATCCAACTGTCACTGAATTCAAATGTGCGGAGTGTTGTAAAACGGCCTGGCAATCATACCTCGAAAAAAGTTGAGCTTATTCTTAAGGCATTATCCATCAATCTAGTGTATCTTGCCTTGCTTCAGACATCACAGCGTCCCCATCATCATCTGTCCTTGTAGAACCAACATTGCTGCCGCGAACAGAATTGCAATCGTTTGGCCTGCTGGAGACGGTCTCTCCACTGTTCGCTGGGCCAGAGCCCACCTCGGCCTGCGCCTGCTGTGTTGTTGAGATGAAGGCCCTGGATGGGCCAGGAGCATGAGCCTGGAACCTCCTACTTCTACTAGTGATACGAGGAAGCATTGTAGAAGACGACTCATGTTGAATGGGGGCACTGGGAGCAGCGGCTGCAAAGCCTGTGTCCGGTTCAACAGATGCATGATTGTGATCTCCAGTTGCCGCGGGAACACCCCAGAAGGAGATACTCGAATTTCCACTGTCAGAGTTTCTAGCCCAGGGAGAGGTATGTCCCCGGGACCGAGTCTGATTATAGTGCGGATCATCTGTGGGCATCTCATACCGACAAACAGGACATGAATTGTGTTGTGCAAGCCAAGGGAGGATGCAATCAGGGTGGTACATATGATTGCAAGGCATCTGTTTCGCCTCGGAACCCATATCAAACTCATCCTTACACACTGCACAGTGTGCAGAATCATTTGCAAGATGGATTTCACTAATTTTAATGGTGGGCATTGCTTCCACAGCAGTCTTGGAGGCAGCTGGAGCGCCATACCTGTTGGGACCGTGTTCTGCCAGCTGCTGAATTAGGTGATCTAATCCAGGACCCACCAGGTAGTCCCCAAATCCACCAGCGCTTGCGCTTGCGCTCCCACTCCCCTCGTCTACAAATATCTCCATGTTCCCACCTCCCATTCGCAACCCTACCAAATTGTGAAGTTGAAGCATCAAAGGATTGAAACCACCCGCATCCATATCCATCCCTGCTCTGCCCCTCCTCCTCCTCCCTCTTGATGATGTACGCAGACCATCCTCATCCCTATCCAAGAATGCACTTGAAAGTGATTCCATGATTTGGTTGACGCGGTTTCCATGATCGGCTCTAAATCTGGACCATAATTCGTCTTGATCATTACCTGGATGATGCTCTTCTGCTTCCTCTACGATCGCTTCTCCCGAGTCAAAAGCGCGGCGGCCCATGAAATTGGGAGTTGGGGTGGGGACTTCCTCAATGAAGCCTCCATCACATTCACGGCATAGAAGATCGGCGGTGTCGCCCCTTGCTCTCACCCTACTCTCGCAGCGATGACACCAGTAGTCCTGCCGCTGCCCCTCCCCCTCGCCAGACATGTCTCCTTCCCTACAATTCCACCCGATCGGAATTCATTCTCCCAAAACAAATACCCTCTCTATGACATGAGACATGATAAGCCATTAGCCAATGTTAAGGGTGACCTCGGCGCGACTACAAGTTAAAGATTAACTAAAAAGAAAGAAGGAATTTCTTTAAATGGCTATAAGCTAAGTATTAAATGGTCTATTTTAGTCTTCTCATCTTTGACTCCCTCTAATTTAGTCTAATCTTTTAGTCTTCTCAATAGTCTTTTTATTGGAAAGAGTATATTAAGAATTAGCTCTCAAAATATTAATATATTTGTTTTCGATGTCTTAGGTATAATACTCTAAACGAAATGTCTTTTTGTCATGCCTGACCCTATTTCATTCAGTTTTATCAGAAGTACTCTTGATGTTTTATTTGTTGTTAATTGAGACTGGGAAACATTAATTCTGTGTTAGTTGATTATACTCTGTTAGTTAGTATGTTTGTTAATTCAGTTCCTTATGTTTTTAGAACAATACGTGTGTGTATGTTAGTTATCAGTCATGAGGACTTAATGTTATAATCTGTTTCTATTATGTGCTCATTTCGAGTGTTTAGTTCTCAGATCTTAATGGTTTTCTGATTGTGCTTATTTTGTAATTCTGTTTTGAAATGAATGTTCAAGTTGTTTCACGTATATTGTTATTCTATGTGACTCTGAATTCTGAACTAATGTAGCTCTGTTTATATGAAATCATGTAATCCTTTTATAATGTTAATATTCAGTTAAGTATTAACTTTAGATTTTATGTGTTTCATTAGATATATGCATATATATGTATATATATATATATATATATATATATATATATATATATATATATATATATATATATATATATATATATATATAACATATATATAAATATATAAATATATAAACATATATATATGTGTGTGTGTGTGTGTGTGTGCCATGTTTAAATGGACTATATCTATGATTGGGATATCATATCTTCTAATGTGAATAAGAGGTGATCATATATTATATATGTATAAACATGTTTATACATATATAAATATATATGCACCTAAGTGTGAATGTTCGCACTTAGGTACATATAAGGTTAGACGTATGATGATCTTCCCCTATTCATAGAAGGAGATGCATTGGTGTGTTGGCGGTTTTGTGAGTTGTGTTTTGGTATCGGCAAATGTGTTGGTTAAGTGCCGAGCTTTGGGATTGATGATGGCTAAGGTGGCATTCGATGTGTTAAGGAAGTTACTTCTTGCACGCGCAAGTTTAGTGTGATGTTGTGTTTGGACTGCGAGTTGGTACCATACTTGGCTCGCAGCTTGCCAAGTGTGGGAGGCTGGTTATGGCTTGTGAGGAGCAGTTAATGAGATAATATCTTCTTCTCGAGTTTTTCATTCCGCCATTGTTGCGATGGTTATGGAGGATGGAATTCATGTTGTGGGGGTTTCTCTCTCTGTTTATTGCAGTGATTGAGATGGCTATTTTCATGGCTGTTAGTGCGGCCATTATGGGGATGCCATTTCTTTATTTTGAGGGCAGTATAGTTTCTTCATGTTCTATTTTGGAGTTGCTATTTTCGGCTGGTTTGAAGGGTTCTGCGTTGGCCGGAGCTTGGATTTTGTTTCAAAGGGTATTATACAGGTCAGGGCCAGCATCTAACCCTATTCTCCTCTGTACTATGTTGTTGATTGTTTATACTGTTAAATTCATGCAATGCTTTCTATGGAAATATCGTGTTGAGGAATGAGGAAATATATATATATGTGGAAGTTTGTTAAATTGGTTTTGAAACTCTGTGATATCAGTAGGTGGTGATACATTTTTTTTGGGAAACTCAGTTTGAATGTATAAAAGCATGTTTTCAAGATTTTGTTGAGGGTTTTATCCCAATAGAGATATAAGGAAAATTATATGATAGTAGTGTGTAGATTTGAATGTATTCCATTCGAGGGTTATTGTAAAATAATGTGATTTAAGGACCCGATTCACCAGATAAAGTATTGTATTACGTTTGTCATTCTAAAAATGTGTAACATGGATTTTGAACTAGTACCAGTTTAGGAAAAACCGCAAGAATGCGAGGAACTTGGATTAAACTTAGTTTAATAAATTTTGACTACTGTTTGTGGGTTTTCTTTAGTGATTGTTTCAATGTTTTTAAGCAAGAACTGGGTCGTGTTAAGTAAGGAATACATTTGCATTGTTATAGTCTGTGCTATTACCAAACCTTGAATTCACTTAGTTTGAATAGTGATGCTTTGGGAAACGCTGAACATAGTTTAAAATTATCTTTAGTATTGTTGTCGGCCTGTATTTATATTACATGGTTGAAGTTTCGAAGCTAAGAGGCTAAGTTATTGTATTATGACAGTTACTAGGGTTCGTAGTTGTAGATTGTGTTCGTGTTGTTAAACTAGTTACTCTGTAGTTATCAGTTTCTACAGTCGATATTTAAATGGGGTTTTCGAGTTACTATTTTACATCTATTCAATAATGATAAAAGGAGTTAGAATATGTTGTGGTTTAAGCTCTAGATGTATAGGGAGTTTGTGACACGGTCTATGATTATGCTGTTATATATATATATATATATATATATATATATATATATATATATATATATATATATATATATATATATATATATATATATATATATATATATATATATATATATATATATATATATATATATATATTGAACTGGAAGAAACCCGAGAGTGTAAATTGATAGAAAATTGTGAATAATGATTATTTGGCTTTTCGGGTAAGAAATCTTGTAACTGCTGTCAAGCTGTTGATCGATTCTTGTGTGGTTCGATTATGAAATCTTTGGGGAGTTTCACTGGTTTATGATAGTTTGTTTAGAAGATTTAAATGTGTAGAAACTGAGCCTGACTTATCAGAACATATACATAAGGAAAGTAATTTCGAATCTTCAGTGTATTAGTGAGTTGGTTTTATACGAAAGCTTAAATGAATTTGTGTGAAAATCTTAGTTCAGTTAATTGAAATTATATTCTTTCAGTGATTACTTATCGGGTCACTTGTATGATACATAGCTCTGTTTTTTGTTAAAAAATTTTTGGTAATTCTGTACTATTTGAATAGCATTTTTGAGTCAGTCATTTCATTTATAACTGAGATAGTTAAATCAGAGTATTAGCCGATATACTTGTAATCTCGAAGTTGTAAGAAGATTGATGTTTATTTTCTTCTGTGTGGTACTCCTTGCTATTATATCGAAAACAGAGTGTTATTAATTTATATTTTGAAAAGGGAAGTTGATGTAATTCTGTTTGAAATATTTTTGAAATAATTGAGTTATTTCTGTTGCTTTTGTACTTGAATAGAATATGGATAACAGTTCTATTTTATTGTCATATGGGTGACAATTGTATTTATCTTATGTGGAATAAGTTGTGAATAAGATATTAAAGCTGGAATCTTTCTTTAATTCTGCTATTGTGTTAGCTGGATAGAAAGAAATGTATGAAATGGAATTATGGATGTGATGTATATCTTGTACAGTTCCATTACCAGGCTGTTGTGTCATGTGGTTTAATAGATTGATTTCTATTTGCATGATGGTTTCTGGTTATTTCAGTAAGCATGTGTTTGTGAGGAATTTCAGAGGATGAACACATATGAGATGGCTGAATTGGGAGAACCAATTCAGTGAACAAGTGATAACCTTTAAAATTAATTGGGTTGGGTTTTTACATTTAAAAAGATAATTGGCCTCCCCTATGTCTATGATTTGCGTGATCTAGAACGGAGTATGGGGCATAAGGTACTGTTACGTTATTAAACAGATTAACAGATAGCTGTGTGCACTGTTAAGTTTATTAACGGGAGTACAGTTTACCTTGCCACTGTAAGATTTGTCATGGGCACAACCATGGGTGCAGAATCATGACTCTTCAGTGTTTAAACATCTCATTATATGTGCATCATCTTTCTGGAATTCTGACTGCGAGTTATTTCTCTTTATCATGCTTTTATATCTGCTTTATCATGTGATTGTTGTAATGAGATAATGATGTTTTGGTTCAAATGAGTTATATGGTAGATGAAATATGTTTATTATGATGCTAATGATTGCAGGTATACCATGGAGGTTCTATGACTTATGTATTTATGCTGAGCCCTATTTGTTTTGTGGTGTTGTGTTCTTGTTTGTTATTTCAGGAACCTAGATGGATAAAACTATGAGTATGGGTCAATGGTTGACAGCTGTTAAAATTTATGGAAAACAGATTATGGCAATACTGTTGGTCATAAGGGCAAGTGTATAGATCATATAGGAAAACTTAGGCAGATTTCCAACATTTGTATTTAAAGTATTTCATATAAGAGTACTGATGTAACTCTTTTGTAATCAGAATTTTGTATGGACAACTATGTAAGACAGTTTGTAAACTTTTATATTCAGTTTTGTGGAAGTTAAATTAAAAAAAAATTATTATCTCTTTGTGGTGTATGTATTTGATTGATTTTAATTTGGTTTCATCACCTAGTTATTGGGTGGTGTTACACTTTTAGATTTGATAGTGTTGAAAGTGCCAAAAATAGACACTTTTTCTTCCCAAACCTCATTTACACTTTTTATAACAAGAATAACTTCAATCATACAATACTTTTTACATAAAATATTCAACAAAGAAATTTTTATTATAATGTTGCACAATGCAGAGTATTACCTTAAAAAAATTACATACAACAATGTCATTTTAAAATTCCAAATTTCATATTCCACTACCTCATTTCACATTGGTATTGATGAGAGTTAGTTCTTAATTGAGTAATAAGAATTTTGGCTCTCCACAAAATACAAATCTTTATCCCTTTGTTTTCTATGAGGCAACAGCATTCAAGTAGATATGCCATTTACTCATTCATCTATTATATTATCTAATCCAAGTCTTCATTAGATACGTGTTTTCCTACATTCACAAACATAGGTTTACAATCATAAAGGTAAAAAATCTATAGATATTACATCCAATCACGTAAGCATTTCATCATCATATATGATCACACTACATAATAACTTAAACATAGCATAATCATAATCAGCATCACATCATAGACATCTCATATAAAATGCATCACATGTAGAATAATTAGAATCCTTAACACCATCATAAACATAACATGAGTCATATCATTAAAAAATATCATCATAGTTGTGTATTAATACCATACATAGTATACATTGGCATTGTCATCATAAGGCCATATCGGAAAAAAACTCAAAAATTAGCATCTAGATCCATGTACACATCATCACATAGGCTACATATACATGCATCATAATATAGAAACCACAAAACATGAATATACACCACCAAAAATAGATCTCATATTATATATAAAATATAAGTGTCATGATACATCGACATACTTGTATATTGTTCAGCATAAATATACATATACATGTCAACCCACAAGTGAAAATGATGAACAATCTACAAAAATGATATATATCATTAAAAAAAACCCTAGGACAAACTCTTGCCCTCTAAATGGGTAGGCAATGGATGTTGTAAACCTATTGTTGGTTGTCATGCTATTGTCGATGGTCCTTAACCACAATCAAAACATAATATATTTTATGAGATTTTAAATATAAATAGAGGACAAATGTCTATGTGGTGCATATTTTTTGTAATTTTTTTAAGGTAATTTTTTTACCACAATTATAATTTTTACTACAACTTTTGAAAATTTATAAAAACTTGTATATTTGACCACCATAGCTTGGTCAAAGCTTTATGAAATTCAATTTTTTTAAATCCTATAGTATGCGAAGTGTAGAATGCAATGCATGTTTAGATTCAAAAAATGTGAAGCCATTTGAAAGTTATAGATGTTTTTTAATTAGCCTATCAATCAAGACTTTAGTCATAATTCATATAGAAAATGAATAATAATTATTAAATTCAAAATATAAGGCATAATTTATATTATTGGAGAGATGATAATTTCCTTAACAAACCCTTTTTGTTTCATCAAATTCAAGTAAAAA
>BSBK01010060.1:2500-232127 GCA_027943335.1 Chamaecyparis obtusa | reverse complement strand
TAAGTAAACTCTATTTGCAAAAATCCTTCAAAGGCCGACAGTGCTCGGTGACCATATCTTTTATAATTTTCCAGAGACCGAGGGAAGTCGGTAAACACCAACAATCCTTCTCCTTTGATAACCGACTGAACTCAGTAAATACTAACTTTCTTCGATGACCGAATGAACTCGGTAAGCACTAAACTTTCTTCGGCAACCGAGTGAACTCGGTAAACACTAGACTTTCTTCGGCAACCGAGTGAACTCGGTAAACACTAAAATTTCTTCGGCAACCGAGTGAACTCGGTAAACACTAAACTTTCTTCGGCAACCGAGTGAACTCCGTAAACACTAAACTTTCTTCGACAACCGAGTGAACTCGGTAAACACTAATATCCCTGACAGGCAGACCGACTGAGCTCGGTATAAGCAGATTGCTGTGGATTATGACATAGTGTGACATCAAAGACAATACATAATTGAGTAGCAATTTCCTTCAGACAATTGTTTCCAACAATCTCCCTCTTTGGCATTGATGGCAACACAATATGTCATAACACAAGAAATTTGAAAGAGTTAGCTTGGTTTAGATTCAAATCTCCCTCTGTCAGTAAACTTCCTGTATCCTAAAAATTCTTTCTTCTGACTATAAATTTTTGAAAGCAATAGTAAAGACATAGCAAACACTCCCTCTTTGACAACATATGCCAAAGATAATTCACATATTACCGGTGAAAATTAATGTACCTCAAGTACTGATTCATATGCAATGATTCCTTTAATATGCTACATCAACAAGTTGATTTTCAATCATGTTCTGGTTGATGCATCACTAAAACTGTATTTAGTGAGCCTCGGATAGGGGAATAACCCCTAACTTACCTCTTAGATACATGAATGCATCCTTAGGTAATGGTTTGGTAAAAATATCTGCAATCTGTTCTTTTGTATGAATATATTCTAATCTGATTTCCTTGTCCTGGACCAATTCTCTGACAAAGTGATATTTAATGGCAATGTGCTTGGTTTTGGAATGCATCACTGGATTCTTAGAAATGTTTATTGCACTAGTATTGTCACAAAATATAACAACTGGTTCTTTGATTTCGACCTTCATACCTTCTAATAGCTGTTTAAACCAAACAATATTTGAATAGTTTACTGCAGCAGCAACATATTTCTGCTTCAGCTGTGGATTGAGATGTGCAATTCTGCTTTTTACTAGTCCAGGATACCAGTCTTTTTCCAAGAAAAAATGCTCCACCACTTGTGCTTTTTCTGTCATCAATGTTTCCTGCCCAATCAGCATCAGTAAACACTTTCAAGTCTAGATTGCCTCCAAATTTATACCACAAACCATACTCTTCAGTTCCTCTTAAGTATCTTAAGATTCTTTTGATTGCCATCATGTGATTTTCCTTAGGTTTAGCTGAGAATCTAGCTACTATACCGACTGCTAAGGCAATATCAGGTCTAGTATGTACCACATACTGCAATTTTCCAATCATAGATAGGTATAGGGTCTGATCAACTTCTTTTGAAACATCATTTTTGGTAAGTTTCAGTCCAGTACACATGGGTGTACCAACTGGTTTTGAATCTTCCATTCCAAACTTCTTAAGTATCTCCTTAATGTATTTTGATTGAGTAATGTATATACCATTTTTGCTTTGCTGAATTTGAAGACCAACAAAGAATTTTATTAAACCAAACATAGACATTTCAAATTCTCTGTTCATTTGTTCTGAAAATTCTTTGCACTGATCCTCATTCCCTGTAAATATAGTATCATCCACAAATATTTCTGCCAGTACAATTTTGTCATTCGGTCCTTTTTTGATATACAGATTGCTGTTATCATTAGCTCTTTTGAAATTAATCTGGATTAAATAGTTATGGAGTCTTTCATACCATGCTCTAGGAGCTTGTTTTAAACCATATAATGCTTTGTGTAACCTGCAGACCATGTCCCCTTTTGTCTGGATCAACAAAACCTTCAGGTTGTTCAATGTAGACTTCTTCATCAAGAATTCCATTGAGAAATATAGATTTTATGTCCATTTGATATACCTTAAATCCTTTGTGTGCTGCATAAGCAAGTAGAGTTCTTACACCTTCTAATCTTGCAACAGGAGCAAAAGTTTCTCCATAATCTATACCTTCTTCTTGAGAGTAACCTTTACATACCAGTCTAGCCTTGTTTCTAGATACTTGACCATCTTCATTCAGTTTATTTCTGAATACCCATTTTGTTCCAATTACATTCTTATCTTTAGGTCTAGGTACAAGAGTCCAAGTTTTGTTCTTTTGTATTTGTTCTAATTCTTCATTCATTGCTTCAATCCAACTTTCATTCTCTAATGCATCTTTGATATTTCTAGGTTCAAAATCAGTAAGTAGACATGTACCTTTTAGCTTGCTTCTTGTCATAGTACCATCTGATTTGTTTCCAATGATTTGATCTGGTGTATGATGTCTTCTGACATATTTGGCTAGTATAGGTTCCTTGCCTTTTGAATGATTCATGATGTTGTCTTCTAGGATCTCTTCTTCAGGTTGCTCGGACTCGGTAGATATTTGCTCGGTAACTTCAGGCTGAGACTCGGTCTGAATTTCTTCCTGTGACTCGGTTTGAATTTCTTCCTGTGACTCGGTTTGAATTTCTTCCTGTGACTCAGTCTGTGACTCAGTAACTGTGCTTGGCTCGGTAGATATAGCTTCCTTATTGATAGTTGTGTCTGTCAATGTTTCAGGTTCAATGTAAATGAATCTTCTGTAGTTCTCAGGTTCCCTTTTGCTTTCTTCCTCATTCTTTTCTGCAAACTCGTGAAATTTCACATGTATACTTTCTATGACTTTGTGAGTAGATAAGTTCAGACATTTGTATGCCTTGCTTTTGCTAGAATATCCTAGGAATATTCCTTCATCACTCTTCACATCAAATTTATTTCTTCTGGATTCCTTTAAGATATAACACTTGCTACCAAATATTTTCATGTAACTTACATTAGGTTTATAGCCATACCATAATTCATAAGGAGTTTTGAATGTGTCTTTCTTCAGTTGTACTCGGTTCAAGGTATGAACTGCAGTGCTGATAGCTTCCTTCCAGTACTTTATAGCAATGTTCTTTTCTATCATTAGAGTCCTTGCACAATCCATAATAGATCTGTTTCTTCTTTCTCCTATTCCATTCTACTCAGGAGTTCTAGGAGCTGATACCTGTCTTTTGATTCCTCTTTCAATGCAGAAGTTGTTAAAATCATGGGAGATGAATTCACCACCTCTGTCTGATCTTAAGCATTTCAATCTTTTCCCTGTTTCTTTTTCTACTCTTGCTAAGTACCATTTGAATTTTTCAAATGCCTCTAATTTTTCTCTTAAATACATAACAGTCATCATTCTAGAATAGTCATCAACGAAAAGAATAAAGAATTTATCTCCAGTATAGCTTTGTATTCCAATCGGTCCACATAAATCAGTATGCACAATTTCCAAAATTTCTTTAGACTGATAGTTCTTACTTTTGAAACTAGTTTTACTCATTTTGCCAATCTGACAATTCTTACATAGACCAGTGTCAGGTTTCTTCAAGGTAGGAATGCCTCTAACCTTCTTGAATTTTCTTATCTTTATCATGTTATCAAAATTTACATGACATAACCTTTTGTGCCATAGCCAACTTTCTTCTATTTGAGCAATAAGGCATGAATATTCATTGAGATCAAGATAAAATAAGTTACCTTTTGTTTGTTTGCCTGATCCAATGAGTTTTCCTTTTCCATCCAGCAGTCTTGCTTGACCATTCATGAATTCAACCTTGAAACCAGTGTTGATTAGCTGTGCTACACTTAGAAGATTATGTTTTAGTCCTTCAACCCAGTAAGCATTATCACATATGAGTTCTTTGGTTAATGAGATTCTTCCTTTTCCTTTTATACAACAAGGTTCATTGTTACCAAATCTTACATTACCATTGTCACAGTCTTCTAGATATTCAAATTTTGTCTTATCACCAGTCATGTGGTGTGAACATCCACTGTCTATTATCCATATATCATCTTTGCTTATATGAGAAATAAATGCTATCTTATCTTCATCATCATCAGATTCATCTTTTATAGCAATAAAGACAATTTCTTCTTCACTATCATCAGAATCTTTAGCCATAAAACATGATTTCTTACCTTTATCCTTGTATGATTTGAAATTCTTTTTGCCATAGTACTTGTGACTTCTCTTTTCTTCCTTGACTTGCTTGTTTGGGCACCTAGCTGCAATATGTCCAATTTCTTCACATGAAAAACAGATTAAAGGAGTTTTACCTTTATACTTACCTTTCCCTCTAGAGTACTTCTTTGCAAGTAATGCTTCTACAATTTCAAGATCACTATCAGAACTTTCTTCTGATTCTTCTTCACTTTCTGTCTGAACTTCTTTAATTTTCTTGTTCTTCTTTAGTGAAACTTTGGCCTCAAATGCTGATTCAATATTTTTGGAACTAGGAACATAGTTGTCATAGTTGTCTAATTCAAAAGCTGTCAATCTTCCAACTAAAGCATCCAAAGTTATACTGTGGTTTGCTTCACATCTTCTTTCTTGAATAGCTGATACTCTTATTGCATAGATAGGGAGTAGTGTTCTGAGTACCTTACTTATAACCGTCTCATCTGAGATTGTTCCTCCAGAAGCTCTGATTGCACTTACACTTGCTTTGATTCTTTCAACATATTTTGCAATGTTTTCATCTTCCTTCATATTCATCTTGTCAAACTGTCCTCTTAGGCTTTCTGCTTTTGCTCTCTTCACATTTGTATCACCACCATATATCTTCTTCAGTGCCACCCACATTTCATATGCAGTAGTGCAGTCTTTAATATCATCAAATTCTTCATAGCTGAGAGCAGATGCAATGTCTATCATCATGGTGTTGTGAGTCTTTTTATCTGCAATGTCTTCAACAGTTAATGCGCCATTAGGAATTGTGTATTCTTCATCAATGTATTTGCATCCTGAATCACCAATGGAAGCTAGATGAAGTCGCATGAGACCTTGCCATGCTGAAAAGTTTTCTCTGTTAAGCTTTGGAATTTCCCTCTTGTAAGACATCCTGATCTTTAGCTTAGGTCTTTTGAAACCCTTCCTGCAAGCACCAAAAGCTCTGATACCAATTGATGGAATATGGATGAAGTGACTGAGAGGGGGGGGGGTGAATCAGTCAACCATAAAAATTTTGACAATTAATTCTTTGCAGATCCTTTAAGATATCTTAACAATGTTGTCTGTTTTAGTACTCGGTAAGAAGATTGCAGTAACTTTGAAGATGCAGAAAGTATTAGCAATAATATCTTTAGATATTTATCAGTGCATGTAAATGATTGAGAAAGCAATTAAGAACACAAGAGACACAAGTTTTAACGTGGAAACCCAATATGGGAAAAACCACCAATGTATCTAGATACTGATTTTCACTTTTCTGAAGTGATGCCCGGTTAGAAGCCAACCCGGTAAAAGGTTACAAAACACACTATTAGGTGTGACCTTGTTAGAGGATTTAAAACACCCTGCTAGGAGTGGCCTGGTAAGAGGTCTTGAAAACAATTCAATGGAATTGTCACCTTGTTAGAGGATTTATATTATGGCTGTTAAACCAACTTGGTTAAGAGATTTAGAATTCACTGTTACAATGATAAGAAGGTAACAATGAAAAAGTGACCTGTATAATAATGCAACTGTCTTGCTGATTACAGATCTCTGTTCTGCATAAGTCTAATCCTCTCTGATCGAATAAATCTCTGCTGCTCCTCAAGGATATCTGAACATCCTTCACAAATTCGCATATATCTTTCCTTTTCTTCTTCTGTAAATCTTCTGCTGTATATTCTTCTTACTTTTCACATTTGACCTATTATTTATATGATTTTGGATTAGTCAAATCATCATTTATTAGAATAACAGTCGGCTGAATTAAGTAAACTCTATTTGCAAAAATCCTTCAAAGGCCGACAGTGCTCGGTGACCATATCTTTTATAATTTTCCAGAGACCGAGGGAACTCGGTAAACACCAACAATCCTTCTCCTTTGATAACCGACTGAACTTAGTAAATACTAACTTTCTTCGATGACCGACTGAACTCGGTAAGCACTAAACTTTCTTCGGCAACCGAGTGAACTCGGTAAACACTAGACTTTCTTCGGCAACCGAGTGAACTCGGTAAACACTAAACTTTCTTCGGCAACCGAGTGAACTCGGTAAACACTAAACTTTCTTCAGAAACCGAGTGAACTCGGTAAACACTAAACTTTCTTCGGCAACCGAGTGAACTCGGTAAACACTAATATCCCTGACAGGCAGACCGACTGAGCTCGGTATAAGCAGATTGCTGTGGATTATGACATAGTGTGACATCAAAGACAATACATAATTGAGTAGCAATTTCCTTTAGACAATTGTTTCCAACAATATGTATATGTATATACATATACATATACATATACATATACATATACATACATACACATACATACATACATACATACATACATACATACATACATACATATATATATATATATATATATATATATATATATATATATATATATATATATATATATATATATATATATATATATATATATATATATATATATATATATATATATACATACATACATATATATATATAGATACATGTATATATATATGTATATGTACATATATACATGTATATGTATATATCTATATGTACATATGTATATATATACATATATATATGTATATGTATATATATATATCTGTATATGTATATGTATATATATATATATGTATATGTATATGTATATATATGTATGTATATATACATATATATGTATATATAGGTATATATATATGTATATATATGTATGTATACATATATACATATATACATATACATATATATATATACCTATATATATATACCTACCTATATACATATATGTGTGTGTGTGTGTGTGTGTGTGTGTGTGTGTATGTGTGTATGTACACACATATATAGATATATATATACAGATACAAATATATATGTGTGTGTGTGTGTGTATATTCAGATCTTATGTTCATGTATCACATACCATGATCTTCTACCTAAATCAATATATTAATTTGATCTTGTCTTAATCATATACTTTGCACTTACATGATCACATCTATTGTGAATTTTTTTCATATTAACCTATATTGGGGTGAAATTATGCAAGTTCTACCGCATCATATTGAGCTCTATTTTTATACTAGATTATTTCTATGTATATCACTTTTCTAACAACTATAATTGTTTTATATTAACACTTGCGCCATTTCTAAGCTTCATTCCATTGATTCTATTCAATATGTGATCATTCTATTGGATCTGATATCGGGACATATATTATAATTTTTGTGAGTATTTTTGTTTGTTGGTTTTTATCTGATCATTATCATTATCCTAATTATCTCATTGATCCTACTTTGTATGTTCTTGTTTTGATGGATGTCATGTTGGATATTGAAAACTACAACATTAATATAATGCCCATGTTATGATACTCACAATGCACTCTTCTACTTATGATTGATCTAATTTCACACTTAGATTATTATCAAGTGATTATTAGTATGTCACGGTTCATGCTATTGTTAATTTATACATATATTTGTCATTGAAATATGTAAAAAGATATTCCATGAAATGATTAGAGATGTGTGCTTGAGATAGCCATTTAATAATGTAATTGATTGCATAATAATCATTTTAGTTACTAGAGATTAGGTTTTAGTTGTTTTTTAGTTGGTTATTTGGTAGCTATTAGTTGTATGGCTATATAAATACATTAAATAAGATAATTGAGTTAAGTATTTGTGCCTCTAGATCTCTTTGAGTCAATTTATAAGAATTAATTGCACTTTATGGGTATAATCAATTGAATCAAGAACATGATCTCTAAATTTCACAATTTTCTTATCTTAAATATTAAATCCTTGTCTTAAAGGAATTCATTGAAGAACATATGTAAAAGAAGATAATATGGAAGGAAAATTTTCACCCCTTATAAAAAGTTTGTCTGCCTATTTAATTTAATTTGTGTATGTTTGAGAATGCTAAATACTTAAAACTTATTTTTATCCCTAAACTTTACACCTAAGGGAAATAACCTTATGGGAAGCTCTACATATGGGGGACCTAATGCACTATGCAAAGAGACCTCAAGATTTTTAAAAGTTCACTCTTCATATTTTATAAGAGATGGAAAGGGAGGGAAGAAATAAACATAAAACTTATCTATCACTAAGGCAATATGCCAAAGCTTTTATAAAACATTGGATTCCCCTTCAAAAATAATAGGAACATGTGACCTCAAAAGATTAAGCATAAAAATTTGAAAATTATTTTTTGGTTGAAAGAGAATAGAATGCAAAAGTAAAAAAGACATGGAGAAAAGTATTCAAATCTTTATGTGAGAAGCACCCACTAAGGAACATTCCTATTATCTCACAAAAGCATTTATTACATACAATTTGTTCTCACTAATTGACATAACATAACTCCAAATCATTAATTATTGTAGATGATTAAAAGATTATAAAACATTGTTCAAAAACCTACACATCCATGATGTAATTATAAAAGTAAAAAACCACAACTTATAATAGCTACATTCATATAAAAATGGACACAAAGCTTTTAAATCATCCACAAAGAGAAAGTAACATACAAAAAAGGTAATCTTGGCACAATTTGATATGTTTTCTTTTGTTGATTACCTAAATATAAAGATAAGGTCTAAGAATGAAATTGTAACCCTTTCTAAGTGTTATTCACTTTAAAAAGTGGTGAACCCTTAATACAATGTGATCGCAAGCTTATAGGAAAATTTTCCTGAACTAAACCTCATAAATGAGACCAAAAGGCTCTCTACATGTGTTAACCATCATTATGGTGACTATTATGTACAAATACCTTGGCATCATGGGTGATTTGTGTAGAATTACTCGGGTAAGTGCACCAAGATGGTGTGCAAAAAAGTGGCCACCTCCTAAAAAAAACTTTTCATAACATGACCAGGTTATTCTAAATTTCAAAATTCTAGGCTTGGAAAAGCCGAGCCTTTTCCAAGCCACAAAAATAATAATAAAAACTTAATTTTTTCAAAACCCAATCATGTTTTGGTAAAGAAAAAATGGTTTAGAATTTACCTAATCACATTTTAACTATCAATTCTTTTTTTTTAAAACCCACATTTAACTGTTATTTTTTCACGCCAAAACTAAGTTTGAAGGAGAGAGGAGGAAGGGGAAATTCCTAAACCCAAGTGAGTTCTTGGTGTTATTGGATTTTTTCCATATTGATCATTTTTCAAGCATTCCACACCGTCAAACAAGTAAGAATTTATTTTTTTAAATTATTTTTGTTTCAATTTTGATTGAGTAGGGTTTGTTGGAGTGATTTAAGTTTTTTTAATTAATTTGATATTAGATTTGGAAAATAATCCCCAACCATGAAAAGATAGAAAGGACCTCTTCAAATATAGGAAAATCTTGATAATGTTGGAAATGAGCAATGAGAAAACACTCAAGATGCAGCCCCGCAACAAGAAAACCCTTAGCAAAACCCAAATCCACTATCAAACCCAAATCCAAACCCTCGGTGTCCTCCAATAGGTCATGTTGATTCCACGCAAGAGGACCTTATCAATCACCTTTAAAAAAGTGCCCAAATATCCATATTGGTTAATAGGTTCAGGTCCTCTAGTTTTGAGCACCACTCATCCCTCTCAACTTCCTTAGAAAGAATGGCCAATAGCACGAATGAGGTGTCTAGGGAGGTTACAACATGGGGTTCATGGAGGGATAGATGTCGTGCATTTTATGTCGATGGGTTGTCATACGATCAAGTGAAAAAAAGAGGATACTTGAAGATGACATGTGTTCTATTTTCAGTGATCCTATTAGTAGTAACTCCCTAGAAGTAACCACAAATTGATTTCCCCTACATTAGTGTGTTCATAATAGGATGAGAGTTGTATTTTGGGATAGGTGGTATATGGTCTTTGACCAAGAACCCTATAATAATTGGGAGGTTCCTTTATATTTTCTAAGAAAGCTATATTGTGAGTTTATCCTCGATGAGAAGCTGAATTACTTTGACATTTGGAAGTTCTAGGGTAGACAAAGAGGCTTTGCATAGGATAGAGATGGGGCCCATAAGGTAGTAGAGCCACAACTTAGGAGGCATCTAGCTAAAAACCCCATAGTTCATGTTGCAGTCCAAGTAGTAGTGAAGGAGTCTATGTATTTACAAACCCTTCACGAAGCTACATCATTGATCAATGTCATTATTGGGCATGCAACATAGTTAGTCAAGGCAGAGGGTGGATTAACACCTACACCACCTCCATCATTATCAGATGTTCCATTTGTCTCAGTCTAGCCCATTGAGAATATGTGCTCAAGCTATTAGGGTATATGTGTCAGAGTATATACCAATGTGAATGAGGATGGTCTGACATCCCATTCATGTACACATTGTGGGAGTAGATTCCATGCATTCATTATTGAGTATGTGGCCCTCACAAATGACCTATTGATGATGGTGTTTTCTAGGATGTAGACATAGGTATGTTTATTTGTGTTTTGACATGTTATTAATTAATCACCTAAATCTTATAAAATTAAATAATTTTTATGTAGATAATAAATTAAATTGATATATGAATAATATGCATTGCAGGGTGTAGAAGGTGATACAACGAGCATTGCAAAAAGTGTTTGTTCGACTAGACATGCATGGGTAGCTTCGACACCTGAGGTATAGTTTTTAAATATTCATACAAATAGAATAATTTATTGGTTTCAAGATATATTTTCCTATATAATATGTATATTTATTTGATGTTTTATAGGGCTTGTCAAGGGTTCAAATGTTTGAAGTTGATGATGTGATGATTTTTTCAATTGACTTTGGCCTAGAGAGATTTGTGGTATCATATTTTTCACACCTCTTGTTTATAATTTTAATTGAACCCATTTGTTATCATATTCATTTCTCTTATGTTCATTTTTTTTTTGCTAGGGTACCCCACCTAGCTTTAAGACACTAGGAGGAAAAAAAAATCCATAAGGACACCCAAAGTATAAAAAGTAATTTAGTACAATTTAAGCTTATTTATTGAAATGTATTATGATTAAACATATACATGTATGCTAATGAATGCACATGTCTTATTTTTTCTATATACAAAAATAGTCAGGCTTTACAGAATTAATGAGTGCACCAGATGTCGCTGGTGTTTAGGAGTAGGAAGAGGTAACATTTTTATATTCACTTTTGATTGCATTCTTGTTTATTAAAAATCTCTTATAAATCCTTCCTCTATGACTATGATATATGTTATAATTTTTATACAAGAAATGGTCATAGAGGCCTCATCAGTGATGATGTCTCCTAAGAGTACAAGAGAGTTATCCGAGTCTCATGTGTGTGTGTGTGTCTATATATATATATATATATATATATATATATATATATATATATATATATATATATATATATATATATATATATATATATATATATATATATATATATGGGTGGTCCCACAATAGTGTGTCCTACTTTTTGGCCAACTTTGACACAGAGATCAACATTCTGAGAAAAAAACTTCACTTTCAAACACCTGTTGCCGCAAAACTATTAAGAATTTGAAGATGATGTAAACTAGAGTCTTTTAGAATTTTCTTTCTAGTTTCTAAATATATATTTTTTTTAAAAATTCATTTAAATTCATTTTTCCTTTTGCTTCGAAAAGTGGTTTGTGTGAAAAATTGTGTTTTTGAGGAGTTACTATCACTTGGATCAACATAAATTTTTTTTAAAATATGATAATGATGTAATTATTTCAAGATTATATTTGTAACTTCAGTATCTAAAGGATGCAATAATTTTCATTCATTTTGGGTCAATATTTCATAGTTTATTAAGTTCTAAAGTGACAGTAAGTGTAATTTAGACATAAGGTCACTTGGATCACTCTAACTTGATCTGTGTATATCAAAATTATTTTTTTTCTTTTTTATATAGAAAGGTAACGTAAATACTCTTTTCCTACATATTTTTCATAATTTTGTTTTTGTAATTTACTATTTTTCCCAAAGTCTTGAAGAGACAGGTTGTTGAATGACCAAACAACCTATGTTTAGCTAAAGTAATATTTAAAAGTGATAATGAACTCAATATGTATTGAAATTATACTCATTAGAAAGCTTGTTCCAAATAGCATCATACTACATAGATAGGTTTTTCAAATAGATTCATTTGATCTACCAAAACATAAAGTCAAAGTGATTTTTTTGTCAGCATTTTAATAGGTGCAAAGGAGACTCTATTGTAGGTATGAATGAGGAGTATAGATGTTATATCAATATTTTTTTAATCTAAGAGGCTTTGAGCTAACCATTTGTAATTAATTCCTTCAAATAGAACCTCTAAAGGCTTAAATCATCATATTTTATTAAAAATGTGTTATTTCAGCAAAAATTAGCATGTCTAACAAAGTGGGACACACTATTGTGGGACCACCCATATATATATATATATATATATATATATATATATATATATATATATATATATATATATATATATATATATATATATATATATATATATATATATATATATATATATATATATGTGTGTGTGTGTGTGTGTGTGTGTGTGTGTGTGTGTTAAACATATGGATTTAGATATGAGTACATGCATTTTTAATTTTGTAGTGTTTGTCATCAACTTTCAGTTATTAACTTGTATTAATTGGTTTTTACCTATTACATCTCCCTTCATGACTTCCTATAGATTATTTACCATTCCATTTTGTTAGGAGTATCAATTGTCAAAGAGGAGGTCCAAAACAAAAGAGGTAAGAGGTATACATGTCTTCTTAGTTTAAACCCACTTCTCAACTTATTTTACATTTCTTTCATATTTTTTAGAAAGCCCTAATTCCTCCCTCTATGAATATAACATCTTTTAGCACTTACCATATAGGAAAATATCATAACTAATTCATCAGTGGTTGTGCCTCATACTAGCATAGGAGATCCATCTAAGTCTCTGGTATGCATTTTATTTTAGTCTGTTAGGCCATTTTCCTGTCATAGCCAAAATCCAATGAAAATGGTCTATTCCTGCTAAAACCCTAATAAAATTGTCATAACCACCTACAAGCTTGTTGTTATTAGCAAAGAAGATGTGTAAGCTCTTATGGCCTATGAGTTTAACCATGGATAGTCCAAGATGTATCCAAGTTACATTCCAGTTAGCATGGCCTAATGTGCAAAAACCCTAAGGGAGTTACCTTGTCCTACTACAACACAGTTTTGATATGCAAAGAAGATTTATGATGTTTCATGGCTTGTGCCCTTAGCCTTGGTTAGTTCAGGGTGTCCTCAAGCTCTAGTTCAGATCGCATGTGCTCAAATGCAAAAACTAGAAAGATATGGCTGCTTGAAGGTCTAAGGAATAGGTCTAAATCCATGTTCTAGGGTTTCATGAAGTTTTTTAAAGTCCAAAAACCCTAGCCAAGGTCTATTTTCTCATTACCTTTTCAGGCCACTCAATTCCCCATTCTACACATGTCTTATTTCCTTTCCCGAGTAGGTAAAATTTTATTTAGTGATCTAGTGAATGCAGTGATCGTGTATTCTCCAAGTCTTGGTGGTTTGTGTCTTAACTTTTTCTTTAGTCACTGATTCTCCAGATGATGTGGTCAAGTGTGCTAGTTCTTAGAGATTAAATGGGGACTATAGATGCAAATCAAGATTGGTGGTTGGCATTGATTCTCCACATAAAACCCATGGTTAGTAAATGATTTAGTGATCATGTGAAGTCCTTTGTTCATGTGATCTCTAGATTGGCTTGGGTTAAGTCAAGGTTTAGTCCTAGGTGGTTAAGTTTATCATTTAGTGATCTGGAGACTAAGGCTTTCACATTTTCTCATGATTTAACTTGAGGTCAAGAATTTATCTAGTGAATGTGAGAATGCTCAGTCGTGTAATCTCCAAGTCTGATCATAGTTAAAGGAAAGTCACATTTTCCTTTTGTTGTTGAATTTCTTAATGTAAGGTGAGTTAAGTTCTAGGCTCAGTGATTTAGCAATAGCCACAGGATGAGGACAAGATCAATGGTCAACACTGATTCTTGAGATATAACTAGGGTTAAATGAATGATCTTGCAACTTGGTGAATAAAGGCTATCTCGTGTCCTCCAGATGTAACTAAGGTTGAGAGAAAACTTCTGAGATCTAGTGACTACCTTAGTTGCGTGATCTCGTGATCAAGAATGATTTAAGGTTTGAAGGCTTTGAGATTGATCTAGACTATTGATGAAAATAGATCAGGTGATAGTCGCGCGATCTCCTGATCAAACCCAGGTTAAGATGATTAAGGGTTTAGGGAGGCTTGCCAAGATCAAAGTGGGTCCTCTTCCAGGTCATGCTGAGGTGCTTGTTCCTGATTGGATGTCAAGATAGGTGATGTGGCCAGTTGATTTTAAAAGGGTCAATTGACTATTGTGTTGATTAAAATGAACTGCCCAATCTGATGGGAAAGAGATGGCTCAACAACCATGTTTTAAACCTGAACAATTAGTTGTTGTTTCCATAATTTGAATCTTTTTCTAGGGTTTCTTGTCAGGTTTTGACTCAATGAGCCATAGACAACAAAGGGTAGATCAAATTTGATTTTTATGGGATGGTTGCCGATGAGAAATGATGAAGAAGACATTAGTGGTCATTGCGTGCTAATTTTTGTTTCCTAGGGTTCCATGCTGAATTAATGTTGAGGACTGATGTTTGACAAGTATGACTAGGGTTTGATGGATGTCAAAAAATTCCATGCCTTGTACACACAAGTTTTCTTTGGGTGGTCCTAGCATTTATTTAGTTTTGTTTGCAACAAGAAATTGGTTGAATTTGTATTTGCAGTAAGCCCGTGATGATGAAACCCATATAATTGTATTTTTCTACATTCTTTCATTTCTTGTTGAGTCTGGTGGTTGAGGTTGTTGTAGACCTAATTGTTCCCTAAATGATCTGTAGCTTGTTGCAATCCTTTTTAAGGATTTCCAGGATCATTTAGAAGGGTTCTAGTTTTTAGTAATCTCAGGGGGTTCCAATTTTTTTTGGTAATCTCAAGGGGTTCCAATTTTCTTGGTTCCATGAGTGGTTCCTTCCTTTAAATATTTTGCCTTCTTCTCTTCATATAGGGTGTTCCCTCTTTCCTTTTTGGCTTGGAGAATAGAATGTAAGCTATAATAGTTTGTCTTATGAATAAGATCTCAATATTTTCATACTACTATCAAATTGTCTCTATTTGATTCTTGAACTTTTTGATTAGAGCATCAAGGGTGTTTTAGTCTTTCTATTGTATGTCTGAAGATGTCGACAATATTATTGTTTTCACATAAATAACTAAGTTTAGGACTAGTTTTCAAATGTGTATGAGTTTGGATATCAAGGGTATCTCATACTTGTCTTTTAGTGGATGTTGATTAATGTATTGCTTGTTCCTAGGCCTCTTCTAAGGGGAGGATTAATGTCCTTTGAATAAGTGATTGCATATATGAGTACTCAGGTGGATTTCTAAGTAGGATCTGATCAATGGTGTATGATTGATGTAAGGAATCAACATATTAAAATGTATTGTCTTCTCTATTCATAGCTATATGTTACAGTGATTCATTTGATTCTGTTGCCCATAGGATAAGGCACTGGTCTATGAGAGACTTAGGGTATTTTAGGGATCCATTCAACCCAAAAAACATAAATGAAATCATTTTCCCTTTCATGTTTGATAGGAGGAGTTAGAATTCCATTCTAGTTTTCAGATTCATTCTATGCAAGTAGCATATTGCATAACACTTGGTGAACATTGAGGTACAAGATACCTATAGGAGTCTAAAAGCTATTCCACAGTCATATATCTATAGGCCTGTTGTTTGTCACAAAAAGTTATGTATGTGCAGATGAGGTATACCTACCTGAGTGATGTAGAGCTCAAAGTGGAGGATCATTCTCTTGGTCCTTATTAATTGGTGCTTTTTCTTGTCAGATTTGGAGTATTTATTAAGAGTCAGTGACATTAATTTGTCAATTGAATTGTAAATCTGACAGTGGGGGAAAAAAGAACCAAAAAAATGGTGACTCTGCTAAGGAGAGAGTAAATGAAAACAAGTATAAGATGGTTTTTTCCTTGATTTGTTGGATCATCCCAAAGTCTAGTTGAAAGAATAGAGTCATATTCTAAAATTGTTATATCTTCTCACCAAGTGTGGGTGGAGACTCTAAATTCTTTGTTTGATCAGTGTAGTCCCTGATAAACAATGTGTAAAATCTTGGTAAAGTTTTGTGTTTATTCAAATAAGATACAATAATAAGTGCAATATTTTCCTCTTCAAGGAGGTGGTGACTCTACAAAGAAAAGAACCTGATAGAGCTATAAAGAGGGCTCTAGATCTGCCCTACTTCCTAGTCAACAAGTTAAGTTTCAACTGCAATACTTCTAGGTATTTTGATTTTCATATGTGTTTCTTTTATGAAAATTAGTTGTGAAGAAATGTATCCCTATCAAGTGTTCAACACTAGTGTAAAGGGATGAGAGATAGTAGGTAGTTCCTTATGGAGGAATATGGGCCCTTTAGTTTTGATGGCATTGAAGGTGCCCCTAGTAAGTTTTCTATTGAGGATGGGGAAGGCTTGCCAAGATTCATGGCTAATGGATCAGTTTCAACAAGCCAACATGTATATGATCTCATGGGTTTATTTGGTGAAATGGATGTTGAGCATGAAGATGTTGCCACAAGGTTGCTTGTGCAGTCTCTTTCACACAGTGCAAGGGATTGGTTCATAGCCCTTCCTTCATGTTCAATCCCTTCTTGGGATGTGTTAAGAGTAACATTTATAGAACGTTTTGATGAAATATTTGGTGTGGATCAGAGTGAAGAAAAAAGTGAAAATCAATACCAAGACATTAGTGTCTCTATTAATCCCATCATGAGTGATACTGATTGTGAGAATATTCTCATCAAAATTGCTACTCTTAAGTGGAGACTTGTAGAGAAAAGTGTTGAGATTTGGTAGTTAGAGGAGGACAAGAGATTGCAAGAACTTGAAATTCTTTATGTTGATCATGAAGAGGCTAGTTGTTCTGATGCTGATTCTCATTGTGCAAAGAGTATTGATTATGATGGTGACTTTGAGGTCAATGCATATGAGGATGATTAAGATAAGTTTGAGGTTGACAATGTTTCCAATTTGTCTACATATTTTTCTTCTTATCATCATGAGAAGGCTTCCTTCTTGTCCCTTTTTGAGGATGTTTTGTGTGAAAGGAAAGAAATTGAATATGATGTAGATGGTGATTCCTGCAGTGTTTGCTTTACACAAGATAATTTGAGGCCAGAGATGCCATTCCTTGTTTTAGATAGGGATGATGTTTTCCACACTTGGGGTGAGGCCAATGAAGATGATGATAGAGTCCAAAGTCCATTGAGTAGTGAAAGGATTTTAGCACTCTTGGCTAATGAATTCCAAAGGTATGCACCTAACATGGACTATACTTTGTAACTCCCCATTGACATATCCTTTGACACTGATAATGAGGTGGGTGTTCAAAGTGATGAAGATGATCCATCTTTAATAGAGTTCCCCTCATGTAGTGACTCTACAAAAGAAGAGATTGAAGGCCATGACAGTGTGTTTTCCTATCATAAATATTCTAGTGATGAGCAAGTTTCTTGTTCATATCCTTTTCCTTGTTTTTCCAAATATGATAGTGAAGGTGACAGTATTGAGTACTTTGTCTTCAATGATTGGGACAAAAATTCTTTTGATAGAAATCATGATGTAGATCAATTGTCCCACTGTCACAAAATTTGTGAAAGAGACCTTCACTTGGTTCATGATCCACTCAGTGAAGACATCATGGAGGAACCAAGTTGCTCGGTGGCTGAGGCAATTCATGAAATTGATTCTGAGGATCCAAGTCCTTCTCAACTAGGTATTTTTATGGTAATTCATGATGATCGATATGTTTTATATTTTGATGCATTACTAGATCAATTTTTGGTTTCCATTCATCAAGAAGAGATGGATGATGTTCCATACTTTTTGGAGTATGAAAATGATAATGGATATGACTGGAAAAACATGGGCAGATTCAACTATAGCTTTATTTTTCAGCCCATGAGTATTCACATATGTTGGTAGCAGGATGATCATGACACTTTAGGGTGGTAGGTTACATATGTGGATGAAAATCAAACCTTTGACTTAGTAGGGTTTTAATTTTCTTTTGGTGGCCCGACGCTACCAAGTAAAGTCTTAATCTTGTAAGATATTTGTAAATATTTCCTTTCAGTTGTGTGTTTCCATTCTGTTTCCTTGGTTTGTTTGCCACTTTTTAAGAAGGTTTCCTATTGGTCTTTGTCCAATGGGTGGTCTACTTCCTCCAAAAATTATGAATTCTTGCATGGGCACAAGTTACCCATCATCCCTAGATAGAGCCAATGTTAGGCCATTTTCCTGTCATAGCCAAAATCTAATGAAAATGGTCTATTCTTGCTAAAACCCTAATAAAATTGTCATAACCACCTGCAAGCTTGTTGTTATTAGTGAAGAAGATGTGTAAGATCTTATGGCCTGTGAGCTTAACCATAGATAGTCCAAGATGTATACAAGCTCCATTCCAGATTGCATGGCCTAATGTGCAAAAACCCTAAGGGAGTTTCCTTGTCCTACCATAACATAGTTTTGATCTGCGAAGAAGATTTATGATGTTTCATGGCTTGCACCGTTAGACTTGGTTAGTTTAGGGTATCATCAAGCTCTAGTTCAAATCGCATGTGCTCAAATGAAAAAACCAGAAAGATATAGCTACTTGAATGTTTGAGAAATAGGTCTAAATCCATGTTCTAGGGCTTCATGAAATTTTTTTAAGTCCAAAAACCCTAGCCAAGGTCTATTTTCTCATTACCTTTTTAGGAAACTTAATTCCCCATTCTGAACATGTCTTATTACCTTGCCCAGATAGGTAAAATTTTATTCAATGATCTAGCGAATGCAGTGATTGCATACTCTCCAAGTCTTGGTGGTTTGTGGTTTAACATCTAGTGACCTCACGATGGTTAACTTTTCCTTCAGTTGTTGATTCTCCAGATGATGCAATTAAGTGTTCTAGCACTTAGAGATTAAACAGGGACCATAGATGCAAATCAAGATCGATGGTTGGCACTAATTCTCCAAATAAAACCCATGGTTAGTAAATAATTCAGTGATCATGCGAAGTCCTTTGTTCATGTGATCTCCAGATTGGCTTGGGTTAAGTCAAGGTTTAGTCCTAGGAAGTTAAGTTTATCATTCAATGATCTAGTGACTGAGGCTTTCGTGTGTTCTCATGATTTAACCTGAGGTCAAGAATTTATCAAGTGAATGTGAGAATGCTCAGTCGTGTAATCTCTAGGAATGATCATAGTTAAAGGCAAGTCACATTTTCCTTATGTCGTTGAATCACTTGATATAAGGTGAGTTAAGTTATAGGCTCAGTGATTTAGTGATAGCCACAAGATGAGGACAAGATCAATGGCCAGCGCTGATTCTTGAGATATAACTAGGGTTAAATGAATGATCTCATGACTTGGTGAGTAAAGGCTATCTCATTTTCTCTAGATGTAACCGAGGTTGAGAGAAAGGTTTTGAGATCTAGTGACTTCCTCAGTCACATGATCTCATGATCAAGCATGAGTTAAGGTTTGAAGGCTTAGAGATTGATCTGGACCATTGATGAAAATAGATTAGGTGGTGGTCACGTGATCTCCTGATCAGACCCAGGTTAAGATAAAATTTTAGTGGCTTGGAGATTTTCCTAAGTTGCATGATCCCTAGATGATTAAGGGTTTAGGGAGGCTTGCTGAGGTCAAAGTGGGTCTACTACCAAGTCATGCTGAGGTGCTCATTCTTGATTGGATGTTGAGATAGGTGATGTGGCTGGTTGATTTTAAAATGGTCAATTGATTTTTGTGTCGATTAATGGAAACTACTTGATCTGCCAAGAAAGAGATGGATCAACGATCACATTTTAAGCTTGATCAATTAATTGTTGTTGCCAAAATTTGAATCTTTTGCTAGGGTTTCTTGTTGGGTTTTGAGTTAGTGAGCCATAAACAACAAAGGGTAGATTAGATTTGATTTTTATGGGATGGTTGCAGGTGAGAAATGATGAAGAAGACATTGGTGATTGTCGCGTGCTAATTTTTGTTTCTTGGGGTGCCATGCTGAATTAATGTCAAGGACTAATGTTTGACAAGAGTGGCTAGGGTTTGATGGATGTTAGAAAATTTCATGCCATGTACATGCAAGTTTTCTTTGGGTGGTCCTGGCATTTATTTAGTTTTGTCTACAATAAGAAATCAATTGAATTTGTATTTGCAGTAAGCCTCTAATGATGAAACCCATATAATTGTACATCATATTTGATCTGATCCTCCTGGGTTTCCAGCATTTTTGTGCATTCTTTCATTTCTTTTTGAGTTTGGTGGTTGAGGTTTTTATAGACCTAATTTTTCCCTAAATGATCTGTAGCTTGCTGCAATCCATTTTAAGGATTTCCAGGACCATTTAGAAGGGTTCCAATTTTTTTTGGTAATCTCAAGGGGTTCCAATTTTCTTGGTTCCATGAGTGGTTCCTTCATTTAAATATTTTTCCTTCTTCTCTACATATAGGGTGTTCGCTCTTTCCTTTCTGGCTTGGAGAATATAATGTAAGTTGTAAGAGTTTGTCTTGTGAATAAGATCTCAATATTTTCATACTACTATCAGATTGTCACCATTTGATTCTTGAACTTGTTGACTAGAGCATCAAGGGTGTTTTAGTCTTTCTATTGTATTTATGAAGTTGTCTACAATAGAGTTGTTTTCATAGAAATAGCTAATTTTAGGACTGGTTTTCAGATGTGTATGATTTGGGACATCAAGGGTATCTCATACTTATTTTTGAGTGGATGTTGATTAATGTATTGCTTGTTCCTAGGCCTCTTCTAAGGGCAAGGTTAAAGTCCTTTGAATAGGTGATTGCATATCTAAGTAATCAGGTGAATTGCTAAGTAGGTTTTGGTACTCTCAAATTTGGCCCAAATTTGGAGTGACCAATTCAAAATTTTCTCTAAGGCAAGGTGAGTACCCTTGAAAAACTTTTCAAAGATGCCTACTTGAAGTGCAAGTAAAATATGACCTGATGATTTTCATGACATACCAATTGGGGAACATGTTAAAAACTTATCATGGATTAAATGGAGTGGGTTACAACTTTCAGTTATCAGTTTTGATGAGTTTCGGAGATAGTTGTTTAAAGGTGTTCACTTAAACCTACATTCTACATATTGTTTGATTGTAGCAAATGGCCTACTTTGCATGCTTGCATCTTTGACCTGATAGTGTTTCATGATATAAGGATGGGTCTGAGGTGTTGTAGGAATGAGAGAGAATCTCCATTTCCATTTTTAGATTCCTATGAGTTCATATGATAGGTTTTCTCAAGCCATTTTGTTTGCAATTAATTAAGTTTCCCAGAATGTGAAAGTGCAGAATTCTGAATGCCCTACTTTGAAGTCTTGCAATTTGCACCTGATTAAGTGGAATGGATAATTGAATATTACTATATATTCTAATCATGGAAATGTGCTACCATGAAGAGTTTCAGGCCATGATGAATCTATTTGGGTAATTTGTCAATCTAATTCTGTTTGCAGTTTCTAACATTTTAATGAAGATCAGTTGCACAGTTTAGTCGGAGACCCTATTCATAACATTGTATCTTGAATAGCATGATTGTTCATAACATGTGGGTTATTGCATCATGTTGTAGGCATGAGAGAGAGTGTTCATGCCAATTTTTAGCCCCCCATGTGCCCTTTTGACCTGTGTGCCAGAGCCATTTCATTTGCAATTTATTAAGTTTTACTAAGTGTGCACAGTTCAGTTTTCTAAGTGGCATACTTTGAAGCTTCCTAATTTGCACCTAGTTCAAAGTCAAGTAAAATTGAAAGTTGTTCCATATTGTAGACCTGGAAGTGTACTTGCTTGAAGATTTTTGAGGGTCTACAATCCATCTGACCGCTTTCTGAAGCCAATTCTAAACCTAATTTCTACAAAATTCATTGTTTTATTTCTAAATTTTCCTAACAGGCTGACTTTGGTATTTAATTGAATTTTTCCACTTGATCTTTTAGGCAAGTTAATTATGGATTTTTGTACCTTGTATGGGCATGAATCAATGCCCAAGTTGCCAGTTCCTGAAAATCTCAGCGGGTGAGTTTTTTAAAGCCAGTTCCAGAGGGGACTTAAGTGATTTTGGCAAAACGAGAAGTTTCAATTTTCTAAGTGGCCATGTTTGTTTAGTCACATCTTTAGGATCAAATATTTTGAGCAGTTCTCCTTTGACCAACATACTACAATGATTGAAATAAACTTATGCTCCTGATGTCATGCCCTCATCTCATCATTTGACATTTTTAAATCATCTCTTTCAGAGGTAGTTTGCACTATTTTCAATCTGTGTTTGCAAAGCATTTCTGTACAAGTGTTTTCAAGTTTTAAAATCTCTTGGTTCGTTCAGCTTTAGGCAAGGTCATCTGACAGGGTGAATCTCTATACTACAAAGTTTGTGTCTACTAGTTCTCAACGTCTGATGATAGGTTCTGATTAGTCTTTTGGAGGTACAACTGAGGGCATTTTATTCAAATTTTGGTAGTTGGCAAAGTAATATAAATTAAATTTTTTAAAGTATCTTCTTGTTTCGATTGGATCTAGTTGCAGACGTAAGTCATTCTGGATGTATTTGGGGTCTAGGTGTTTGAGTTTGAAATTTTTTTAGGCTGGACCCACTTGGGGCCCAGCCTGCCTCATTATTTTAAAAGAAATACTTTGTCACTGTAGGCATCCTTTATTACCTCTTGTTGATGGCATGTCTTTAAGTTATTCCCGGTGTTCACTTTGATCCTTGCTGCATAATCTCAAAACTTTGTGGTGAAAGCTACATTCAATTAACTTCTTCAAAGGTCTATGAAATGTTTTCAGAGGCACACCTACAAATGTTTTTGAATCAACTGAAGAAAGGTTTTTTCTTGAGGAACAATGAGAAACTGTGATAGAAGAAAAGAACGATATAACTCTATAGTGCAAAATGTTGTGATCCAAGGGATGGCAAGCCACAAAATATATCAGTACAACTATTTTTGAGAATTGCACTATAGAGTTATTAAGAGATTTCTATATGCATGATGAGTATTATAAGGAATGGGATAAAACTATTGTTTATCATGAACAACTAAGGCCTATGAGCATCAACTTGCACCTCAACAAAACAAGTACAAACATGTTGAATTTTATCCAAAGGATGACATATTAGAAAAGTTTGTGGTAGAGATGCTTGCAAAATTAAAGCGATTTAGTAGGAAGATGCTGGGGTGGAGTGTGAGCCTCCTTTGTAGCTATGTGTATGCTCCATTATACATGGTGCCTAGCAAGAAGCCAAATGAGAGATGACTTTGAGTTTAAAATTGAGGAAAGGGATGCTGCAATTCTTCTCCACAAAGAGTGAAATGAAGCACATTAAAATAGAGGTGGAGGCACATCGTGCGTAGGAGCCAGTGTAAAGGTTGCCAGCATTGGAACAATTAGAAAATGCATTGTGTGAGTCTTTTTGGGGCACTGCGTGAGTCCTTTTGGGTTATTAGTGCCTGTAGGCACTTAGGAAAGTGATGGAGGATTATCTGCACACCATGAAAGAGATATGGGGCATGCCTAAAGAAGACCTAGGCACATGAAAAGGGGAGTGTTGTGAAGTATGCATAGTATTATGCGTGCAGTCAAAGCCAGTGCATGGTAATTGAAATGCCAATGTTTTAAAAACAAATGTATGCCATCATTTTAAAATAAAAAGTGAGGTTGCATGAAGTTCAAACATAGGCCAATGTAAGAAGTTTATAAGGCAGCATGAGCACATTAGCATGTCAATCCATTAATAGAGAATGCCAGTGGGTTACAAATGCTTCTTTCAAAGAGCAGCACTAGAAACATCATATTTTCTCAAAGATGATAGTCTTGATATATTCTATACTATTGGAGTAGTGGTCACCCATACTAAGGGACCAAAGCAATATGCCATTCCAGTACCAATCTCAAATCTGGGTTAGGATTTTGGAGCATTGTTGGAAAGTGGGGAGGGCACTGATGCCAGCTTTGATGTTGATGGGGAGATATTCTAGGCTCACAAATTGGTGCTTGTGGCTTGTTCACATGTCTTCAAGGCCTAACTTTATGGCCCAATGAGAGTTAGGAATATAGATAACATAAATATTGAAGACATTAAAGCACCAGTATTCAAGGCAATGCTTCATTTCATTTATCATGATTTTCTTCTAGATATAAATGTACTTAAAGGACTTACATCAACATCCACAGCCACATTGATGGGCCAACACTTGTTAGTAGCTATAGATCGCTATGGTTTGGATAGGCTAAGGTTACTCTGTGAAGCAAAATTGTGTGAAGAAATTACCATTGATATAGTTGTCACTACCTTGGCTCTTGTAGAGCAACACCATTCTTCCCAGTTAAAATTTGCTTGTCTCAAATTTGCCGCAACACCTAAAAATCTAGGAGTTGTAATGCAAATAGAGGGATTTGAATATTTACGAGAGTGCTACCCTTCTCTCTTATCTAAGATTCTGGGAACCATTGCAGGAGTTGAGGAAGATTCTTGTGTTATTGGTAAGAAAAGAATTAGTGGGTTTGTGCAAGTTGCAAACAGGTCTGATGCAAGTGGAAGGTGTGTAAGGTCTAGGAGTCCTTACCTTCCTCCTAATTATTGATGCTACCCACACACCAAAAAAAGAGACAATACACATATGTGAAAGGGTGTGGGGCCATGTGCATCCTTCAATAAAACATGCATTACATTCTTGTCTCCCATACGCATGTTTCTATCTTACATGCACACCCTTTCCTCATCCTTTAGGCTATGTATATGCAAAAATTTAAGAGCTGGGCATGCCTATACAGTCTACTCACTATGTCATCTGGGTTGTGCACCATTTAGAAGGTATTGTGTGCATTGTTACAGCCAAGGGAAAGTGTGTTTTGTGTTGTTTCCAAGAAAATAAAAGAAAGGATTTCCATGCAATGCACAAATAAAAGAAAAAGAGAAGTGAAATAGCTGGAGCGTGCACCGACCAAATTGAGGGTTTTTGTTCTATGAGCTTTGTCCCACACTCACTCGGTTATAGAATAGAAGTGTTTTTAAATACGTGAGCACACTGTTGGCATTGTAAGTAGAAGGTAGGTGAGGGCTTTCTAGTGGGACCAACCAGGTGTGAGTGCCAAGATATTTTTGAAGTAAATTTGATTATTACTCAATGGGATTTAATCCCACATTTCTCGTGTGAGAGAAGTATGAGTTATTTATAAGAAAAAACTCACAACAACATGTTGCCCAAGTATGGACACAAGTATGAAGCTTTCTCTAGCGACCATGGATTCAAGGTGCTTGGCTAGCAATGTGAGTTGGTGATGACATGGCAAGTGGGTCCTAGGTGTAGGTAAGTAATTTTGATGAAGTGTGCAAAGATGGATAGGCTGACTACCTCGAGATACACATCGGTGATCTGATGGTGCTCGCATGACCGCAAGGAGGGAATTCAATCCTTGCGATCATACAACAAGGTGACACATGGTAGCTTCAGTGAGGTGGTAAGGAGGTTATAGGTGGATGCCCAGAGTAGAGAAAATGGCCAACCAGACAACACCATGTGGTAAATTTAAAAGTTGCATCTAGGTGGAGATGAGGTAGTCATCCAAGCAAATCAGGTGGTGCCATGTGGCACATGGGGCCCATTGAGGTCTGTGCATAAAAATGATTTAAAAGACCAAAAATAATCTATAATGTGCATACTATAGTCCAAAATTTGAAATATTTAAAACTGTTTGCACAAGAATGTTTAAATGTTCAAGGGGTAATTCTTATCAGAAGTATAGAGTATCATATACTGCCAGAAAGGTCTCGAAATGAGGAATTTTTTTTTCTAGTCCATTTTGGTGTAGGATCAAATCAGTATGAATAGAATGAAGAAACAACGACTCAACTTAAATTTGGGAAAAATAAAGAGGTTAGTTCTGTAGATAAAATCAGATTTCTGAGCAATTGTAAAAGGTTCAACTCAAGATATTTGGGAGAAGGGATAGGTGTTGAAACGAGGATGAATATGATGGTTTTTCCTTTTCTACTTATAGGTATTTCTTTGATTTGTTTGAGGGTTCTGAAATCATGGTCTCCATAGAGGGTTTGAAGTTGTGCTTAACTCCTGGAGTTTTAGTCATTTCCTAGTTCCATTAGGATGTAGCAGTTCCTTGTATTAGACAATATTGTTATATCAAAAGAAAGCTTCTAGTTTTTTGCATATTATTGAAGTGGTTTAGATCTTGAAGCAAGTATATACAGAGGCATGATCCTCATACTTAATAAAAATATCATTTCTCATTTCTCTGCATTTGTACCCATCTAATGAGTTTTGAATTTTCTAATTCATTATATGGATTTTTATCCATGCATGTGTTGTAATTCTCTAGTTCTGATTCAGGATCAAATTAAATGATGCTCTTGATGAAGCATAGATTCATTGGGTTTTCACTAGGATGTTTGTAAGCAGTGTGGGTTTGGGTGTTTATATTTATGGTTTGGATCTATGATGAAGATTAGTAGTTGGATTATGTATTCTATTGTGCATTAGAGACTCTAGACCAATGGATAAGGCACTGGTCAAAAGAAAGTAAATTCTGCAATGATGTGTCTAATACAGTGTGTTACATCCCACAAATATTAATCATTACCAATCCCAAAATCCCTCAAATTCTTGAGGTCACAAGACCATTTTGTTTCATCATAGCAATGGAGAGTCAATGAATGACTGGTTATCATTTAGTACTTTCTTGCTATCATCTGCTTTGTTCAATCCAGTTTAAAGTCCTAAGAGTGCCATATGTTACTAGATTAGGTACACCTGCCTTGGTTTTGCAGAGCTAGAAGTGAAGAAGGTAGTCATCCCTATAGTTGGTCCAGTTACCTACAAATATCCCCACATTTGGATCTAACCCATCCTAAAAATTAGTCTTAGGCATATTGGTGTCTCTTTGAGTGTAAAATCTTTTTCAGGAACCAATAGTAGGATCTTATCAATGGTGTATGATTGATGTAAGGCATCAACATATTATAATGTATTGTCTTCTCTATACATAGCTCTTTGTTGCAGTGATTTAATTGACTCTATTTCCCATAGGATAAGGCACTAGTCTATGAGAGACTTAGGGTATTTCGGGGGTCCATTCAACCCAAAAAAATTAAATGAAATCATTTTCCCTTTCATGTTTGATAGGAGGATTTATAAGTCCATTCTAGTTTTTAGATTCATTCTATGCAAGTAGGATATAGCATAAGACTTGGTGAAAATTGAGGTACAGGATACTTATAGGATTTTGAAAGCTATTCCATAGTCATATATCTGCATTCTTGTTGTTTGCCACAAAACATTATGTATGTGAAGATGAGGTATACCAGCCTAAGTAATGTGGAGCTCAAAGTGTAGGAGGATCATTCTCTTGGTCCTTGTTAATTAGCCCTTTTTATTGTTAGATTTGGAGTATTTATTGAGAGTTAGTGACACTAATTTGTTAATTGAATTATAAATCTGATAGTGGGGGAAAAAGGAACCAACATGGTCCATGCATTTTTAGTTTGTATTATTTGTTGAAATATATGTTATTAACTTGTATTAATTTTGTTTTACCTCTTATATCCCCCTTCATGACTACCCACAAATCCTCTACCTCTCCATCTTCTTAGGAGTCCTCACCCACGAAGGAGCCCATAAGCATTACTAAACATCCCAAGTGCAAAAGAAAGAGATGAGGTAATAAAAAACTAAACTACCAACAAATTATAGTCCAGTATTTAGTTATTTTGATAGTATTTGAAGATAAGATATCTAATATAGCATTTGAATTGTTCTTGTGCAGACAACCAATGAGCCATGCACTACTTTGAAGAGGCTCAATTTTGATGATCCAGCATAGTCATAGATATTGATAGAGATATATAGATTTAGTTGTGGTCATTAAATGACATTTATGTTAATATGATTTAGAAAAAAAAAGAGGGGGTTGAATCAGTTGTTCTTGGGTCTAGATGTATAAAACAAACTTTAAAACTCTTCAACAGATCAGATCTAACAACCAATAGCTACTTGGTCATTACTGATTGCATAACAAAAACATATAACAGTGCAGTCCACTATGCAATAGTATCCTACTTGCAAAACATAAAAATGTTCAAACCAAAACATTCACACAAGTATTAACACCAAAATTTATAGTGGAAACCCAATTTGGGAAAAACCACTTTGTAACATGTTACTATTATTTTCACTCTTCTGAAGTGAGCTTTGTGAAAAGCCAACCCTGTCAAAGGTTACAAACACACTCTCAGGTGTGACCTGATTAAAGAATTTAAACCACTTTGTTAAAAGTGTGCCTTGTTATAGGACTTACATACAATCCATTAGAATGCAACCTTGTTCAAAGGATTTATACAAATGACTGTTAGGTTAACCTCTGTTAAAAGGATTTTGACTAATATAATGGTTAGAAAGTAACAATAATATTTGATCTAAAAAACATACAACTCACTTTGCAAATATCAAATCCAATTCCATACAAATATGTTGGCTTACTGACTGTAAACCTTTTCCATCTCCATCACTGATCTGCTTAGAAATCTCTTCAAGAAATCACAACACTTCTCCTTTAGCCTTTTTCTGCTTATACAGTCAATAACATCAACAAAACTTACAGCATCCTCTCTCTTTACAACCTCATGCTTAGGTTTTCTTAATACTTCCTCAATTAGGTCAATAGATCTTTTTCTGCTTAATCTTCTCTGTAGATCTTAGGGTTAGATCAGATTCATCAAATTCTTCCAACTTTATGTTCTTCATCTATCCTTTTAGAAACATCTCAAATATCTTAATAGATTTATAATAAAACATTTTACAATGCATTAAATGCTTTCTTACAATTAATAAATAAAGTCAACATGATTCACATAATCCAAGAATTCAACTATGCCAACTAGGAATTTGAATTCTTCCTCAAATGTAAATTACTGACACTTAGTCAATATTGTGTTCAACTCCTCAGTCTTCACTAGAAAGCTTGGTCACCACAAAAACTATTTCCTCAACTAATATTGTCTTCCTTGGCAATTAATTGATGTTCGGTCAACATTGAAATTACTCGGCATATACTAGCTCAGTCGACACTAACATCACTCGGCTTAAACTATATTTCTTCACTTTTTCTCGGTTAAGCCTACTCGTTTGTCTTCATTCTTACTTATATAAACAAAACATTATCTTATCATTGTGCCACATAATCAAGTACTCATTGAAGTATCAAGATAACTCAACCTTTCCTTATGTGCTATTGTTACCAACCTTGCCTATCCCCTTCACAACAATCAAATCGATATAGTACTTTCTTAAATATTAAGAGTCTTACTAGTTAAGGTTTGGCATCAATAAAACTACAAAAATTTCTTCAATTATAGTTTCCAACAATCTCCCTCTTTGGCATTGATGGCAATACTATATGAATCACACAAGAATCACCAACCAATCCAAAACTTATATGTCCATCAGAAATATTTATAATATCCTTAGCTTCATTCTGATATAGAATCAATTAGCCTTGCTTATATGACCATCCACACAGTAACATTCTTCCTCTGAATCTCTCCCTCTTACTTGATCTTCCATGAAATTTCACCATGTGTAGTATTCATCTATGATCATCTCCCTCTTTGACAAAAATTCCAAAGCAACAACTAAAACATACATCCTGTAGATGTAGATATCATCCTTTCAGTTCAATAATAGTATTTCTTCCTCTGTCATCTTTGCTTATGACTAATTATTATCTTTTCTATTCTTTTCACAACTCTAGGTTGCTCCTAAAGTGTGACCTATCTCTACATCAATTTGTCAGATACTCTTTGTAGCACATTTGATGTAGTGCTCGTAGCATGACTAGGCAGCCTCAGTTAAGGGAAGAACCCCTAATTGTTCTCTCAGATATTCATGATCTTCTTTAGGTAAAACTTTAGTGAATATATTTTCTGGTTGTTCCTTTGTATTCACATATTCCATTTGGACCTCTTTATATTGTACTAGTTCCCTTAAGTAATGATACTTGATGGCGATGTGTTTGGTCTTTGTGTGCATTACTAGATTCTTAGATATGTTGATAGCACTTGTGTTGTCACAGTAGATGACAACTGGTTCAATGATCTCTTCTTTCATGCCTACAAACAATTGCTTTATCCATACCAATTTTGAATAGTTCACTATTGTAGCCACATACTCGGCTTCGGCAGTAGATTGGGAAATACAATTTTGTTTATTTCTTGTCTAGGAAACTAATCTCTATCCAAGAAAGAAAGCTCCACCACTAGTACTTTTTCTATCATCCACATTTCTTGCCCAATCAGCATCAGTATACACTTTCAGTTCAAACTGTTCATGCTTCTTGTAGTACAATCCGTAGTCAGCAGTCCCTTTCAAATATCTCATTATCCTTTTGATAGCCATCATGTGAGTTTCCTTAGGATTGGTAGAGAATCTTGCCACAATCCCAACAACTAGAGCAATATCTAGTCTATTGTGTACAACATAATGCAATTTTCCAATCATGGATCTATACAAGGTCTAGTTTACCTCTACAACATAATCATTCTTAGACAACTTTTGTGCAGTGGCCATGGGAGTACTTACTGGCCTTCAATCTTCCATACCAAAGGTTTTTAGTATCTCATGAACATATTTAGACTAGGTGATGAAAATTCCTTTCTCCATCTGATATACTTGTAAACCAACAAATAATTTGATCTCCCCAAACATACTCATTTCAAATTAGTTTGCATTTCATTTGAAAATTTCTTACACAGGGCATTTTTTCCACCAAATATAATATCATCTACAAAAATCTTAGCCAACAAGATTCCTCTACCTTCTTCATCTTTCATGTACAAATTACTTGTCATTTGTCCTTGACAATCCAATTTGTATTAGGTAGTTTTACAACCTCTCATACCACACTCTGGGAGCTTGCTTTAGTCCATACATTGCTTTATTTAGTTTGTAAACCATGTGTCTTTTGTTTTGATCAACAAATCCTTCTGGCTTTTCAATGTACACTTCTTCTTCTAATATACCATTTAAAAATGCAGACTTGACATCCATTTGGTATACCTTGAAATCTTTTTAGGCAGCATATGCAAGTTCTTACTCCTTCCAATATAGCTCCAGGGGAAAATTTCTCCCCATAATCTATTCCTTCTTCTTGTGTGTAGCCTTTTCATACCAGCCTAGCTTTGTATCTTGTGATTTGACCATGCTCATCAACTTATTTTTGAATACCCATTTTTTTCCAATGACATTTTTATTTTCTGATCATGGCACCAGAGTCCAAGTATCATTCTTCTCTATCTATTCTATCTCCTCATTAATTGCTTGTATCCAGTCTTCATTTTCTAATGCCTCCCTTGTTTTCTCAGGCTTGAATTCACACAATAAACATGTAGGATCTCTTGTCTTGCTTCTGGTCAGAACTCTAGTATCTTTGTCTCCAATGATCTGTTCAAGCTTGTGATGTCTCCTTACATATTGTGCCAAAATAGGTTTTTCTCTCCTTTCTTCTTGCTCTTCAAGTTCACCAACAAGATTTTCAGATTTAGCTTCTAAATTCTTGGCAACCTCTTCCTGATACTCGAAAGCTTCCTCATGTCACTCAATATGTTCTTCTTGTCTCTCAGCATTATTTTACTGATGCTCAACATTGCTTACCTAAGACTCTGCATCAAGTGAAATTTTGTCACTCATGTCTCCTTCCTCTATATACACAAAAGATCTATAATCTTTCGGTTCTCTCTTGCTTTCAGCTTCATTTTTCTCTGCATACTCATCAACTTTGACATTCACACTTTCCACAATTTTGTTAGTGTTAGAGTTTAAACACTTGTAATCTTTACTTTTTGTGGAATAGCCTAGGAATATGCCCTCATCACTTTTAGCATCAAATTTTCCATTCCTATTGTCCTTTAGTATGTAGCATTTGCTTCCAAAAATTCTAAAGTACTTTACATTAGGTGCATACCCATACCATAACTCATAAGGTTTTAGATTTGTACCTTTTTTTATCTGTACTTGGTTAAGAGTATAAATAGCTATACTTACAGCTTCTCTCCAATACTTTTGTGCAACATTATTTTCAATCATTAATGTCCTTGCACAATCCATGATAGATCTATTCCTTCTCTCTGCTATACCATTTTGTGGAGGTGTCCTAGGTGTAGACATCTATCTTTTGATCTCTCTATCATTGCAAAATAGATTGAATTCATTGGATATGAATTCTCCACCTCAGTTAGATCCCAGACATTTCAAGTTCCTACCTATTTCCTTTTCAACCTTAGCCAAATACCACTTAAAAAATTGAAAAGCATCATATTTTTCTTTTAAGAACATTACAGTCATCATTTTGGTATAATCATCAACAAACATGATAAAATATCTAGCACCACAATAGATTTGTACCCCCATAGGTCCAAAAAGGTCACTATGAACCAAATCTAAAGCATTCTTAGAAGTAAAAGTCTTGCTCTTGAAACTAGAATTTGTCATCTTACCTAACTGACATTATTTGCACATTATATTCTCAAGTTTCTTCAATCTAGGCAGTCCTCTCACTTTCTTCTTCTTACTAATTTCTACCAGATTATCAAAGTTAACATGACATAGCCACTTATGCCATAACCAAATATCATCAAGTTGTACAATCATACATGTCTCTTCAGATAGGTCAAGATAGAAAAAATTACCTCTTGTCTGTTCTCCACTTCCAATCAGTTCACCAGTGGCATCAAATATTTTGGCCTTCCTGTGATGAAATTCCACTCAGTATCTAGTGATATTAAGTTTTGCAACACTCAGCAGATTATACTTAATACCCTCAACCCAATATGCATCCTCACAAGTGATCTTATCAGTTAGCTTAATCAATCATTTACCTCTAACAGGACATGGTACATCATTACCAAATTTTACACTTCTACCTTTATAATGATCTAAGGTATCAAACTTACTTTTGTCACCAGTTGTGTGGTGTGAACAACCGCTATCAATAATCCATTTATCATTTTTGTTCACATAAGATATCAATGCAGTTTTCTCATCCTCATCAGACTCATCTTTCATTGCAACATAGAAAACCTCAACATCAAAATCATCACTATTAGTGTCAGTCTCTTCTTCAGCAATATAGCAGGATTTCTTACCTTTTCCTTTGTATTCCTTGTACCTTCATTAACCTCTATCTTCTCTTTTGTCTTTATGTTTTTTGTCTCTTTATTCATCCTTATCATCCTTGTCAGGACATCTAACAGCTATATGACTAACTTTATTACATGAAAAACATATAATAGGGAGTTTACCTTTATACTTTCATTTCCCCCTTTTCAGTCTTCTAGCCATAAGATCTTCAAGATCCTCAAGTTCTTCATCAAATGTGTCACTTTCACTTTCACTCTCACTGATGCATATTTCTTTTTCCTTCTTTGACTTACTCTGAACCATTTGTGTCTTAAAAGTAGATTCAACATTAGCAACATTGAAGTTATCATAGTTAGAAAGCTCAAAAGTAGTAAGCTTACCAACCAAACTTTCTAAAGTAAGAACATTGTTAGGGTTACATCTAGATTCCTAAATTGCTGAAATTTTGATGGCATAAATAGGATGCAGAGTTCTCAATACTTTTCCAATAATAGTTTCATCATCAACAGCTCCATTGGCTCCTCTAATAGCATTTACAACTTCTTTTATTCTACCACAATATTGAGCAATCTTCTCACCTTCTTGCATTCTCATTTCATCAAATTTACCTGTTAGGCTCTCAATTTTTTCTCTCAGTACATTTACGTCACCACCATAGATATTTGCAAGAGTGTCCCACATTTGCTTTGCATTAGTGTAGTCTTTGATGTCTTCAAATTCAGGATAACTTAGAGCAAATGCAATCTCCAACATTGCCTTATTGTGCTCTTGTTTAGCTCTCATCTCCTCGGCAGTCAGAGGTGCAATAGGTGTGACATAATCATGCTTGACATAATAGTTTGTAGAATCACCAATATCGGCTAGATGCAGCTTCATCAAACTTTTCCATGCAAGGAAGTTCTCCTTATTTAGCTTCGGTACCTCCTTCTTATACATCCTAATCATTTACTTCAAGTACCTTTAAACTTGTTCTTAGTAAGCACCAACAGCTCCGATACCAATTGTTAATATGATTTAGAACAACAAAGAATGGGGTGAATCAATTGTTCTCAAGTGTAGATGCATAAAAAAAACTTTCAAACTCTTCAATAGATCAGATCTAACAACCAATAGCTACTCGGTCATTACTGATTGCATAACAGAAACATATAACAATGTAGTCAACTATCCAATAGTATCCTATTTGCAAAACACAAAAATATTCAAACAAAAACATTCACAAAAATATTAACACTAGGATTTATAGTGGAAACCCAATTTGGGAAAAACCACTTTGTAACATATTACTATTATTTTCACTCTTCTGAAGTGAGCTCTGTGAAAAGCCAACCTTGTCAAAAGATACAAACACACTGTCAGGTGTGACCCTATTAAAGAATTTAAACCACTTTGTTAAAAGTTTGCCTTGTTATAGGACTTATATACATTCCATTAGAATGCAACCTTGTTCAAAGGATTTATACAAATGACTGTTAGGTCAACCTCTATTAAAAGGATTTTGACTGATACAATGGTTAGAAAGTAACAGTAATATTTGATCTGAAAAACATACAACTCACTTTGCAAATATTAGATCCAATTTTGTACACATATGTTGGCTTACTGACTATGAACCTTTTCCATCTCCATCATTGATCTACTCAGAAATCTCTTCAAGCAATCACAACACTTCTCCTTCATCCTTTTCTACTTATATAGTCAATAAAATCAACAACACTTCCAACATCCTCTCTCTTTACAACCTCATGCTTAGGTTTCCTTAATACTTCCTCAATTAGGTCAATACATCTTTTGCCACTTAATATTCTCTGTAGATCTTAGGGTTAGGTCAGATTCATCAAATCCTTCCAACTTTATGTTCTTTGTCTATCCTTCTAGAAACATCTCAAATCTCTTAATAGATTTACAATAAAATGTTTTATAGTGCATTAAATTCTTTCTTACAATCAATAAATAAAGTCAACATGATTCACATAATCCAAGAATTCAACTACGTCGGCTAGGAATCTGAATTCTTCCTCAAATGTAAATTATTGACACTTGGTCAATATTATGTTCATTTCCTCGCTCTTCACTCAAAAGCTCGGTCACCACAAAAACTGTTTCCTTGGCTAATACTATCTTCCTTGGAAATTAATTGATGTCCGGTCAACACTGAAATTACTCAGCATATACTAGCTCAGTCGACACTAACATCACTCAGCTTAAACTAGATTTCTTCACTTTTTCTTGGTTAAGCCTACCAGTTTAGTCTTCATTCTTACTTAGATAAACAATACATTATCTTATCATTGTTCCACATAATCAAGTACCCATTAAAGTATCAGGATAACTTAGCCTTTCCTTAGGTGCTATTGTTACCAACCTTTCCTATCCCCATCACAACAATCAAATAGATATAGTACTTTCTTAAATAGCAACAGTCTTACCAGTTAAGGTTTGACATCAATGATAATACAACAATTGTTTCAATTACAGTTTCCAACAATTTATACATATTCAACATTTGTATTATATATATGAATATTGACATAATAGATGCCATCTTTTTGTAAATCTATTATTGATTTGGCATGTATGCAATTTTTGGAAATGTACATGAATATTTGTCATTTTTATATATATGAAACTTAAAATTTGACCCAATGTTTTCATTGTGTGCATACCTTTGTACTTCAAAACTTATTTTTTTGTAATTAATCAAACATGTTTTTTCATTATTCAATATAACAGAATTGAAACATGTTTATCAAATTCATTGTGGCATGGATAATGTAATCAAAGTCATATGTGACTTAATTTGATGTAATAAGGCATGAAATGCCAAAATATGTAATGATTTTGTCTATTGTGTCAAATTTTCCTAATTGACCAAATAAGGGTCATAGGAAGATGTTTATTAATGGGTGGTTTATGTGGTTTTTGTTTCTTGTGGGTTGGTTCATGGAATATGTATATTAATATCATTGAATGGAAGTTTGCTTGTGAAAAGGGTACATCTAACATACACATGACAACTCATTGCCCTTTTTTTACATAAACATTGGCATCTAATATGCACATGGTAGCTCATTTCCCTTTTTTTATGCAAAATTTGGCATCTAACATACACATGACAACTCATTGCCCTTTTTTACATAAAAACTAGCATCTAATATGCACATGGTGGTTAATTGCCCTTTTTTATAAAAATTTTGGCATCTAACATGCACATGGTGGCCACTTGCTCCTTTTTATACAAATTTTGGTATCTAACATGCACATGACAGTTCATTTCCCTTTTTTTTACATAAAAATTGGCATCTAATATGCACATGGAAGCTCTTTTTTATACAAAATTTGGCATCTATATATGCACTTTACATCTCAGTGTCATTTTTAAGTACAAAATTTGGCCTCTAAATATGCACATAGAGAACCTTGATGATATACACAAAATTCTCAAAATCATTCTACCATATTGTAGAATCATTCTTCTAGATTGCCCAAAATTAATCAAGAGAACCTTATGGATCAACTCTAACCCTTATTGTGTCAACTATTGCCTCGTGGTCAGATTCATGAATTTTGCTCATGTTCTTGTTTAGAGGTCTACCATGATACTTAATCAATTGAATATTTGTTTCAAAAATAAGGTTAGAGTAACAAATAATATGTCTATGTGTCTCAAAGTCCTCAAACAACCAAGCATTAGAATTCTTGATAGGATACCTACATTTTATAGAATAAAAAAATTAATTTAATACCCAAATCAATGCAAATTGTAATAAAAAAAAGTTTAATAGGTATGCATACAACTAGACTAAAAAATGATACCTTCTAAACCATGTCCCTATGAAAAAAATGGACTTTATTGGGTACTGAATACCCTCTCCATCAATGACTGTAGTTGTCAATTTCTTTTTGGCTTCAATACAATGACACAAAAACTAGTTTGTTCCTTCTTCATTGTTCTCATCTACAATTGTTGCATATACATGACCTAAATTTAATAGAAGGATTAGTTAATACCAAAATCAACATTTATAGAACTAATAAATTGATCTCAAAATTGATTTAACCTACAAAATCTAGAAAAATTACCTGGTTCAACTACCTATCTAATACATAGTAAAAATCCATTAATGCTTCAAATTAGTTCATTTGTAGTTCTCTGGGAGGTTTATATGTATCTAGGGTTTGCAAAGGGCTACAAGACCATTGGTCAATCCACTTTTTTGATTCACATTCATCCCACAAAAAATGCATGCATGAATAGAAAAATAATACAATTTATCTGGTATAAATATCTAATGATGTATTTGAACTTCTAAATGAATGCATGTCGCTTGATCCTATAAGTGTAAAATAATCTAGATAGTTTTCAATGTTAGATTCACATATCAACCAAACATATCTACAAACCATATACTTACATGCATTACCTGGTCCCATCGCAGTGTTACACAAATACACAATTATTTTTGCATTTATTAACACTATGCCACCTTCGTACTTAAATTCTTCTCTAGTAAGATCTCTTTTCACACATTCTCATGCACCATCATGCTCTCCCTTTCCATGCCCTACCTAAGTGAAATTTTAAAAATGTTGTACAACACTTGTCACATGCATCCTAGTCAGCTAGTAGAACATACTTGCATTCTTGAATTGTGTGGTGCAATTGTTTGACCATATTAAGTGTTGGTTGTATCTTATACCTCTTTCCCTTAAACTATCATAGAAGACTGTAAATCATCCTAGCATGAACTTTGAGGAATGAGTATGATCATCACTGATATATAAGTGAGACTCTCTTATAACCTTTCTATCCTCCTCTATGCTATCATGTGCATGCACGAATGCTATGTGTACAAAAATAGTAACTTGTGTAGAGTGGTAATACATAGGTTGCACTTAATTTTGAGGTTTCAGTGTATAATTCTTGGAAAAATCAATGACAAACACAATATTATTGAGGGGGAAAGTATCCTTACACAACTTGAATTGCTCATCTAACCACTTAGCTCTATGTGTGTGACCTATGTACTCATAAACTACTTTCTCTTGAAACATATTCATAAAATTAGCTACACATATATCCCTTTTCACTAACTCACACCTCTTAAATTATTTTCCATCTTGAACACCATATGTGACTGACTTGTATTTTCCAATAAAAACTAATTTCTTACCAATTTCATGTGTGCTATCTAGATGTAGGCATCTAGGCAACTGTTGCAAACCATTGCATGTAGGAAAAAATCCTTTCAAACACACCATCTAATAGTAAATGCACCCATCATCTCATCTACATAGTACACTTAGGAGGTTCTTGTAGACCACATCCTTGCAAAACATCATCGGTGCACAAAGTACAACATATATAATGATAAATATCATAATGCATGAAAAATTCAACATGGACCCTAAAATAACATGTAGTATGTGCATGATTAATCTTAACATAAAATGGTTTTGTCATCTCAAAAAATATTTGGTTACTTTTAATCTAAGGAAAGATTTAACGAAACCTAAGTTCATAAAATTGTGTTTGAGTTATGTCTAAATAGTATTTTGGATGTCACTCATGATTTATAATTCCAATTAGCCTTCTAACAATATCTCTTTGGTTTGGTGAAACCCTTGTTTTTTCATACCATAATTTGTCAATTAGCATTCTTAGTGCATCAACAATAACCTTTTCCTTGCATGGGAGTCTACCCGAGAATGCCCAAATAGAAATATCGTTAGGATCCCCAATTTTCTCTCGCCTCTCTAAGGCATTGTGTAATGTTATTCAAATTATCCTTAATTACTTGCTTATCTTTCTTATTAAACAATATATTTTCATTTCCTTTCCCATTATGGTTGATGTGAGGACACCTCGAGTAACATTAGCATCTTTTGTACATGCATTCATACCAATGGATTGGTATGCATCAAATATATTTCTCACAATAGTTTTTTCACTACTATTTTTGGTTGTTCTTAACCCCAAAATTCTCTTTGTCTCTCTAACTTTCAGATTTTTAATCATTTTTACAACTAATTGGCATCTTCAACTTTGGTTTAAATTTTCAAAATAGTTATTCAAAATTCTTTTAACCATTCTTCAACAAGTTCTTTTATAAATTTTATCATGAATTGGTCTCACAATATTTTCATCAATGTTAATTAGAAACTTTGATTTTCTACAAATTATTCTAGGAGGTGTTCAGATATGTGCATGCTCTTGGTTTTCATTAGGTGCATTATGTGCATTAAAATCATCAAATTGAAGTGATGTATCTTCTTCAAATTCATTAGGTGCATTCATCATGTATTGATTTCAAATGGAGTATGTCCATTGCATTCATCATGTGCATTTGAATTGGTGCATTAGGTACATTTATATTTAAATTTGGATTGTTGTATGTTCATCACTTTCATTAGGTGCATTAGATGATGTACCTCCATGTAACATCCTCATACACTCCCTTTGTCTTATCTTTGTTTCCTCTCATTGTTCATTTGTTCCTCTCTTGCTCTTTTTCATTACATTAATATTGATTGTCCTACACATAACATCATGATGAAAACCCACAATCAAATAGAAAGAAAAAAATTAGCATCATTTTATGATAATCTAAAGTAACAAACCAAAAAAAAAAAAATCATGTCAAAGAAAAATTAACCAAAAAAAGTGTAAACCTGACTGTTACTATCCTAGAAACTTATGCCAAATAATAGTGGGACCTTCAAACAACTTGCAGTGCTGGTTTCTAGGCTGTTGGGAATATATTATATAGATTTTCTCATAACCCATATGGGTTATGGAAACCTAAAACTAACATTAACATTTTCCTCATTACATGTACGGGTTATGAAAAATTAGAGATTCAACTCTACCTTTCCATAACTCATATGGGTTCTATAAAAATACGAACCCAAGAAGGAAGGGAGAGAGAGAGAGAGAGAGAGAGAGAGAAAGAGAGAGAATTTTGGCTCATAATAGATAGAGAAGTTGCTAAGGGAAGGAAGATGAGAGAGAGAGAGAGAGGAAATGAGAAGAGGCATGCCTTTAAATCTCCAAAACACATACTCATTATGAAAGACTTAAAATGTACTTTTTTCTTTTAAAAAATCAAGCGCGTTAGGATGAACACCAAAACCCGCATACATTTTAGGCTTGGAAAAAGGATTGGTAAATGACCCTAAGGTTTGAAAGCCCATTTTCCCTCTAATTTAGTCCCTTTACATGTTTTTTAATCTTCCAACATGAATTCTTGACTTCATCGTCAATAGGTTTACAAATGATCAAGTGGGTATCTTTAAAATTACCACCATAATTTTACATTTATTATCATATTTCTAACCATATAAGTTTTTCAAATTTTCAACAACAATTATTGGATTTGATGAGAAAACAACCCACAACTCCCAAGAACACCTACATGCAAATACCTATCATAGAAAGAGAGAAGCAAAAGCTATGGAGGCCTGAACACATTGATCCATGAGAGAGGAGACATTCTTGATGTACAAAAACAAAAGTTGCAATCAAATAATAATGAATTTTGTTCTCAATAAGATTACAAAAGAGATCAATCCTTATAAAAGAATATCAAAAACTGTAAAAAAGGTGGAGAAATGTAGGTTGCATGATAATAATTATAAAATAATTAATTATTATATGCCTAAAGTTTAGCTTAATTATAAAGACATAATAAGTGACTTAATAATTAAATTAATAAGAAAATAACTTATTACTCTAACACCCCCCCTTAACAAAAACTTTGGTAGAAGCTAAAAATCTAGGAAAGACAAACTGAAAGCAAATGGGTCCCGACAAAAAAAGGGCTGATAAGGTACCCAAGTACAAAAAAGAGTCTGTATAAAGTGGAGAAATAGAGAAAACCACATGGGAAAACTCTACTCCAAAAACAAATAAAGACTAGTATAAAGGAGTGAAGAAGCCTCCAAAACTAGGGAATGTTCCATAAAATAGGAACAAGGATGAACATGTAGAACATCACTGAAGAAAGAAGTTGCAAACTTTGTCAAGAAATAACTGTTGATCTGAAGATCCTCCACTGAAATATGACTAGGTAGAGAAGACTATAATCTATATGAGTTCCCTTGAATGATACTACTCAAATTAGGAGGAAAACAAAGGCAAACACGTGAACTTGAAGATACAGATGGCATAAAAATACCAAAGTCTAAAGAGATAATCTATCAAAGCTAGAAGAGTGCTTCCAAAAATAGGAAGGATTAGAGTGTCCATATGGTAAATGATCCATCTCACTAGAATGCATAGGCACCCATCCACTACATCCACCTAGTAAATAGGATCAAATATTGAATACATAGCTCACACTATCGAACCAAGGAATTAGAAGAACCAATAGTAGAAACCCCCCCATAATGTTGGCAAGGGAGTAATGAGAGTTACACTAAATTGCATGATGAAGAAGAACTAGGAACATCAAAGGTGTAGAGAGATTACAAACACAAATAGAGATACCTAAGGCTAATTTCATTGGAGGAATGCTCATGCATGAAAAAGATAGATGGAAAATAAAGGAAAAACATCAAACTTCCCATGGTAATTTATAATTGAGTGCAAGTAAAAAGAGCATGAACATGTGCAAGATCACATACATGCAATAGAATGGCACTTTATCTCAGTGCATGTGCATAAAATAATGCTAAAAAATTGAAGTATACACTTCTCAAAGAAGAGCAAAGGCTTCTAAAACAAAAGAACATCCTAAGAATATCCATCCCTTAAAGGGAAGAGATCCTAGGACCTGAAACATCCAAGATATCCACCAAATTACAAAAATGCAAAAAACTAAATAAAATATACATGGAGAAGAAAATGGAAAAATGACTCACAGCATTGGAAACTTCTCAGAACAAGCTTTCCAACGATATATCATTTTCCCAAAATAGAGTCTGGATGTGCATGATATGACTCTCAGAGTGTGAAAATAAACCTCTATCCTTGATAGAAAACAACACCATAAAAAAAGTGAAATAAAAAATTCAAACCTCCAAACCTAGGTAGAACTCATAAAGATCTTTCTAACAATATCTCATTTTCCCATTTTTGACACTGTATGCTCAAGTTATGAGAAGAAAACCACAACTATGTTGATGGGCCCAAGAAATGGTGTAGAAGGGTGTTGATGTTAGCACTTCACATGGATAAATAATAAAAAATAAAATAAAATAATAGGCCCTTGTGGCCAAAGTTCTATGGCCCCTAGTCATGCGGGTGACCAATGGACTAGATGGTTGTTGGGGGATGAAGAAGTAGTGGCTGGTGACTATGTGACCTTGGGCTACTAGCATGGGGCTAGCAACTAACAGTTACTACCCGATCAACCGCATGACTATCAGCAGTTACCACTTAGTCACCATGTCTTGTCAGCAGTGACTATTGGCAGTGGCGTGCGAGTGGTGATGAGTCATATTAATGGCATGTTTTATGATGTGTTTTTGTGACTTTTTAGGGTGTTTTTACATGGTTTCATGCAAAATTGAATGATGTTATGTATGGTTTTTATATGTTCTTGGTCAATATTTTCAAATACTCTATAGTTCAATAGGATATGTGATTTAAAGAACTTATGGTTAAAACTTGTGAATTGAATATGACAGATGAATTAAGTAGATATATATATGTGTTTTATTTAATGTTCATCTCTCCTACATTATTTTGGGTTAGGATTCCTATAGCCACATATCATGTAAGAGTTATATAATGAGATAATATCTTTTCTGATTAAAATGATGAAAATATATATGTTTCAAATTTGGCATGTGTTACTAACTCCATGCAAGAACATGTTGATGGCGCATTCATTTGGGCACCATGGTGGAATTGACAAGGTCAACTCTGCAGTTAAAATAATAAAGGTGTAACTACACATTGCTCTACTATATTCCTAGAAGACTTGTTCCTGAAAGTTATTGATTCTGGTGTGGAACATTATGAATCTTAATTGATCCTCAATATTGGAGTGATCATAGTTTTAGGAGTTATTTTCTTAGTGTTTTCTTATAAATAAGTTGTTGATTTAAATTTTAGAAGATTAGAGAAATTTAGGAAAGTTACTATAATTTTGTGAACAACAAATAGAATTACTTTCTATTTTATTTCAAGTGTACCTTTCAATGAGTGAATAGAATGTACTTTACAAGCTCTATCTTTTTATCTTGATCATATCCTATTCACTCATCCAAGGGGGCCCACTTGGTGAGTTAAATCTACTATTAGTTAGGATCTATTTCATGCTTTCTTAGATTTAGAGAGAACTCTATTTTTCCTCCATCCGTTAGTAAAAGAACTAACAAAATATTCCCACACCAAAGGCAAATAGAGCAGTACCTATGTGTGATTACTATTTTTAGTAGATTAAACTTGTTCCTTTCTCCTAGCTTAGCATTTCAAGTTTTTAAGTATTTTAAATTCAATAGTCTAGATGAGTGGCAATTAGGATGATTTAGAGCATATAATTTGTAGATACTCTTTCAAGTCTACGTCCCTAGTTGATACTGTAAATGGGTTAAATGAGTTAATTAGTTTTTGTTTAAGATGTCCAATCTTGAATGAATGAGTGTTATGCTCTAAGTATCTAAAGCATTTATTTGGCTAATCATTTTTGGCATCATTGTCAGAGATGTTGTCAATCCAAACTTATCCTAAGGGTCATTTTTCCCAAAGCTTTCTTAATATAGGTCCTAGTTTGAATTAATTTTTATGCATAGAAGAAGATACTATCTTGGAAGATTTCTCCCACAAAATGTTCTCTTAGTTTCTGAAGAAATCTTACTCCCTGAGAAGGAAAATCCCCAAAAACTTGACCATGAAGAGAATCAACTATTTGAGAATTCATTTTTTTACCTAAATTAAGCCATTCCAACACCACCACCTCGAGAACATGAATATCAAGAGAATCATTGGGCCTTTGTTGTTCTCAGAGGATGAACCATAGCTCTAAATCCTCCAAGGATGGCACTTCCCACCTTTCCCTTTCCTATTATTGACCTACATGATAATAACAATCTCAATAATATTCCCTTTTCAGTACTTCCCTTTCCTTTTTGAATTTGATATCCTCTGTAGAAGTTATGACTATACAATAGATGCCCATAAGTTGAAGTTGTTTCCATCTACTTTGACAAAGGTAGCACTGTGGTGGTTCATGGGTCTAGGAGACAATGTTTTAAGATACTGGGATGGATGAAAAATGAATTCCTAGAGAAATATAAAGAGTGTTATTGGGGTAGTGATATGAAATGTGATGAAATTTTTAAGATGGCACAAAAAGATGAGGAAAAACTTGAGGATTATGTTGTAAATTTTTTGTTTAGCCTCTAGAAAAACACTCAGCATACTTTGAATGAAGAATATATGAAGCATCTCTTTTTACAAGGCATTAATGAGTCATGTATGGAATCTCTTGACTTGATAGCTGGGGGAGATATCACTCAAGCTACCTAGGATGACATTAAGAGGATATGTCTTAATTACTCTAGAGCTACGATGAAGAAATGAAGAGGGATCATACAATCAAGTAATAGAACTAATGGTGCTAGTGTCTCAAAGATGGAGATATCTAATCTCTTATCTCATTTCAAGAAAGACATCACTAAAAATGTAGCCACTTAGCTAGATACCATGCAAACCAATAAGAAGCATGAAGAAGTAGAGGCTATGTTAAGTGAAATTTTTTCCCATTGTAGGGAAAAGAAAAGGAACTGTAAATGCAAAGCAGTTGCATGCTTGGAGACACAGTCAATGCCAACTGAATTCAAGGCTATTTCTAAGAATGGAGAGGTCTTTTATGTTTCTCAATGGATACCATGGACCTAGAGACAAGGTATGCCTCCTAACCCTTTGTAAAATTTTGGTTTTAGTAATAATCAATGGAAAAAACAAAATTCTCAGAATTTTGGTCCCCAAGGTAAAAAATGGAATAACAATTGGTCTTATCAACCTCAACCACAATGGAGTAAATAACATTAGCAAAAACAACCTCCTCCTAATCTATGGAAATAGCCCAATCAAAATTATCAAAAAAAAAACCAACGGCAGTCTCCGCAAGGTAACTGGCAATAGTCACCCCAATGGGGTCTAGATCATCCTAGTTAGCCTAATCAACAAGCCCTGATGCCACCTTCTCAACAAAAAGCTATAATGACTCCAATTCCTGCAACCAATGCAAGCCCTCAAAAGAAAAATTAGCTACCTGCTCAACCTTCACCAAATCCTAAAAATAGGCATCCTAATCAGCAGAAAACTTATTCCATTATGGTAAATGATATTCACCTAAGATCAAGAGCTATATTACCTGCACCAAAAGGTCCTATTATAACTAAAGTTACCACTGAGAATGATAACCCTAAGAAAGAACCTTATATCCCCACATAGCCTACTGTAGTAACTAAGGATTCACCATTTCCTCAAAGGCCCACACAATCTGTGACCCCAAAGTAAAGTCTAGTTGTAATTGATCTCATCAACTAGCTAAAGAAAATGATTGTGCAAATTCCTTTGTTAGCTGCCCTTAAGGAAGTTGCAATATATAATAAGGCTATCAAAGAAGCTTGTCTTAAACAACCTAGTCAAAAGAAGAAAGACCACAAGACAATTCATGTTCTTGGACAATTATATGATCTTATGTTGAGCAATGTCATTCTACCCAAATATTCTAATCTAGGTAGCCCTGTTGTTACTATTTATATTAATGGTATCTAGATCTAGAATTTTTTGATTGACTTAGGAGCATCCATTTATGTAATGACAAGAGAAGTCCTGTTAAGGCTTAACATCATTATCTTAAGACAAACTCCTACAATCCTTCAGTTAGCTGATAATTCTACTATAAGGCATGATGTCATGGTAGAGGATATAGTTGTAACACTTGATTCATTAAACTATCCCTCAGACTTTGTGATCTTATCTCCCAAAGCTACTCTAGGTGGTTATCCTTTAATCTTGGGAAGACCTTGGTTAGCCATCGTAGATGCTTGTATAGCTTGCCACTCTAGAAAGATAACTATATCAGATGGAGTCAGTACTAAAAATTTGACTTTATATTCTCCTGCTAAACCTTATATGGAACTTGTTCAAGTTATTTTGACTGATCTTGGTGACTTTGAGCTAGAGGTAAATTTAGTACATTAGTTAATAGTTACAAAGAGGAATCCATTTATGATATCCCAAGAAGAAGATGACATACTTGTTTCCATTCTTACCAACAAATATGGCATTGAACCATTTTCCTGTACTATTCCTAATTGTTCTTTGCAAACCATACTACCTCCACAAAGCTCACCTCAACTTCCTACAGCAAATGATTACCTTCAAACATTGGTACCACATGAGATTAACTCACTAATGTAGAGGTGGTGTGGAAGTCTTCTTGAGCCCATACCCTTATTTAAATGAGTGATCAATTAGTCAGCAAGTGAGACAACTTCGTACATCAAACATCCATTTAAGGATCCACTATCTAGGTCTTCTCCTAATGCACCTAGAGCCTCCAAGTTATCAAATCTCCAAGAAAGACTTCCAGCCTTGTTCCAACACCTTAGAAAACCTTAAAATGGTCAATGTTCCATGTTCCACCATCCCTCCAAGTCTGGTCAAGTCATCTTCCACCAATCCACTCCAATAGCCCTTTAGGCTAGTAGCCCTCACTAGTCACCAATCTGCCCATTTCTCTTAAACTTCCAAAATAACTCAGAAAACCCTTTACTGGTCTAGATACCCTTTTTGGTTCTATAAATCTTACCCAAACCCCAAGTTATACTTCTTTGGACCATATACAAGATCCAATAACCTAGCAGCAACCACAAACTAGGCCTAATTCAACCCCATTCAAAAAGAAAATTGTATACATACTCATCCCCTTGACTCCCAACCAAGTAAAAGTATTTACTAAGGTTAAGAAACAATATATTTTCAATGTTTTAAGGTCTCATCATCACCTACCCACTCTTCTAGCCTCCGAACCCTTACTTCTAGGGTCATTTATCTAGGGCTTCTTCACAAAGACCTTTACCACTTCCTCCAGATCAATCTAATTTATATAACACATCATTATGGATCCTAACATCCATATTCCATCATAAAAATCATCTACCATTAAGGGCATTCAACCTCCAAGTGACTGGTGCCAAAATAAGGCACTCTCCAATCAACATCTTTCCACCTTTCTATGGCTCCACCAACCCATTTCTCCTTATCCCTGCATAAAACCACTAATATATAAGGATATATTACAACCTTGACTCCTCCTACAAATTAAATTTTTCATAGGGGTTGGGAGAGTCAATCCATTTAGGAGACTACAATCCCAATTCATTGTTGCAATTAGAAACCTAAGCACAATCAGAGACACCAGTCAATCCCCTTACCTTAACACCAATTGAAACACTAAAATAGATGTAAGAACATGTAAATGAAACAAAAATCAATGGTTTTACATCATCATCCAAACATCAACACATCACAAAATACGTTTGAAGTCTTGACCTTTGCTGACTATACCCACGAGAAAATTCACTGTTGGAAAGAAATGACTATTGTTTTATTGATTGAAAAAAAATTCATTGGTTTCTTTACACACCAATCTCTCCATCATGTGGATCCACATTGATATAGACTCCCATTCTTCCAAAAACTGACTGCAACCATTCTAACTACCTAAATTGTCTCCAAAACAGTCCTAAACTAACTGTCAAAACAAAATATGATTAAATAGTGTTGTCAAGTTGACAATCAATGTTATCAAGTTGACAACCAATGTTTTCAACTCGACAACATGACTCTCATACCCCTCCTAGGACTTTAAAAAAGGTTTCAAAACAATCTTATTAACCACACTAATGCCCACATGAGCCTTATAGGCTATAATTGCATTAAAATGCAATTTTACATATTTTTGGCATCTTTGCACTTTGAGTGCAATTACGTGATTTAATGGCATTAATCACCATATTAAAAACTTAGATAACCATACAGGTCTTTGACCCTTACATTTGAGCTTGGATACGTTAATTGACCCTAAGGTTATATCCTTAACGCTCATGCCATTAAATAGCTTACATGACATCATTTGTGATCCCATTAACCAATGATCACAATCATTACAAAATATGATGTAAACAACAAGAAATGACCAATCATGGTCCATTACAATATCAAATGACTTTAAATGGTCTTGTCCCATTACCCAAGGATCCACAATAACCCTGTTGTACCTTCTTGGTTTAGGTGTTGATCTTAGTGCTCTTGCACCAATCACCTTCATTTGCAGATGTCGTCACATGTTGGATAAAGTAGTCAAAGTAGAAATTTCCTCAGGTAGGGAGTTGAATGTTAACTAGAACCTTACTTCTAAACATTCAACACAAATTCTCAAGCTCATACAAGATAGCCAACAAGATTTTCTTGGGATTACACAAATATGAAGGGATTGGATGCAAGGCTTTGTACCCACTGAATTTACATCAATCCTCATTGTAAACCAGTCAGACAACCTCAAAGAAGAATCAACCCAACTCTAAGAGACAGTCAAAACTGAATTGCAAAAATTAATTGATGCTAGTTTTATTTATCCAATTTTTGATAGTTAGTGGCTCTCATCTTTGGTCATAGTTCCCTTGATAAAGGGGAAAATGGAGGGTGTGTGTGGATTATAGAGAATTGAATACAAAAAAAAGAAGGACCACTTTCCATTTCCTTTTATAGATCAAGTCCTAGATAACCTAGTTGGCAAAAAGTACTTTTCATTTTTGGATGGGTTCAGTGGATACAACCAAATAAGATAGCACCTAAGGACCAAGACAAGATAAAATTTACATGCCCATGGGGAACTTTTTCATATTCTATCTTACCTTTTCAATTATGTAATGCACCTACTATATTTTAAAGAGCAATGATTAGTATTTCTTCTGACATATCTGTTGATTGTTTTGAAATGTACATGGATGACTTTATTGCATATGGATCCATGTTTGAGGAGGCTCATGCCAACTTAGAAAAATTCCTTAAAAGATGCCAGGAACACAATCTCTCTCTTAACAATGAGAAGTGCTATATGATGACGGAAGAAGGAGTTTTTTTAGGGAACTAGCTTTCATCATTTGGAATTCAGGATGATCCAGCCAAAATAGAAGTCATCAACACACTTCCCACACCAAAAAAGTAGAAGGATGTTCAAATTTTTCTAGGCCATGTTCGTTACTATAGGAGATTGATCAAATATTTTAGTTAAATCACAACTCCATTGTACAATCTCTTAAAGGAAGAATCATACATTGAATGGACTGAGGACTATGAACAATTATTCTAATAGTTGAAGGATGTCTTTACTAAAACACCTATTTTGAGAGGACCTTATTGGAATTTTCCATTTCACATCCATACAGATGCATTATAATATGCTATAGGAGCATGGCTTGGGAAAAAATAAAGGACTAGTAGAGTGTGCAATCTATTAGATAAGCAAGAATATACATGGTGTTGAGCTAAATTATAGTGTCACTAAGAAGGAATTATAAGAAGTTATATATGCACTCAATAAATTTATACACTACATTACTAGTTATGAAGTATTTGTGCACACAGATCACTCAACAATCAAATATCTGATGAACAAACCTGCTATCTTAGGTAGGTTAGCTAGATGGTTACTCCTCATATGAATATTTTCTCTCTATTATCACTCATTATCCATGGTATGCAGATATAGAAAAATATCTTGCTAGAGGAAGCACACCTCCACACTTCTCTCATAAGGAATGCAAAATCTTAGTTGAGAAAATATTTAACTTTTCATGGATTTTAGGATTTATGTTTTATACAAGTCCAAACTAATTCACAAGAAGATGTGTTCTTGAAGATGAGACATATGACATCCTTCATGCATATCAGGATGAACCATGTGGAGGACACTTTGTAGCAAAGCGCACAACATTCAAAATTCTCACCATTGGTTATTACTGGCCTACCCTACACAAAGATGCTTCTAAATATACCAAACATTGTGATAGATGTCAAATAATGGGCTGACCAACCAAATCAGATGAAACGCCCCTGCAGCCACAAGTAGTGGTGACACCATTTGATAAGTAGGGTATTGATTTTGTGGGTCCTATCAAACTTTCCTCTCATGGTAAGTCCTATATCTTAGTCTATACTGATTATGAAATGAAATAGGTAGAGGCCAAAGCAATGAAGCATGATAGAGATAAAAAAGTGGTTGAATTTCTATATGAATCCATATTCACTAGGTTTGGTGTACCTAGAGAACTAGTCATTGACCAAGGTGCTCAGTTCACCTCAAATATCATAACAACCTTGATGAATAAATATACAATCTGACATGGGAAATCTTTGCCATGTCATGCATAGGATAATGGTCAATCTAAAATCAAAAATAGAGAAATAGAAGCCATTCTGACCAAAACATTTGTTGTACACAAAAATGATTGGGCCACTCGACTTCCTGAAGCCATTTGGGCATATAGGACTGCATGGAAAACTACAACTGGTTTCACACCATTTGAGTTAGTTTATCACAAATCTGTTGTCATGCTTGTCAAGTTTCACCACAAGACACTTAGGACAACACTTGAGCTAGATATAGATCTCACTAGGGCTCATCAAGAATGGCTCCTCCAACTTAACAGCCTAGATGAAATCAAAAAATCCTCTTTGTACAACACAAAGATTATTCAGCAACAATGAAAGAATTGGCATGAAAGTTCATTAAAGATAAACAATTAGGTATGTGTGCTAAAATGTTCTCACACTTCTATGAATCATTGCATGCACGGAAATTCAAGAATGAACCCTCACAAATCAATCCATAGCTCTCTATGCATGGAGTTGCAAGATTATGGATTTGCTCTCAGTTAGAGCTATGAAGCATATGACCTTGCTAGTCAACCACACAATGAGAGATTCCAAATCAAAGACAAGGGCAACAATGCCAATATCTCCAATGAAATCCAAATGAATGCAATGCAATGCAAAATTAATCTAAGATGAGCATGCAAGTATGCAAATTAGGTTATGAAAATAGAAATGAAAGAGTTAGAAACCCTCTAATTAAACTATGTGAGATTAATCTAAAAAATGAAAGGAAATGATACCATGATGATTCAACTATGATGCATGCTAGGATGTGATGTAGATGCAAGATGAATGCCAATGATGCTCCAAATTTTCAAAACTTGATGCAAGAATGTCTCCAAAAGTTTCAAGATGACTTAGAAAACTTGTAGCATAACAATAGCATAAAATTCAAGTGTATGCAAAATGAAGAAGAGAGCTCTTCTTTTATAGAGAATGAGAATCAATGGACGATCAAGATTAAGAGGCAAAAGACTTAATCAATGATGGAGAAAAATAGAAGCTTGATCCTTGTGCACAAATATCCTCCAATAGGAAAATAGGAGTTGAATTTAGTGTCCATATGAGACAAAAAATACTTTTTCTCTTTTTATAAAATAAGAATAATACTTTATTTGTGCAACTTAGGATAAGAGGAAAAGTGGAGATTTTTTATTTAAATAAAAGGGGAGGAAATTCCTTTTAATTAAATAAAGGCTTAGGATAAAGTGATTTTATTATTTAATTAAAAGAGATTTTTAATTAATTAAAAGGGATTTATTAATTAATTAAAAGGGAGCATGTTCTCTTAATTAAATAAGATTTTTGTTTATTCTCTTTTAAATTAAATAAGGCTCAAACCTTAGGAAATACTGAATTGATTATGATTTGATCAAGGAAATTGATATAATTGATATTGTTGATATTTGAAAATGTTGATTCAGGGATTTGATAAATTGCTAAATGGGGGCCCAAAGTCTAGCCAACCATTTTAGGGTGCATACATTTGCCCCTCTTTGACTAATGTGAGATCGATTTGGGATCACATGCAGTCAAAGAATGAAGTTGAAATGTGAGATCGATTTGGGATCACAAAACAACTCAGATGTGAGGTCGATTCGGGATTATATCTGGACAAAACATAAACAAAGGATTTTGGACATGAGGTCGATTCAGGATCATATCCAAAATAAGAGATAAGAATCTCAAGCTTGAGCGAAAGCTCACAGAAAGATAGTTGAATCAAGAAAATCAAGGAATCAATGATTAAAATCCAATAGGTACTGCCCCCTCGGAATCGAAATTAAAATTAGGTAGAGAGGAACAGCAAACTGATAAAGAGTTGATCAAATCATAATGAAATCACAATCGAAGATAAATGATAATAGGATAACCATTAGGTAGTGAAAACATGCCCCAGTGATGAATTAGAAGAAAAGAAGTGGGGTGAATGGAAGACTAGAAGTTTGAAAGACATGAAAAGGAAGAAATTCCATCAAAGATCGAAGAATTATGCCTCAAAAGGTCAGTTAACTATACAAAAGAGAATGAAATGTGAGTTTGATGATCAAGGTGAACATAGATTTCAGTTTCAATCCTGAAATGAATAGAAAATGATGTGATATGAAAGACCATAAATGAAAGATATGATCAAGAAGAATCAAAAAATGAGCACAGTTGACCAACTAGTCCATAGATGATAAAAAGAAGAGCTCTCTCCATATGCAAGATGTAGAAACTAAATGATGATGAACCTAAGAATGCAAGCTACTATGAAAGTGGTTGACTTGCAAGGTCACAATGCCTATAGACATCTAATTATCATCATCAAGCATTATTGGTAGTGTCATAAGATCATACAATGCACACTAGCATAACTATGTGGATATGAATATGATCTTTATCAGATAGAAATGTGGAAATCTCACCTAGGCATCAAAGACATGGAGGTCAAGATGACTAATACAGTGAGATTACCTAAGTTTGATATGGCGAGATTATGCTTGTATCAAGACACATGAAAGTCAGGATAACTAGAAGCATGCACTCGCAAAATAGTCAAGGATAATACCTTGTCAATCCCTAGGGTCAAGTAGGACTAGGATCAATGCTCATGATAGTTAGGATCAATGAAATATACCCACAAGTAGATAAAGAAAGAAAACATGTTCTCATACCCTCAGTCTTCTAGCTATGCATCATCAAAAACTTCTCAAGGAGCGACCATTCATCAAAGAAATCCTCATAGACAACACATAAAGAAAAATAAAGTTAACATATCTCAAACGAATTGATTGTTTAAGTGCGTGTGTGTTGGTCATAGAGTCAGACTCTGGTTATCACATCTACCAATGAGAAATATCACATCATACTAGACTATTGGGTAAGACATCTGATAAGTGTTAAGAAACACTTGACACAAGGGTAGTGTTGAAAAACACTGTTTGGGGTGGTGTTGAAAAACACCTGTTGTGGAATGCCCCAAGAGACAAACACACCCAAAGGACCTATGCTAACAGTTATGCCCCCTAGAAAAAGATAAAGACCAATTCCAGGCTATGCCAAATAAGGTCAAGAAATGATGGAGAAAGGTTCAGTGTCGATGATGCATGCTAACAAATTGGAGTGCAAAGACCTCAAGTAGCGCCTATTTCCAGGTTTTCACCACTTGGAGATGCTTTTGATTTTTTAATTTTTTTGTATTTTTTCTACCAAGGTGCCTATTTCCAAGTTTTCACCAAGGCACTTTTTCTATGTTTTTCATTTTTATTTTATTTTTTGAATTTTTCTATTTTTCTATTTTCAATTTTTTTATTTTTTTGAATTTTTTTGAATTTTTTTGGAAGAAGGCAATCTTTTTAGATAATGCTCCTTGAAAGGATAAACCTTGATATGCCAAGGATTCAAAATGATATGCTCAAAGATGCTGATAGGGAAAGGAAGATGGAAGAGAAAAATGGAGGATAAGGTTTTATGTAAAGCGAGTGAGGTTGGAAGATAGGAGGAATAGGCAAATGAGGAAAAAGGATAGAAGGTAGAAGGATAATGAATGGAAGGATTGTGAAAGGGTAGATGGGAAGGAAGGAAAGATCAACATCAAAACACACCTTGAAGGGTGGTGAGAAGATGGAGGAAATGTGAATGAAGGAATATGAGAAGGAATATGGTGAATGTTTAGCAGAGGTTACGGTTTAGGCACATGGAATGGAAGAATGTTTTTGGAAGAAGATGAAGTGGAAGCCTTTGGAAGCTTGAATGTCAACTTCACTTTTTGTTCAATATTAGACTCTCTTAAGAGAGACTTTGAAATCCATATAGTCTTAGGCTTTTCATTTCTTTTTGATGATCTAGAGAGGATATCTTCAATGATGGATTTTGGAACCCATACTTGTCTTGTAGTTTTATTCTTAGATATCTCTTTTGACTTTATGCCTCCATGTCGATTAGAGGAGACATGCTGATCTTTTTTTTATGGATTCTTGTATTGCTTCTTTTTCTTGTATTGAACATTCAAGTTACTTCTAAAAGACTTGGGACTTGTGGAAGGAGGAGAATATGAATGGTTTAGATGGGTGGATGGATGCAAAGGATTCAAGGGTATGCATCTATGTTGATCTTGAGGAAAGATAGGAGATGGAGGGACATAAGGACCCAAGATGGATGACAAATTAGGAGAATTAGGAGGGGAAAGTGAAGGGACATAAGGACCCAAGATGGAAGGAAGACATGAAGTCCTTAGTATTGGTGGAGGGGGTCCAAGGATGGATGAGGAAGATACAAAAGGATAATCAATAAGTTCATCAAAATCTATATGACAACCAAGGACATCAGCATCTTTAGAGTGAACATTAAGATTTTCAATAGGATTGTGTACATCTTGAATAGGAGAAACTTCATTGATAGAACTATTCAAAGCTTGCGAAGACTTAGGAAGAGTAGAAAGTGGAAGCGAACATGGAGTGGTAGAACAAGAAGATGGAATACTTTGATCTTGACAAGGATCATTGGATAGCATAAGTGCATCATTTTTTTTTCTTGATTTTCAATAGGCTCAACATTGGAAGTAATAACACCATTTTTAATAACCTTAATGGAAGTATCATCTTTGGAAACGCAAGTGTAGTAAGGTTATTTTGTTTATCAATAAGCTCAATGGTGTGATTAGTAGCTTGATCTTGCTTAGGAAAAGATTTAAGGCATTGTGGAATAGATGAGGAAGGGTGTAAAGGATTGAAAGAACCATGAAACAAATGAGAGATATTATGAATAGGATTGGATGACATGGAGGGTTCTTGATCTTGATCTTTCTTTAAGTTCTTTTCTTTATCATTTTTAGAGTCCTCTTGACATGGAGCCACTTTTAAGGACAAGGAAGTAGGTTGGGATTGTATGGAAGACTTTGGAAGAGGTGGTGAAGGACTAACTGAAGTAGGCATTATAACGCGCGAAGACTTAGGCTCTTCAGGTTTAGCATTATTGAAAGTATTCGCATCCAAGTGAAGGTTAGCTTGAGTTTCTTTAAAAGGTAGCCCTTGAGGATAACTATAGGGAATCTCATGAAAAGAATTAGGACTTCTGTTGAATGAAGGATTTGTGAAAGATTCAGAAGCTTTAGTAGATGTATGGGTATTGAAGGAAGTAGGGGATGGAAAGGAACCATCACAAGACAAAGGTTTAGCATTAACATGATCTTTCTTGAGAGTGCAATCTTTTTTTTCAACATGAGAGTTCCTAGAGGAAGGATTCTTATAATATTTACATTTCAAATCAGCATGGTGCATTTTATATTCCTCAACAGTAGTAGCTAGATTATAATCAAGGTATTGTTCACAAAACTCATCAAAATTTCTTTCAAAATCTAAATCATATAGATCGCCATCATGATCTTTCCGATATGAGGACCCATTTCCAGTAAGCACAAGGACACGACTAGGAGGACTCTTAGGAATAGAGGTGTCATAGGTATCACTACATTGTCCATCATCATAGTCATCATAGTCATCATAGTCATCATAGGTGGGTGCGTCACTCTTCATGGAAGAGGTATCATAAGGACTATCACATTGCTCATTATGGTATGTCTTGTGAAGAGAAGTAAGACTCTTTGAAGAAGTAGAAGAAGAATGAGATCATGAAGAAGAGGAAATCGAAGACTTAGTGTAGGAAGAGGACTTGGATAATGAGGAATTTGAATAATGTTTAGAAGAGTCATGATAAGATTTGGAAGATGAAGAATGTGAATAGTGTTTAGAAGAATTGTGATAAGATTTAGAAGATGAAGAATGTGATTAATGTTTAGAAGAATCGTGATAACATTTAGAATGTGAGGAATGAAGAGAAGATTTAGAAGATGAAGAATATTTGGATGAGATCATGAGTATGATTCTAGCAAAGGCGTCTGATTTAATCAATTTTTCTTTTATTTTTATCATAAATTCATTACTCATGAGAATTTTGGAGGAACAACACTTTTCAAATATGTCAATGAGCTCAAGATCATCTATTCTTAATAAAGGTTCCAAAACTAGAAATTTGAGATTCATGGTTCTAGAAGAAGAAGAATCAAGCATAGGAGCAATAGAAGAGATAAAATAGAAGAAAATATACTAGATAATAAGAGGAAAAGAATCAAGAAGAAGAGGAAGAAGAATTTCCCATGGGAATAGAATACTTCAGAAGAACATGGAAAATGGAGAAGAAAGAAGAAGACTAAGATTCATCTTATGCAATTGATACCATAACATTCATTGAGATGTTGAGCAACATGACAACACCTAAGATCTGACCTAGACTAACCAAGGAAGACCAAGCTTCTAAGGAGAACTCACTATAGTAGGACATAACTCAGTTTCAATATTCCAATTAGATCTTTCAAAAGATTTCGCAATGATGATCAAGCACATAGAACAACAACTAGGGAGTTCAAGAAAATAGTCTTCAAGCAATGGGCAAGGGACAAAGCAACCTTGCACATGAAAAAAGATGGTGACTTAGTATTCTTTTCCCTAAAGACTCTACTTGTGTATGTTCTTGAGAATGTTTTAGTAGGCACTTAAAACACAACAACATCCTAGCAAGTTGTCTACAAGGCTATACATAGCTCTTCTAAAGGGAGTCCTTGATATACACAAGGTACGTGAGGCACAAATCCATAGATGAGAAGAATCCAAAATCACACAACCGGGGGGAGATGGTAACCCAAATCTCCTCCTTCACTTCTCAGAGGTATAAAGCTCTTTGAGGCTTAGCCAAGAGTGAAATATAACTCATTCCCAAGAGAGGTGTCTTTCGATTCACCACCTGCTATTTATACTCTACCGAAACAAAGGAGTTAAGGTCATCCCTTGAGATGATGTGTCCTTAAGTAGACCTTCTAAAAATAAAAATTAAGCAATTCACTATCAAAAGTATTTAAAGCACTAAAGGTGGAACACTTAACTCTTCAAGTAAATGTGAAGTGAGTCCAAAAAGTGGAACATTTAACTCCTCAAACAAACTCAAAGTGAGTCCGAAGGTGGAACATTTAACTCCTCACACAAACTCAAAGTGAGTCCACAGCTTAGAAAACTAATGAGATTAAGAAAGCATAAAAAGGGGGAAACTTTGTGGAACACTTAACACTCTTTTCAAGTAGACCCCTCCCCTATGTATGAATGCTAACCTTGCATCCAAAGGGTAGTAATGAGAGGTGATTAGAAATAAGCGAGTCCAACACCCAATTTAGCTAACAAGATCAATCAAAAGTAATCTAAAGTTGCTTATCAATACTACTCACAAATGACAAAGGGTTGAATCAATGGAATATTTAACTTTCCAAACAAACATAGAGTGAGTCCACAAAGTAGTGTATTTAACTCCCTATGTAAACAAGGAATGAATCCATGCCCTCAATCACTCAATGAGATATTTGATATTGGAACCAAGAATTACTTAAGGTTTAAACAAAAGCATTCACTTACACAAACTTGTATGAAAGAAAATTTATGTTCATTCATTTCTCATTAAGAGCATCAATTGAAATGTGTTCTATGAAAGCATGTAAACACTCAAGCCAAACACATGAGAGATTCATTTTTAATCCCAAAATCTAAATGTTGTAGAGATATAACAAAATACCTCAAGTCCAACACAATGCGCTTAGTAGATTTTACCTTTTTTTTGTTTGTTTTAAGCATTTTCCATGAAAGCAAGCTATGAACCTTCAAATGAACAAGACAAGAAAACAAGAAACAAGATATGCAATGTATATTCAACTTATGCAAACCCTAAGATGGTTATATATGGAAATAAATTGTTAGGAGAAATAATAACCAGAAAATAATCCAAATGACAACTTACATCATGCATTGAACCACGTGAAAAATAAGTGCATGCTAATCATCAAATACCCTTTTTTTAATTTTGATTTTTTAACCTTGTCTACCAGATTGGACTTATACCACATGAATTTAGACCTTAAACTCAAAATACAAAAAAGAGACCTCTATCAAAAAATAAAGAGCTTTCCAAAAATGTCAAAATTTAAACAAGATCTTTTCATTTGTGCCCTAGAGAACCATTTTCTCAAAACAGACCAATTTTTATAAATCGACCAAATGAGCTATGATATGACCTATAAATTAAAAATAAAATGAATATACCCCCTATATAATTTGAAGAGATTTTAGAAAATATAAAAATTTCCAAAAAATATGCTAATTTGCACCGAAAATTATTTTTTTATAAAAAATCAAGAAAAAATAATAAAAAATTGAAAATACCTCAAAAGATTCTAAATTTTTTATTGGAGTTTCTTTGATATGTTGCCAACTTGAAAAAAAAATTTGAGACCAAAAAACCAAGCCGTTTGGGAGATATGATCAAATCTTTCAAATCTAGGGTTTTCCATCTCCAAACAAATCTGCACAAGGGTTAGCTCCAAAAATAATCAAAACCAACATGCAAGAGGTGGGTTTCCCCATGGTGGGCACCAAAAATGTGTGCTAAAATGTTTTCACACTTCTATGAATCATTTCATACAAGGAAACTCAAGAATTAGCCTTCACAAATCGATCCATAGCTCTCTATGCATGGAGTTGCAAGATTATGGATTTGCTTTCAGTTAGAGCTATGAAGCATATGACCTTGCTAGTCAACCACACAATGAGAGATTCCAAATCAAAGACAAGGGCAATAATGCCAATATCTCCAATGAAATCCAAATGAATGCAATGCAATGCAAAATTAATCTAAGATGAGCATCCAAGTATGCAAATTAGACTATGAAAATGGAAATGAAAGAGTTACAAACCCTCTAATTAAACTATGTGAGATTAATCTAAAACTTGAAAGGAAATGATACCATGATGATTCAACTATGATGCAAGCTAGGATGTGATGTAGATGCAAGATGAATGCCAATGATGCTCCAAATCTTCAAAACTTGATGCAAGAATGTCTCCAAAAGTTTCAAGATGACTTAGAAAACCTGTAGCATAACAATAGCATAAAATTCAAGTGTATGCAAAATGAAGAAGAGAGCTCTTCTTTTATAGAGAATGAGAATCAGTGGACAATTGAGATTAAGAGGAAAAAGACTTAATCAACGATGGAGAAAAATAGAAGCTTGATCCTTGTGCACAAATATCCTCCAATAGGAAAATAGGAGTTGACTTTAGTGTCCATATGAGACAAAAAGTATTTTTTCTCTTTTTATAAAATAAGAATAATGCTTTATTTGTGCAACTTAGGATAAGAGGAAAAGTGGGGATTTTTTATTTAAATAAAAGGGGAGGAAATTCCTTTTAATTAAATAAAGGCTCAAGATAAAGTGATTTTATTATTTAATTAAAAGAGATTTTTAATTAATTAAAAGGGATTTATTTATTAATTAAAGGGGAGTATGTTCTCTTAATTAAATAAGATTTTTATTTTTTTCTCTTTTAAATTAAATAAGGCTCAAACCTTAGGAAATATTGAATTGATTATGATTTGATCAAGGAAATTGATATAATTGATATTGTTGATATTTGAAAATATTGATTCAGGGATTTGACAAATTGTTGAATGGGGGCCCAAAGTCTAGGTGACCATTTTAGGGTGCATACAAGGTGTTGGTGATTGGGCCTTATTATATGATTCCTATTATCAACACACTTCACACAAGTTTTAGAAATGTTGGTTAGGTCTGTATGAAATTGTTTCTATGATTTCTAATGGAGTCATACAACTATCAACTATTTTTCAGGTTTGATTCCAACTTCTAGTCAGTGGTTACCAGCTCATGCTCTACCACAAGCCACAGAGTAGAGAAGATTTCTTGTAGCATTCCAATCCACAAGGCGCATCCAGTAGTCTTATAGTAGAAGAATCTTGGTCTTCTACCCAGATTATCACTACTCTTTGATTTCCATAAGAGATTCCATAATAAAATTTCACACTTTGTGAAAAAATTTCTCCACAATAAATTCTCATCTTATCTCCTATGTCTATCACCTTCATAATTCATCATATTCTTATAGCAGTGGATGTTCACACAATAGAAAACCTCCTTTAGCAATAGTAGGTTAGTAATGTATGCCATTGTACATATAATTTCATTCATTTATTTTTAGAAAAGTTTATTTGTTTTGTTACTACTCTTGCATATGTGGCATGGTGGGACCCATGCCTAAACCTAGCTAGTGGGGAATATTTAACCTTGTGTATATTCAAACTTCAAACTTTTTCTTATCTTTTTGCAAGTTTTATGTGACTTGTCATTAATTTTGTCATATCCTGTTAATTATTAAAGCAAGGGTGATTAAGGTGCCATGTCATAATTAATTCATTAAGTATATTCACAACATGCTGAATGTGGCAGACTTTGGCATGTGTGAAGGTAATTATGAAATGTTATGTTAACCTTTCTCTCTTATGTGAAATTAATCCACTGAACTGGTCATATTTTGAGAATTGAGTTCTGCATTACTTGAAGTTTGAATTGTTGATTTATGTGTGTGAAAATTCTCTATGAATTTGAGCTCTTCATTTGGGATTTTGAGGTTATTTGTTCCTACAGAGTGGAAGCATGGGTAGTGATTTAGTAAGGAATGAGCCTTCTGATCACACAATGTTGTTAAATGATCTTCCTAGTTGATAATTGTTTGACCAGAAAGGCTGGTTGGATTATTGTTTAAAGCTGAATGCCTTTGATGATGAATTGGCCTTTCAGTTTTTAAATACTTTGAGAGATGGAGTTCACATTTCATGGTGACCCCAAGTTGATTGTTGACAAGAAGAAAGGAACATCAAGGTTTTCTTTACCACTTGAATATATGCAGCCAGTATTGTACATGATGAGGTATTTCACTTGTGAGGGTTGATATACCTAGATGCATGCAATACATTTCAAAATTCTCAGTAATGTACATCATGTGAACAAACTAGTAAATCTTCCTAACTTTTTGTTCAATATTTTGAAAAATCAAGTTGCAAATGTACAAATGGGTAAGCCTCAATCTTTGTCTCATCATTGTTTAATCAAATTACTAGTAGAAAGGGAGTTAAACAAGAAGGCATTAGGAACATGGAAAGAATTCTTAGATATTGATGAGATAATGCCTAGAACAGTCAGCCCTAGAGTTCAAGGGTTTGGCAGACAAGATAAAACAACCCAAGGCATTGTTAAAATTATTGAAAGGTTGGAAACCACTACTAAAGCTTCCACCTCTACCCCTAAGCCTACCGAAAGAACATTGTTGAACCTACTTCCACTACTCCCTAGAAAGATAAAGATAAAGAGTTTGTTGCTTCACAAACCCCCATTCTTCCATAAAAACTAGGTCTGCTAGTAGACAAAGAAAAGGAGATGTCCCTAAAACTGAGGAGTTTACCCCAGAATCATGAACTGACATAGAGGAAATTAATGAAATGACTGTCCAAAATCCTTTACCAAAGAAGAAGAGAGCACCAAAAGAACCTCCTTCAACTTCTGTGAGGGAGCCTCTTCTAGTAAAAGGAGGCAGAAAAATCCTGAACACTCTTCTGGAATTCCTATCTGACAAAGTGTTTGGAGATATCTACACCTCCTATAGTCAATTTGGACTCCTCAGAGTTTTTTGAAACTCCTTCTATAGAGAATATGGAAAATAAAAGTGATGAATGGATAAACAATGAGAGTGCTCCTTCTCCAAACATGCATGATGGTGTTGTGTTTCCAAATAAACCACTTGTGCAACATGAAAAAAATAACCCTAATTTTATCATTATTGATAGTAATAAAGAAAGTACATAATTAGGAAAAGATGATGAAGAATATGATTCCATGGATGTTGATGATAAATCCTTTGGAGGAGACATTCCATCTAATTGAAATGTTCCTGCAACATCAAAGGAACTGGCCTTTGAATATTTTCCTAAAAATCAACATGGAAACTATCAATTATATTTTTGAGAAACTCAAACATGATGGGTTAGACACCCTTGCCCAGGTGGTTGAACTATGTACAGAGAATAATCTTGAGAGAGATATTATTTTATGGGTAGATAAAACTAAGGAAAAAGGGATTCCTAGTCTAACCCTAGAATGGACTGATGTTAATAATTAGGGACCAATTCCACCCCCAGACTTATCTACTCCTTTGACATCTGGGTTGAGTTTATATCAAAAAATGCTACTAGAAAAAGTGTAGTGGCAGTTGGAGAAGAAGAGATTGAAATAGATCATTGATGAGTAGGCTGATCAAATTGAACAACAATTAGATATGATTGTGGTGTTGGAAGAAAAAGTTATACAGATTACCGGACTTGTCCTAGAGTTGATGAAGTGCAGGTCACCTTATTAGGTTTATTTACTATTCCTTAAAGAATTTTTTTTGAATTATCAATTTACTAGGGTAGTTCAAGGAATTATTCCTTTGGTTTCCATGCCACATGAGTTTTATGATGCATTCCATTCTTCCCCAATGTACATTCATAATTTTTTATGTGAGTGGTATTTACACAATGTAGCAGTTCCTAATAATAGAGACTAGAATTCTCTCATGTATGTGGGAGGTATTCAACTCAGGGATTTCATGTCATGGGCACATAATGAAATTAATTGAGAACATCATGCTTAGCCTTACAGGGGTGATTAAATGGAAATGCCACTTTATATTAGACCTAAGACCAAAAAATCCAACAAGACATTTTACGACTAGGTAAAAGTAACCTTGACAGATAGTGGAAAGAAAAATATTTATCCCTTGAGAGAAAAGGCCTTCAAATATTATGAGAAATTCACTACTGTAGAGATTCCTATATCCATTGATACCAATACTTATAGATGGGTAAGAATGCCTACAAAATTAAGGGCTAAGGAGCCCCATTCCCCACAAAATTTTACCTTGGCTAGTCAACGAGCTCCATGGTATATCATGTTGGGTAGAACTAAAACTAGCTATTTGTTTCCTTTGAAATTCTAACCACCTATTCTTACGCATCCTTTATTAGGGATGAATGGAGATGTAGATGACCATGATAGGGAAATAGAGGTGAACAGGTGGAATAAGCTGGAAGTAGACAAGGGTTATGTAAACTACAAGGAAGGAGCATTCGAGCAACAAATTGTAGAGGACCTACGCATGAAGGCCATGATCAAAACTTTTATGCATGCCAGAGGACCAACAAGAATTTAAGCTAGGGGTAATGATGAGCCATATTAATGGCATGTTTTATGATGTGTTTTGATGACTTGTTAGGGTATTTTTACATGGTTTCATGCAAACTTTAATGATGTTATGTATGGATTTTATATGTGCTTGGTCAATACTTTTAAATAATCTATAGTTCAGCAGGATATGTGATTTAAAGAGCTTATGGTTAAAACTTGTGAATTGAATATGATAGATGAATTAAGTAGATATATATCTATTTTATTTAATGTTCATCTCTCCTAAGTTATTTTGGGTTAGGATTCCTAGAGACACATATTATGCAAGAGTTAGATAATGAGATGATGTCTTTTCTGATTTAAATGATACAAATACATATGTTTTGAATTTGGCATGTGTTACTAACTCCATGTAGGAACAAGTCAATGACACATTCATTTGGGCAGCATGGTAGAATTGACAAGTTCAACTCTATAGTTGAAATAATAAAGGTGTAACTACACATTTCTCTCCTTCATAGTGGTCAACTAGTTTCTCATTATACAGGAGCTGGACACAGATCTAGAATCATGACCTACTATATTCCTGGAAGACTTGTTCCTAAAATTTATTGATTCTATTGTGTAACATTATGAATCTTAATTGATCCTCAATATTGGAGATATTTTAGTTTTAGGAGTTAGTTTCTTAGCGTTTTCTTATAAATAAGTTATTGACTTAACTTTTAGAAGATTAGAGAAAGTTAGGAAAGTTACTATAATTTTGTGAGCAGTAAATAGAATTCAGTTTTGTTTTATTTTAGGTGTACCTTTCAATGAATAAATAGAATATAATTTTCAAGTTCTATCTTTTTATCTTGATCCTATCATATTCACTCATCCAAGTGGGCCCACTTGGTGAGTGAATTCTACTGTTAGTTAGGATCTATTTCATGTTTTCCTAGATTTAGATAGAACTCTACTATTCTTGTAGCTATTGGTAAAACAACTAATAGACTATTCCTACAACAAAGACAGATAGAGCAGTACCTATATCTGCTTACTATTTTCAGTACATTAAACTTTTTGCTTTTCCCTAGCTTAGCATTTCTAGTTTTTAGTGTTGGCAATTTGGATGAGTTAAGTACATAGATGTTGTCATTATGGAAATATATGATCCACATGAAGAGTATATACGTTAGAGAGAAAGTATGGTAGAGCACATTGCAAATATGTCTAAGTGTGAGACATTGTTTTCACCAGTGCACCCAGACACAGTTTTTGTTTGTGATGTTGACTGGAGTAAGTCAAGTGCTTGCGCACTTGAACATAGACTCTATGATGTCTATTGGAAATCCATCTCAGAGTGCAAGTTAGTATGGCATGTATGGAAAGAGTTATGATAGTTTTACCAAAGACAGTGTTAAGCTGACAGGACAAAATATGAAGACAAAATTAGTAAAGAGTTAAGGGATTATTTTATTTATCAAAATAATGAATTAACAATATGAAGGGATGAAATCCTAGATGTTAACCCTTAGATAAATTCTTTTCATAATATGGAAGTCAACCATGTAAAGTTATTAGCCTTAATAACTTGTATAAATGTAATTGTAAATTGTAAAGGATAAAGCAAATGTGAATGTAATAGAAAGAATGATATAGTGATATGATGTGAAATACAAGTGAAGAGATATTGATGCAAGTAGTATAAGGTTATGTACCTTGACCTATTTTTGTAATCAGTTTATATTGTACATTACTTGTTTGGGCAGTGGGCTCATCTGGTAATCAGATTTTGTATTGACAACTCCTAACCGGGTTGAGGCTTCTAACAAGGCCTATAGTCCCTTAATCAAGACTGATACACTATATGATTGTAATAGACTCCTAACAGGGTCAACATCCTTAACAGGATATTTTTTATTAGTGGATCTTTGTGGGTACCATCCCCACCGAGGTTTTCCCTTGGCCAGGGTTTCCTCAAGAACAAATAATGTGTTATGAGTTCTTTAGTTTTATGCATGTTATTTAGTTTCTTATGTTATGCATTTATAAAAATAATCTATTATAAAAATTTAAAGTTTGTGGAATACTAATTCACCCCCCCCTCTCATTATTCCCTATTTCTAACAATTGGTATCAGAGCTTAGTTACTCGAAAAAGAATCATTCAAAGAAAGCTTAGCAGCTTGAGTAAGATCTCTATGGATATGGATCAACTACAGAAGAATCTTGAAGAAGCTCTTAAATAGATTGATATGCTTACTGATGAAAGAGATACTCTAAAAGAGAAATATGATGATGCAAAGAACCTCATTGAGAAATTGAAAAATAAGTTCTAAGATCTGAAATCAGAAAAGGAATCTAAAGTTCTCATTAAAGATTGTGATGACAATTTAGAAAAAGAAAATGAAAGAGATACTCTGAAGAATCTTGAAGAAGCTCTTGAATAGATTGATATGCTTGTTGATGAAAGAGATACTTTGAAAGAGAAATATGATGATGTAAAGAACCTCATTGAGAAATTGAAAAACAAGTTGGAAGATCTGAAATCAGAAAAGGAATCTAAAGTTCTCATTGAAGATTGTGATGACAATTTAGAAAAACAAAATGAAATCCTTAAGCATGAACTAAAGATAGAAAATTTGAAACTTAGTTTGAAAGATGGAAATGGAAAGAATGAAGCAAATCTAAAATCTAAGAATGGAAATTTAAAGATTGAAAATGCAGGACTAAAATCTAAACTTGGAAAAGTAACATCTAAACTTGAGAAAGTCAATTTGCAATATGCTGAACTTGAGAAATACAATACAATTGTGAAAGGTGAATTGACTCAATCCAAGAAACAACTTGAAAGGATATATTCAACTAGTGAGAAGATTGATGAACAAATATCATATCAGAAACCATTCTATGATAAGACTGGTCTTGGATTCAATGCATTCAAGATAGATGATGGAAGCAAGGAACCAAATCTGAAAATATTTGAAAGGACAGATGAAAAGAAGTCTGATGAGATCAATAAATCTGAAGAAACACCTAAAGGAGAAGAATCATCGAAGCAAGAAGAATCACCCAAAGGTATGCAAAGAGAATTCAAAGGTAGATGTTTTACTTGTAACACTATTGGTCATATGAAGAGAGATTGCATAGGTAAGCAATTTAAACCCCTTCAAGGTTATTGTTATAATTGTCATGGATTTGGACATAGAGCTATTGAATGTAGAAAACCTAAATTTATTGAGAATAACAATAATAGTAGAATGTTTAGGAATACTAACAATGCAGATAAGAGACCTACTGAAGATATGAATAGAAGAAATGGAGTAATCTGTTATAGATGCAACAGAATTGGACACATTGCTAGAAACTGCAAATCATAGATTAATCCACCTAGACCAAGATATGGGAACAATGGAATTATTTTTCAGATATGCAACAAGATTGGACATACAACAAGGTTTTACAAAATGAACAATGGAGTTTTTCAGCCTAATCCTAACCCTAGAAGTCATACAAGAAGGAATGAAGATGTAGGTAATAGACAGAAAGGATGTTGTAATAATATAGATGAAGTAAAGTTTATCAAAAGCACAGATCAAGGAGACATAATCAACATTGAAGGTAATCAGAAAGGTGAAGTATCAAGTGGTAAGAATGAATCCTTACCTGACCTATCTCAAAGCACTTAATTTATGTAAATTACAGTAGATTAGGAACTTAGAATTAGTGTAGAAATAGATTTATGATGAATTAAGTCTTGTGCAGTTAATGCAAGGTATTTTATGATGTTCTAATGCTATGGTTAAGAGCACAAAGAAAAATATTATGTTTTGCGAGATTGCAAGAAGTTTTAAGTTTTGGAGGTTAATAGAAATAACTTTCTGGAAAGGAGCGGCAAAAGAATTGAATTTGATGTTAGATCTAAGTAAGATTGAAGTAATAAAAGGTTATAATCAATATTATTTGATCATCAAAGTGAATAAAAGTGTTGAGGAGAGCAAAGATCAGTGATTGGAAGAATTTTGCAATGATTTGGTGAAAGATTTGAGCATCGAATCTACGCAAGCCCTAAAATCACAAAATTAAGGTATTTTACTTGACAGATCTTTGAATCAGTATAAAGAATTAGAAGTAATCATGGATGTATCCTTAATTCACAATTTCAGAGACAAAAATAGACCTAGAATGAAGACGGAACTAGTAGAACCCTTGGAAGATGATCCTTAGTTAGGTTTATCATTCATACCAGACGGAGTTTTACATTTGGAGACTGTAAGAAGTTATCTAGGATGCAAGTTAGAAACCATCAGTGATAGTGATTTTACCAATGAGTATCAAAAGATTTACAAGAAGGATATGTCATTGAAACAAGGATATGATCATTTGAAAGACAATGAAATTATTAAGTATGCATTGCAATATGAATTTGACAATGAAGAATGCACTAAGATTATCTTGAGCAGAATTCATAATGGAAAGTTTTGGCTAGAAGATAGAGTGATAGATATTACAGTTGATTTGATTCATGAAGTCACTGGATTATCTAAAGTTGGTACTATTCCCTTAAATGAGAAAAATATGAGAAAAATAGTCATTGATAACACTGATTCAACCTATAATGGTAGAGGAATTGTAATTAGTAAGATCAAACAAGATGATGTGAGATACCTATGCAAGATCCTAACGACTAAGTTTTGTGCAAATTCAAGAGAGGATGACATGGTAGCTGGAATTGTACACATAGCTTATTTGATGTGTTTTGACAAAGTACTAGTTGATATGTGTGAAGTTCAGAGAATACAACTATTTGAAAATTTGGAAAAGATCAAGAAGACAAAGTATGCACAATTTAGATTTTCATCTTTGATCACTTACATGTTTTTCCACCTATTGAGAAGATTTCCTTATACCATTACAAATGATTGGAATGATGGACAAACCACTATGGAAAGAATCAATAAAGTATACATGAGACATGTTATTGACAAAGTGAATGAGAGTGCTATGTTAGTGATAAAGACATTTCAAAACTTGGTAACTAGTAGATCAAGGATTCCACAGTCACTTGTGGAGAAGTATAAAGATGATATATGTTTCATGGTTGACACTGACTTTACCTATATTGAAGTAATGGAGCCTAGAAAAGAGTTCATAGACCCTCATAGCTATGAGATATCTGAGGTAGAAGCAGAAGAATATATCAACAGGTTACTTAAGTGTAAGTTGGACACTCATTGTAACAGATTTGGAACTTTTGAAGAGAACTTCAACTCTACAAAAGCTATAATTGAAGAGAAGCAGTCTAAGAAGAGAGTTGATAGAACTATAAAGAAAATCTTAAAAGACACGGGAATGATAGAGCATGATTTTTTAGTGGAAAAATAGATAGCAACATCAATCAGAGATATTGGATAGAAAGAGATCTTGTCTATACGTCCCTTGTCATCTATTGCAGGACAACAAGAAGCTACACAAGTCAAGGTGAAAGTAGAGGAACCAGAAAAGGAACAAGTAGCAAGCAAACCAACTGTATCCACTTCCTCCACACCTAGCAAGAGAATAAAGGAAATTGATACTGGACCTGGTAAGAGGCAGAAAACTATGGTGCCACCAATTCCTAGAAAAGTTGTAGATATAAAAGATGATGATACTACTATCAAGAAGAAATCTTGGAAACCCAAAGTTGAAAAGCTTAATGATCAAATCATTGAAAATGGAGACTATACTAGAATGAACAAGTACTATATTCTTTATGATTATTTAAACAGACTTAATCTGGAGAATGCTATTTTGAAGCATATGATTTTGGCAAATAAGAAGTTTGATACTATTTAGGGTCAAATACCTGATGATTTGTATAATAAACTTGTAAAAAGGAAGAAGAGAGAAACAAAGGAGGTCACAACCATCAAAGAAAACCTTGTGAAGAAACTATGTAATGTAAGAAATGATGAACACCTAAAGAAGATCTTGAAGGCCATGAGCACCCATCTAAGAACCAAAAGGAGAACTATTCTAATTATGGGAGGTAGATATGAAGAAATAAATTCTGAAATAGAGTAGGCAATCATCAAGGTCATGGAAGAAAATGTTGGAGAACCATCAATTGTAGCAGAACAAGCTAGTGAAGCAGAACAAGAGGATATTCCCTCTCCACTGGAAATTAACATTGAAGATGAAACCATGGATGTAGAAGGAACAAAGGTCACCTTAGATACTGATGACAATATATTCAAGAATTTAGTGAACATTGTTGACAATTCGACTCTTGATGAACAAGATACAGAAGTAGAGCAGACCCGCACTATTAGTGAAGAACCTAAAGTAACTGAGATTCAAGTACCCATTCCCACCAAAGAAGAAATAATTCTTACACCTAAGACTGGAAAGAAGCCTATTGGATCTTTTTTTGAGGATTTAGGAAAGGAAGTTGATGATGATGATCAGTTGGAATTGATCACATCTTTGAATAAAATCATTGGCAAGAACAAGAAAGTGAAAAATCTTGAAGTTTGAAGGAACTCATTGAGAAGTTACAAAGCATTGTAACTACACAAATTTCAGAAGCAGATCCCTTAGAGAAAGCTAAGAAGGTAATGAGCACTTTGACAATGAATTCACAAACCTATCTGATATTGCAAAAGTGAGAGCTCAAGCAGCTTATGAAGCAGGAATGCTTTTGAACATCAGTTAGAATATCAGAAATGATATTATAAATCTTGATATTTGTATCGAGAACTTGAGGAAGAGTTTGGAAATAGGAAAATCATTGTACATACAGTGTACCAAATTAGATACTTTGACAGCAGAAGAAGATCAAAAGATAAAGTTGAAGGAAGAAAAAATTTAGAATGAATCTAACCTTCTTTCTAGCCCAATGTGAAGGTATTAGATGTTGAGAAGAAAATTCAGAAACTGTATGATGAAATCAAAGTTTTGCAAGATGAGAGATATATAAAAATGAGAAGATTCACTCTTTTGAGAGAACATACTTCTATAAAGTTAAACATTATTGAAGAGTAGTTGGAAGAATGTCTTTTAGCAAAGACATCTTTTTAGAAGTTTAACTTTGAGAACCTTCAAGCATGTCAAATAGCATCTTATGGACTGAGCACCCTACTCAATGTGGTAGATTCCATTAAGAAATCATGGGAGAAGGAGGTAGAAGCTATGAAATTTCATTTTGTAGATTGTGTTGCAAGCCTACCAGCTTTGCAATAATGAACTAAGGTATAATCTTTTTTGTGATACAATTTTGTAACCCTCCCTACTTTATTTTGTCATTGTTGTTAAAGGGGGAGAGATATAGCAAAAAATTGATATATATAATAAGGTTTGATACTCTTAGGGGGAGTATTGTATTAGAGATAATATTTTTGAGGAGTTATAAGGATAGTATATATATCTTATACTATGGCCACAATTTTGAGACAATTTTGAGATTTTAAATTTGTACACTTAGCCAATTTTATCATATGTTGCCACCAATGACAAAGGGGGAGATTGTTGGCAATTTGGCTGAGTTAAGTAAATAGATGTTGTCATTATGGAAACATATGATCCACATAAAGAGTGCACAGGTCAGAGAGCAAGTATGGTAGAGTGCATTGCAAATATGTCTAAGTGTGAGACAGTGTTTTCACCAGTGCACCCAGACATAGTTTTTGTTTGCGATGTTGACTAGAGTAAGTTCAATACTTGAACACTTGAACATAGACTCTATGATGTCTATTGGAAACCCATCTCAGAGAACAAGTTAGTATGACATGTACGAAATGAGTTATGACAGTTTTACCGAAGACAGTGTTAAGTCGACAGGACAGAATATGAAGACAGAATTAGTAAAGAGTTAAGGGATTATTTTTTTTATCAAAATAATGAATTAAAAATATGAAGGGATGAAATCATAGATGCTAACCCTTAGATAAAGTCTTTTTTTAATATGGAAGCTGACCATGTAAAGTTATTAGCCTTAATAACTTGTATAAATGTAATTGTAAATTGTAAAGGACAAAGTGAATGTGAATGTAATAGAAAGAATGATATAGTGATATGATGTGAAATAGAAGCAAAGAGATATTGATGCAAGTAGTATAAGGTTATGTACCTTGACCCATTTTTTTAATCAGTATATATTGTACATTACTTGTTTGGGAAGTGGGCTCATTTGGTAATCAGATTTTGTATTGACAACTCCTAACAAGGTTGAGGCTTCTAACAAGGCCTATAGTCCCTTAATCAGGACTGATACACTATATGATTGTAATAGAATCCTAACAGGGTCAACATCCTTAATAGGATATTTTTTATTAGTGGATCTTTGTGGGTACCATCCCCACCATGGTTTTCCCTTGGCCAGGGTTTCCTCGAGAACAAATAACGTGTTATGAGTTCTTTAGTTTTATGCATGTTATTTAGCTTCTTATGTTATGCATTTATAAAGATAATCTGTTATATCCATAATTGGGCAAAAGTTAAAGTTTGTGGAATACTAATTCACCCCCCCTCTCAGTATTCCATATTTCTAACATTTAGGTATTTTAAACTCAATAGACTAGATGAGTGGCAATTAGTATGATTTAGAACATATACTTTACAAACACTATTTCAAGTCTACATCCCTGTTTGATACTATAAGTAGGTTAAATGAGTTAATTAGTTGTTGTTTAAGATGTCCAATATTGAATGAATGAGTTTTATGCTCTAAGTATCTAAAGCATTTATTTGGTTGATCAAGTGGCGCATGGGTGGCCACTCGGTGGCACCCAGGTGGACCCCGCCATTTAATTTTATTTTTTTTGCATGTGTCATCACCTCAGTGTTGCAAACTGCAATTGAAACAATTGTTGTATTGTCATTGATGTCAAACCTTAACTGGTGAGACAGTTGCTATCTAAGAAATTAATATATCTATTGGTTGATGAAAAGGATTAGAACAAGGGAGATAATTACAATAGCACCTAAGGAAAGGTTGAGTTATTTGATACTTCAATGAGTACTTGATTATTTGGCACTATGATGAGATAATGTATTATTTATCTAAGTAAGAAGTTAGAATGAAGAAGAAGGCTTAACCAAGAAAAAGTGAAGAAATATAGTTTAAGTCGAATGATGTTAGTATCAACTGAGCGCTAGTATATGCCGAGTAAATCTAATGCTGACCAAATATTAGTTTATGCCGAGTGATAGGAAATTACTGAAGGAAACTAATAACTAAGCAAGAAAGTGTTAGCTAAGGAAAAAAGTTTGTAGAGATGACCAAGTTACATAATGATGACTGAGGAGATGAACACAATATTGACCGAGCGTCAACAATTTACATTTGGAGGAAGAATTCAGATTTCCATCCGACACAGTTGAATTCTTGGGATATGTAAATTTTGTTGACTTTATTAATTAATTATATGGAGAATTTAATGCATGGTAAATCATTTTATTATGATTTCTATGAGGAGATTGAAGATGTTTCTAGAAGGATGTATGAAGGACTTAAATGTTGGAAGGATCTGATGGGTTTGACCTAACCTAAGATCTACAGAGGAGATTAAGAGGCAAAAGAAAGACCTACTTATCTGGAGAAGTATAAAGGAAACCTAATGGTGAGGTTATTGAGTATGTTGATGATGTTGTTGTTATTGACAAATAAGTCTAAGTAGAAAGGCTAAAGGATAAGATCAGAGTTGTGATTGCTTGAAGAAAATTTTGAGTAGATTAGAGATGGAGATGGAAATGATACCCAGTCAGTAAATCAACATATATGTGAAAATTGGGTTTCCACTATAAATCCTAGTATCACACTTGTTTGAATGTTTTGTTATGAAGTGATTAGATATGATTTTGTTGAAGTGTTTGAATGTTCAATTGGTACATCTGGACCTAAGAACAACTGATTCACCCCCCCTCTTTGTTATTCTAAATCATATTAAAAATTGGTATCATATTTTTTGGTGCTTACAAAGAAAATTTTTAAAGGTACTTGAAGCTAATGATCAAGATGTATAAAAAAGAGATACCAAATTTGAACAAGGAGAACTTCCCTGCATGAAAAAGTCTGATGAAATTGCATTTGGATGGTATTGGTGATTTAGAAAAATACTATGTTGAACATGACTATGTTGCACCTATTACACCTATGACTTTTGAGGAGATGAAAGAAAAATAGGAACACAATCAAGCAATGTTGGAGATTGCATCTGCCTTAAGCTACCCTGAATTTGAAGACATCAAGGACTGCACTACTACAAAGGTAATGTGGGATACTCTTGCAACCATCTATGGTGGTGATACAAATGTATTGAGGGAAAAATTTGAAAGCTTGAGAGGTAAGTTTCATGAAATGAAAATGCAAGAAGGTGAGAATATTGCTTAGTATTGGGGAAGAATCAAAGAAATAGTGAATGCTATTAGAGGAGCTAATGGAATCATTGATGATGAGACTATCATTGGAAAGGTATTAAGAACTTTGCTTCCTATATATGCTAGATCATAATTTCAGCAATTCAAGAATCAGGATGTAACCCTAGTGATGTTCTAACTCTAGAAAGCCTTGTTGGTAAGCTTACTACTTTTGAACTGTCTAACTATGATAACTACACTGTTCCTAATGTTGAATCTGCATTCAAGTCACAAATGGTTTTGCATAAATCTAAAAGAGAGAAAGATAAATGTGTGAAAAGTGAAAGTGAAAGTGGAAGTGATAGTGAAACTTCTGATGAGGAATTGAATGATCTTGAAGCACTCATGGCTAGAAGATTAAAGAGAGGAAAAGGAAAATACAAGGGTAAACTTCCTATAATCTATTTTTCATGTAATAAAGTTGGCCATATTTGTGTAAGGTGTCTTGACAGGAATGAAAAGGATGAAGATAGAGAAAGCAAGTACAAAGATAAGAGAGATAACAGAGATCACCGAAGGTATAGAGACTACAAGGAAAAAGCTAAGAAATCATGTTACATTGCAAAAGATGAAACTGATAGTGACAGTGATAATTTTGATAGAAGTAGTTTATGTTGCTATGAAAGATGATTTTGATGAGGATGAGAAAACTGCACTTATTTCTTATGTGAGTAAAGCTAATAAATGGATTATTGATAGTGCTTTCTTGCATCACATGAATAGTGATAAAAGTAAATTTGAAACCCTAGATCATTACAAAGGTAGAAGTGTTAAGTTTGGTAATGATGCACCATCTCCTGTGAGAGGTAAAGGATCAATTAAGCTAACTGATAAGATCACTTGTTGAAATAATTATTGGGTTGAAGGTCTTAACTATAATTTGTTGAGTGTTGCACAACTTAATAGCACTAGGTACCGAGGTGGCTGCAAGAAGTTGAGTCCCACTTTTGGCCAAAAAGTGGAAGTGTTTTCTCTTTTTTTCAAATTTTTTGTCAATTGATGTCTAAATTTGAAGCACTTAAAGATTGAATCTTGAAAAAATTCAGTAATATAAAATTTATTTCTCGGAGTCTATTTTTCAAATATGTAGTTTATTTCAATACCCACATGGTATAAATTGAATTTTAGTATGCATGTCTAAAAACCACTTTTTCAAAATACTTATTTCAGGACCACACCTCACGCATGTACGGACACCCTTTTTTGAAGTGAATGAATGCATTTTTTGGAATCCTTTTGGGAAAAGGTACCTAAAACACTAAAGATTCGTCAAAATATTTTATCTTATTTTTTTACTAAATATTTTTTTTATTAATTTTTAATTGACTATAAAGTATATTTTTGAAACCTCTGGTGTATGGACACCATAATTTGATGATAACTTCACTTTTTTTCAATTTTTTTCTTTTAATTTGAAGGAAATTCTATGTAGTTTGGTCTCATATAGCTCATTTTTCAAAAAATAAAAAATTAAAAAAGTTATTAAAGTTTTAGTTAACCTTGGTATTTCAAGTTTAGGTACCATGTTGGCTTGATAAATATTGTATAAATATTAAAATTTATCATATCACTATAAAATTTATATTTTTATAATCTGCACAATAAGAGCTAAAATAGGTTTTTGTTTTATCAAAAAATTCTTTCGAAAAGTTGTCCTAAAAATTATGGCAAGGCAAAAATTTTATTTTGCAATGCCTTAGCCATTTTTTTGCAGGGTCAAGCATAGGCTTGGTCCCACCAAGCCTGTCCTGAACCAAAACTCAAGCCAGGAGGTAAGACTCCCCCTCATAGATTTACAAAATGGGCGCCTATTTTTTTTAAATTCACAAAATGGGTGCTCATTTTGTGAAACTAAAAATGGGTGCTCAATTCTTAAAGAGTCATTGCAACCAAAAAAACCAGACTATGGGCCTAATCTAATGATTGATGACTTTTCAATCTATTTTGTATCGATTCGTATCAAACAAAGAGAATATTTTTTCCAACATTCTATATTTTTGTCTTATTTTGGATCTGAAATTCAAAAAAGATTGTTTGAACTAGAATTTTGGTGAAAAAATGGGATCAAACTGACATAGAAAGAGGTCAACGAAGGTTCTAACATCTGAGGAGATTACACAAAATAGAGAGGAGGAAAAATGACAATGAGAAAAAAGAGAAAGACTTCAAAACCTGAATAATGTTGGAGCATCGAGTTCAACAATTATTTCAAAAGACGAGGACAATGAAGACACCATAATGGTTGCAAAGGTTGAAGAAGCAAAATCGGGTGCATCTTCTAATCCAGTATTGGATACAAGTATGTCTTCACATCCAATTGTTACAACTTATTCTAATAAAGATGTTCATGATTTTCTAGAAGCGGGTTATAATAAAAATTATTTAAATTTTATTCTTGAAAGTAGATTAACAAATTTAATTTCACATAAAATTTTAGAAACTAGTAATGTTAATCATAATTGTAAAGGAACTGAAAGTCAAACCCCAATTGAAACTGAAAATCAAACACCAATTCAGATTGAAATCAACAATGTAAATGTAGACATAGAAACACCGATTAAGAAAGAAACTCATTTGAATGATAATGAAATAAATGAACAATTTCAAATAAAAATTGATGTGCTAGATAATCTACATGGTTTGGTTTCATCAAGACATATTAGGACACATGCAAGTAGATTGTTTAGACAATTTTTTTATAATAAGAAATTTGGGTTTCAATGTCAATTAATGTTACAATTAATTAAAATGTCTAAAATGCAAAAAGTGATGAAGAGGTTAGGCATTTATGTGAAAACTAAGAAGAAGGATGAGTCTCTAAAACAAGTTGTATGAACTATTGCTAGTGCCTTTAACACAATTGGAAAGAAAAATAATTCTAAAGATAGTAATGTGGCACGATGAGCAATAACAATAGCTTTAGTAAATAAAACTACTACTGATAAAAGAATGATTTCAAACATAAGTGGATATCTTAATATTAATCATAAAACTTTAACATGAGCTGTAAAGAGAAGAGTTAACTTTGAAAGTGATCTGGCAAACCATTTATGGACCTTCAGTGGTAGACTCCTGAGGTCTGACATGAAACTTACTGGCGAAGTCAAAAATTTGATTGAAATTTTTTTCCATGATAATACAAGAGTATCCCCTAATGCCAGAGATGTTCTTAAATTAAGAGTTGGTTCTAAAGTTCATGATCCACATCCAAAACACCTTTTAGATATGACTCAAGTAGAATTGTATAAAAAATTTGTGGATGATAAGGTGTTAACTATTAGTATTAGTCAAAGATCTTTTGAAAAATGTAAACCATAGTATGTAAGGATTAATAAAGAAAGAATAACTTGTTGTAAAAATCATGTTCAATTTCGTTATCATTATGATATTTTTTGATCTATATGTTCTACTATGTATACTAATGAAATGTTGCAGGAATGTGGTATAAATATACCACCTCAAACGGTAAAGGAGTTTATATCAAATTTATTTTGTAACCCACCTAATGAGAAATTTTATCTTTCGAATGCATGTGTTTCTGGTGTATGTGATGTATGTGGCAATCTTACATTATTAGATGAATGTTTGCATGAAAATATTTGATTTGATTTTGCACAACAATTAGTTGATGTACAAGGATTTAAAACTATTGAGTATACATTAAAGAATGGAAAAATTGGAAAACGATGTGACCTAATAACTGAAAAAATTAGTGTTAATGATTTTATGAATGAATTCAAGAGTAAGGTCATACCTAAATATGTGAAACACTCTCACAATTCTAGATGGCTTGATGGACAATTTCGCATATGCAAGAATACATTTCCAATTGGTAGTATACTATCAGTTGTTGACTTTCTAGAGAACTACATGCTTGCACTACAAGATGAGATCCAACCACAATGTTATAATTTAGTGCAAGTAACTTTTTTTGTTCATATTGTTTATAGACATGCACCTGATAGTACAGAAGAGGATCGGAAAATATTGAGAGAGTACCATTTCTATATGAGTGATAATAAGTTACACTCATCAAAGTTTATCCAGTATTGCTTTAATACCTTTTATGAAAATTTAAGGGAGAGAGAAATTCATATAACACAACATCTAATATGATCAGATAATTGCACACGACAATTCAATAATTCTAGAATGTTTTATTGGTTGAGTAGGATGCACAAAAAAATAAATATCCAACATATCTGGAGTTTTTTTTAGGCTTGACACGGGAAGGGAGAACATGATGGTGCTAGTGCATGTATTAAGAGGGCCCTTTGTAGAGAGCAACTCAAATTTGAGGAAAAATCAAAATTTAAAGATGCACGTGCAATTGTTGAATGGTGTAAAACAAGTTTTTCTACAACATTAGGTCAGAACTCTACAATTAGATGTTTTTTTTGGCTAGTTGAAGAGAAGAATATCCTTTCAAGATATTATTGTAATACAATCAATGGATCAGCTATATGGCATTCATTTAGGAGTTCTAATTCTAACACTTGAACTATATGAACTAGGGAGCTTACATGTTTTTGTCAATTTTGTGTTGCAGGTGAATGGGAAGAATGCGAGAATACATAATGGGTTGAAGAATGGCAACAAAAATCCTAAACACCTAGTGAGAGACAAGATGAAGATGATATAATAAATGAAGACCTAGATCATGCCTTTGCATCAAAAGATTATGATCATGTTTCAAACCTCATACAACCTGACAATTTAATACAATTTATTGTAAAACTTTAAATTATATATTAGTTACATGTGTATGTCATATAATTTATGATTATATATATTTGAATTATAAACCTTTAAACAAGTTTTATTTACAGTACACATGTACTCAATTTTGTTTTGCAAGACATGTGTATGATGTTGTTGCACCTGAGGATAATGAAGAGAAGACAAAGTATTGGTTAGCTCGATGTGTAGAACCTAAGAAAAAGTTGATATGTCATCAAGTAGATGATGATAATTTTCAGTATCCAATTGGGTATATTGTGGTAGTTGGTACATGGCTACCCAAATACCTAACAAGAAGGAATGGTTTACTAGCTTTTGAAGACTACCAATCAGAAAAGAAGATTATACACTACTCCCATTTGGTAGTGGAAACAAATATCAAATTGGAAAGATACAAACGGAGACCTGCCAATAAAATATTAAGGACACTTTCAATGGAAGAGCATGAGGCAATCATAGACTCATTGCAGAAAAGAGAGGATGTTGATGGTGCATTAGGTTGAATCAAATTTATACATGTAAGTTTTTGGTCAATTGTCATATTAACTTTAAAATTAAAATTAACTTTAAATTCAAACTCAAGTATAAATTCTAACATTTCAACATGTTTATTTTTATGATGCAGGATGTCAGGAAGAACATAGACGCATTGCATAAAAGAGAGGATGTTGATGGTACATTAGGTTGAATCAAATTTATACATGTAAGTTTTTGTTCAATTGTCATATTAACTTTAAAATTAAAATTAACTTTAAATGAACTTGACTATAAATTCTAACATTTTAACATGTTTATTTTTATGATGTAGGATGTTAGGAAGAACATAGATGCATTGTAGAAAAGAGAGGATTTTGATGGTACATTAGGTTGAATCAAATTTATACATGTAATTTTTTGTTCAATTGTCATATTAACTTTAAAATTAAAATTAACTTAAATGAACTCGACTATAAATTCTAACATTTCAACATGTTTATTTTTATGATGTAGGATGTTAGGAAGAACATAGATGCATTGCAGAAAAGAGAGGATGATGATGGTACATCAGGTTGAATCAAATTTATACATGTAAGTTTTTTTTCAATTGTCATATTTGTATATGTTTTCTACATGTCTTCTTTGAAGTGTCATAATTTATAATTTAGAGATATAGATTTGAAATTAAAATTAAAATTAACTTTAAATGAACTTGTAGAAATTATAACATTTCAACATGTTTATTTTTATGATGCAAGATGTTTGGAAGAACATAGACATTAACTATTTATGTAGTACAATGCACTCTTGTGTTCGTACAATTTTGGCTTTGTAATTTAAGTTCACATGAACTCACTTTTATACATCAATTTTTTAAAAAAATATTTAAGTTAAATTCATAACTTTATATTCACCTAATTTTGTTGTAAATATTAAACTATGCACATTGGTCAGATTATGTTCACTTAATAGATCTCATTGTTTAATAGTTATTAAGTTTGTAACATCCATATTGTTCTTGTCAATTACATGTATTAATAGATGTCATTGTTAGATCTAGATGATTTTTTTATAAGTTAATCAAAGTGTTCATAATACTTGTAACATGTATCTAGATATTGTACTTAGATCAATTACACATGAATTAATAGATCTCATTGTTAGATAGATGGTTTTTTTAGGATAAATTGATAAATTTAATGACAATTGATATTAAAAATGATTTATTTTCCGTAAGCTCATATATATAAATAACAACTCGTGATTAAGATAAGTAACATAACAAGTCTTGAAATAATTTACATGTATCATAATGTCCATCATATCAACTCATGATATATACATACTGTATGCACCCTAAAATGGTCGCCTAGACTTTGGGCCCCCATTTAGCAATTTGTCAAATCCCTGAATCAATATTTTCAAAAATCAACATTTTTCAAATATATCAATTTCCTTGATCAAATCATAATCAATTCAATATTTTCTAAAGTTTGAGCCTTATTTAATTTAAAAGAAAATAAAAAATAAAAATCTTATTTAATTAAAAGAACATGCTCTCTTTTAATTAATTAAAAATTTCTTTTAATTAAATAATAAAATCACTTTATCCTAAGCCTTTATTTAATTAAAAGAAATTTTCTCCCCTTTTATTTAAATAAAAAATCTCCACTTTTCTTCTTATCCTTGTTGCACAAATAAAACATTTAATTCTTATTTATAAAGAAAAATAAAATAAAAAATAAAAGAAAAGTACTTTTGCCTCACATGAACATAAATTAAATGCTCAACATAAAGTAAATGCTTCTAAATTTCTTATTGGAGGATATTTGTTCACAAGGATCAAGCTTCTTTTTTTCTCCATCGTTGATTAAGTCTTTTGCCTCTTAATCTCCATGGTCCATTATTTTTCACTTCCTATAAAAGAAGAGCTCTCTTCCTCATTTGCACACACAATACATACTTGAATTATTATGCTACAAGTTTTCTAAGTCATCTTGAAGCTTTTGGAGACATTCTTGCATCAAGTTTTGAAGATTTGGAGCATCATTGACATTCATCTTGCATCTACATCACATTCTAGCTTCCATCATAGTTGCATTATCATGGTATCATTCCCTTTCATATTTTAGATTAATCTCACATAGTTTAATTAGAGGGTTTGTAACTCTTTCATTTCCATTTTCATAGCTTAATTGCATCTTCATTCTCATAAAATTAATTTGCATTCTCATATAGATTTGCATAGCATTGCATTCATTTGGAATCTCTCATTGTGTGGTTGACTAGCAAGGTCATGAGTTTATAGCTCTAGCTGAGAGCAATTTTACAAATCTTGCAACTCCATGCATAGAGAGCTATGGATCGATTTGTGAGGGCTCATTCTTGAGTTTTCTTGCATGTAAGGATTCATAGAAGTGTGACAACATTTTCACCACACATTTTTGGCACCCACCGTGGGGCAACCCACCTCTTGCATGTTGGTTTTGATTATTTTTGGAGCTAACCCTTGTGCAGATTTGTTTGGAGATGAAAAACCCTAGATTTGAAAGATTTTATCATATCTCCCAAATGGCTTGCGACATATCATTGAAGCTCCAAAAAAATTTTAGAATTTTCGGAGGTGATTTGTATTTTTTATGATTTTTTCTTGATTTTTCATAAAAAATCAATTTTTGGCGCAAATCAACATATTTTTTTGAAATTTTTACATTTATGGAAAGGTCTTGGAATTATATAGGGGGTCCATTCACTGTGTTTTTAATTTAGAAATCATATCATAGCTCATTTGGTCAATTTATAAAAATTGATATGTTTTGGTAAAATGGGTCTCTAGGGCACAAATGAAAAGATTTTTTTGAAATTTTTACATTTTTAGAAATCTCTCTAATTTTTGACAAAGGTCTCATTTCTACATTTTGGGTTTTGGGTCTGAATTCATGTGGTAAAAATCAGATCTTGTTGACTAGGTCAAATGCAAAAAAAATAAAATTTTGTGATGGGTATGCACTTATTTTTCATTGTTCAATGCATGATATGAGTTATCATTTGCATTATTTGTTGGTTATCATTGCTCCTAATAATTGATTTTCAGATCTAACCCTAGGGTTTGCATAAGTTGGATATACATTGCATATCTTATTTGCTTGTTTTCTTGTCTTGTTCATTTGAAGGTGCTCTTGCTTTCATGGAAAATGTTTAAAACAAAGTGTTGAACTTGAGGTACTTTGTTCCATCTCTACAACATTTAGATTTTGGGATTAAAATTGAACCTCTCATGTGTTTGGCTTCAGTGTTTACATGCTTTCATAGAACACATTTCAATTGATGATCTTAATGGGAAATGAATGAACATAGATTTGCTTTCATACAAGTTTGTGTAAGTGAATGCTTGTGTTTAAACCTTAAGTAATTCTTGGTTCCAATATCAAATATCTCATTGAGTGATTGAGGGCATGGATTCATTCCTTGTTTACATAGGGAGTTAAATGCACCACTTTGTGGACTCACTCTATGTTTACTTGGAAAGTTAAATATTCCATTGATTCAACCCTTTGTCATTTGTGAGTAGTATTGATAAGAAACTTTAGATTACTTGTGATTGATCTAGATTTCTATCTTGGGTTATTGGACTCGTTAATCTACTGGCCCCTCATTTCTACCCCGTGGTTGCAAGATTAGAACCACATTAAAGGGCAGGGGTCTACAGGAAAGAAGCGTTAATTGCTCCACTAGGCAACCCTTTTGTGCTTTTTGGAACTCACTTGTTTTCTAAAGTGTGGACTCACTTTGAGTTGATGTGAGGAGTTAAAGGTTCCACTTTTGGACTCACTTTAAGTTGGTGTGAAGATTTAAATGTTCCACTTTTGGATTCACTTTGAGTTTGTGTGAAGGGTTAAGTGTTCCATTTTTTTGGACTCACTTCACATTCTCTTGAAGGGTTAAATGTTCCACTTTTGGACTTGCTTCACATTATCTTAAAGGGTTAAATGTTCCACTTTTGGACTCACTTCGCATTTACTTGAAGAGTTAAGTGTTCCACCTTTAGTGCTCTAAGTACTTTTGATAGTGAATTACTTAGTTTTTATTTCTAGAAGGCCTGCTTGGGGACACACCACCTTAAGGGACAACCTTAACTCCTATGTTCTGGAGGAGTATAAATATTAGGAGGTGAATCCAAAGACACCTCTCTTTGGAATTGAGTTTTATATCACTCTTGGCTAAGCCTCAAAGAACTTTATACCTTTGAGAAGTGAAGGAGGAGATTTGGGTTACCATCTCCCCCCGGCTGTGTGATTTTAGATTTTTCTCATCTATGGATTTGGGCCTCATGTACCTTGCGTATATTGAGGAATCCTTTTAGAAAGCCATGTATATCCTTGTAGACAGCTTGATAAGGTGTTGTTGTGTTCTAAGTGCCTGCTAAAACATTGTCAAGAACATACACAAGTAGAACCTTTAAGAAGTAGAAATACTAAGTTACTATACTTGTTCATGCGCAAGGTTTCTCTACCGCTTGCTCATTGTTTGAAGACTATTTTCTTGAACTTCTTGATTGTTGTCTTATGTGCATGTTCAATGATGAAAATCTATTGATGTACTTACTTGATCTTTTAAAACAAATTGAGTTCTTAAGTTGAAACACCCGACTTTTTTATAGCTTGCTCGATTTTCTATCCTAACATTAGAGACTTGTTTTGACTTTAAATCTCTGGTTTTTGCCCTCTAGGAATAGCATCAATTGGTTTACAAGGCCACTTTGGAAATAGTTGTCAGGTTAGAAGGTTATTCTTGGTGAGAAAGCTTATCTCTAGAATTGTTAGCTACATTCTTGGAGAATTTTAGTGCTCTTATTGTCCAAATCACTTTCATTTAATCAATTTCAATTATATTTTGGCCTAGTCCAACCTCCTGACTCAAAAGTGCAAGGATATTCATCCTTTGATTTTAGCACCTCTTTGACAGTGTTGGTAAAGCCCTTTTATTTCTATCTTTTCATTTCATTTTGGACAATAGAGAACTTTGATTATCCTAGTTTGGTGTTGACACTTTGCGAGGTCACCCTATCATTAAGAATCTCTTTCTTTCATGTCAGTTACAACAAGGTACCAAGTCAATCAAGGGAAGCGACCCCCTGTTATCTTTAACCAGTTACCACCAGTTAAGACTCGTCAATAGCGTAAGGGAAAAGGACCCCTTTTTGATCAATCTCCTAAGAGTGAATCTAAGATGTGTTTTAATCTGAAAGGTAATCCTAGTGAAGTGAGTACCTCTTTAGCACCCATTTCATCAAGTATGGACATGAGTTACACCTTCACTCGACAACAAAGAGAAGCAATGAACCAGACTCTTGATGACATATTTCAATGACATAGGGGTAACATGATGTCTACTGGGTCTGCATATGCTAGTCCACCTGGATCACCCCCAATCAATACAAGGTATCTTGATGCTCACCAACAAGCTGAGAGACATCACCAACAAACTCACTCAGATTCAGGGTCACAACACAAAGACCAAAACAACGAGTCTAGTGACCACCACATCAATGCAGCCAATGCAATCAGACAGTCAAGGAAACCTTCTCAACTTAGAGATACCTCTCAATATGCAAATACAAGATTGAAGAGCATTGAAAGGGAGAAGCAAGCCTATTTGGATGAACAAGCTTCTAAAATGGAGAAATTTAGACAACTAGAGGAAGAGGAACGTGCATTATTGGACATAAGGAAAAGAGTCACTCAAGAAGAAGAAGATAGACTCTATGCACAACAACTCCAAAACTGATTCAATGGGAGGGGTACTAATAGTGGGACCCACTCACCCCCATCTACTCCCTCACCAAGTCATAGAAGAAGGTCAAGGACACCCTCAAGATCCCCAAGTCCTAGAGGTAGAAGGACTTCAAGATATGATCACCATAGGAGACAGTCACCTCCTAGACTTTCAAAGCAACCCTCCCAACGAGCACATCATGGCTCACAACATGGAGGAAGTTATGCCAACTTCAATCATATAGAATTCATGGCTATTCAACAAGAACCTTCATTTCAAGCCTATGTCGAAAGGTATGTGGAACAGAATAAAGATCAATTATTAGAAAGTCTAATTAATAAGGGTGCAAGAGTTCCCTTTGATTTTGATGTGGATAGAAAGGTAAAGAAGCAAGACCCATCCACAAATGAAGTGATCAAACAATTGCAAAGATATGTGGAAAACATGAGGGATCCTAAGAGTACTTTCAACTTGGATTCTATTTGTCCCAATCCTATTGACAAGAGTGTGGTGTTGGTTGAGTTTCCTAAGAAAGTTGGGTTTCCAACCTATGAAAAATATGATGGCATTGGTGACCCTCATGACCATGTCAGATAGTTCTACATAATGAGCTTTTCTTTTCGCCATGAAGACTCCTACTTGATGAGATTATTCCCAAGGAGTCTCAAGGGTCAAGCCATGGAGTGGTTTACTAACCTTACTCCTCCAGTTAAAACATTTAGAGAGCTTGTGGAAAGATTTGTTCAACATTTTGCTTACAACTTATCAAGTTCAGTCACCATGCTTGATTTGTGCAAACTCAAACAAAATCAAGGAGAACCTTTTGTCACCTTCTTGCAAAGATGGAGACGGTTGTGCTCGAAGCATCCTAGGACAAGTCTTGAGGAGGAAAGAATAGACATCATTGTGAGCAACTTGGTACCGGAATTAAGGTATGAAGTAAGGAAGATCCCATTTAATTCTTTTGATACCATGGTAGAAGTGGCGTGTCGCATAGAGGATGTCCTAAAAGAACAAGGAATTTTGGCGAAAACAACTAATAACAACAATGGCCAAAACAACAATAATAATGGTAATAAGGACAAAAAGAACTCCTATTGGAATAAGAATAAGCAAGTGGTCAATGACAGAGTTGTTGACTCATCATAACCTAAGAATGAAGGAGTTCTTAATCTCTCTAATGTAGTCCAAGCCATGAAGTTGCAAACATCTTCAACACAACAAGAAAATAAACCCAAGTATCAAGGGAGACCTAAAACAGAAAAGAGACAATTTACCAAACTTGGGGACTCCTATGCAAACATTTTAAAGACGTTAATTGCTCATAATTTGGCACAACCTCAGGATCCTACAAAGTTCCATATACCAGATCCTAAATCTCATTGGTGGGATGAGAAGGCTTTCTATGTCTTTCATAATGGAATTGGACATGATATAGAAAATTGTTTCAAACTTAAACATCTTGTCCAAGATCTTATTGAAAGTGGAAGATTACAAGTTGATGGTTTAACCACTAATGCGGATCACAAAGCTTTTAAAGAACCCTTGCCCAAATATGAGAAAGGAGAGAATTCTAACAACAAGAACGGCAAGGCTGCTATCAACTACAACTACACAAATGCTAAAAATGTTATTAATATGCTTGAAGTTGTTGATGATCATGTCAACATGATGAGAGGGAAAGACCCTTATGGATATGATGTGGATTCAACTCCTATGCCTAATGAAGGACCTATTGTGGTACTAAGAGGTCCTCACTCACGAAGGATGTCTCAACCCCTTAATGCAGTCACTAGGAGTTAGTCTCAAGCTCCCATTGTTATTAGAGGTCCTAACTCTTGTAAGTCTAAGCAGCCAGTGTCAAAAGGTGTTCTTCCTAAATCTATTGTTGGTCCTAAGTTGAATTATAATATTGTTGACCAATTACAACATACACCAGCACAGATTTCAATCTTTGAGCTTTTGGAATTGTCCCCTAAGCATAAGCATGTCCTTGAGGATGCCTTGCGAGTGGCTAATGTCCCTAATGATATAGATGTAGATCAATTCCAGAATATGGTCAACCACTTGGCTAGCCCTCACTAACTTACATTCTCAGAAGAAGATGACAAGTCATTAAGCCACCCACACAATTTGGCCCTTCATATAGAGGTTATGATCCACAAGACCCGTGTTAGGTGCGTGTTGATAGATGGGGGTGTTGGGCTTAATGTTTGTTCTTTGAGCTTATTGAAGGCCTTGGGTTATTCAGAAGAAGTCATTGACACAAGAAAGAAGATAACTATGAAGGCTTATGATGAAGTAGAACATAGTTCTAAAGGATTGGCTATTCTTCCTATCAAAATTGGTCTTGTAGAGAAAGATATTTTGTTTCAGATTATTGATGCCAGTCCTTTGGCTTACAATATTTTGTTGGGTAGACCTTGGATACATGAGATGCAAGCAGTCCCATCTACTTATCATCAGTGTGTGAAGTTCCCTTACAATGGAGTAGAAGTTTGCATACCCGGGGATAACACATTGTCATTCAACACAATTTTAGCAGGGTCTCACATTCCTTTGAATAGGGAGGCTGACACTTTTGATACTACATTTGACCAATGCAAAGACAAATTCAAAGCCATGGATCTTGGCATGGGGGATTACAAAATTGATTCATTCACAAAATTGCCAATTTCCCCTAGGTCTTATGGCAAACCTTCTCAGGACATGAAAACCTCATCTTCAGCCATGACATTGTTCGACAAGTTTGTAGAATCCTCAGTTCTGATTCAAGAGGAAAAAGAAGAGGTTGCCGTTAGGGACTGGATTTACCAAGAGGAGAAATACCGACATAATGAGTATTTTGCACCTTCCCCTCGAGCTTATGGGAGAGGCTATACATTGGTCAAGAATATGGGTTATCCAGGACATGGTCCCCTTAGTCATCGGTTGGATGCCAAAGCTAAACCTCTTAACCATGCCCTTTTTGGACAAAGGAATAAGTCAACAGTTGGCTTAGGTTTTGCAAATAAGAAATAGAAATGTGTCCTGATCTTAGCTGCGATGGACAGTGACAATGATTCAGACTACACACCTAATCTCTCTAATCAGCAAGATATGTTTGATGATTGGTTGCCTTCAACAAATCTCCTTTGGGGAGATTCAGAAGATTTGACAATTGATAGTCCTACTATCCTAGTTGCAATGGATAGTGACTATATGAATGCTAGATTAACAATGGAAAGTGTCACTATCCTAGCTGCAACAGATAGTAACAATGCTAGTGCTAGAGAAAGGGAAACCTTTCCTAACCTTGAGGCTTCTACATCACGAGGCCCAAATAATGATTCAAAAATAGACTCACATGAGTTTGAATGGGACTCACTTTCAGATGCAACAGTTGATTTGGACATGTATGTTATCCATACTTATAGTACTCAACCTGATGTGACCAACGAGCCTAGTGTAGGACTAGAGGATTGGACTCCTCGAATTGCCTTAGTGGACAACACTTTGTTTGGTAGGACAAATCCTAATTCAGGTATCTTAGAGGGAGACTTGATGAATCCCAATTGTATGTTCACCAGAGATAACACCTTCCACATACACAATGTTGAAATAGTCATTGACCTACCCCTTGTTCATTTCCACCAAATTGATTGGTCTCAACGTTGCCAAGAGCCTCAGCTCTTAAACTTTCAGAATGACTATGAAATTGCCTATTATCTAAATGCTCTTGAACCCATAGTCTCTTCCACCAGTGAACCAACAACAAGTATGATGGAGCCTGATATTAAGTACCTCAGTCTAAAAATAAAAGAAAAAGGAAAAAAGAAAGATGGTTCTGATGGCGAAAACCACTTTGTGGCGGTGTCAGAACCCAAATAGTAAAAATAAATGATGTATCCAAGGGTGAAAACCTCTTTGAGGTGCCTAAGCATGGGGTACTTAATAACTTGCCAAGTTACTTCCAAGATAGGTCATCAATTCTCATTGAGCCCACATAATCAATGAATTTGAATATAGAAGAGGCTCCCCAAATAGTGCACCTAGCTCAGTCTCTATCAGTTGAAGAAAAAGAGGCATATACAAAGTTTTTGTAAAAGAAGAAAATCAACTTTGCTTGGACATATTCCGATATGCCAGGGCTTGAAACTGATCTTATTATGCATCATCTATCTATAGCTCCAGGAATAAAACTGATCAAACAAAGGTTGAGGAAGATGCACCCTCACATAGCTCTTCTTGTTAAAGATGAATTAGAAAAGCTCTTATGTGCAAGATTCATTCGAGCTATTGACTATGCTGAGTGGATCTCCAATATTGTTCCAGTTTCAAAACATGATGGATCCATTCGCATTTGCATAGACTTCAGAGTGCTCAACAAAGCATGCCCAAAGGATGACTTTCCACTCCCAAACATAGACATGATAGTGGATATGACGGCCGGTTATGAGATATACTCCTTAATGGATGGGTTTTCTGGATATAACCAGATAAAAATAGCTCCTGAAGATCAAGAGAAAATAGCTTTCACATGTGCATGGGGAACCTATTGTTGGAACGTCATGCCATTTGGCCTAAAGAATGCAGGAGCAACATACCAATGAGCTATGACCACAATTTTTCATGATATGATGCATAAGAACATGGAAGATTATGTGGATGATACCTTGGCTAAATCTAGGAAACAAGATACACACCTTGATAATTTGGAAGTGATTCTAGATCGCATGGAACAGTTTCAACTTAGATTGAATCTGAAAAAGTGTGTATTTGGAGTTACCTCAAGTAAACTTCTAGGATTCATAATTTTAGCAAAAGGAATAGAGGTTGACCCTGAAAAGGTCCAAGCTATCTTAGATATGCCACCTCCAAAGAACATAAGTCAAATGAGAAGTCTTCAAGGATGACTCCAATCTATATAGAGGTTTATTTCACAACTTGCAGATAGAGCACAACCTTTCAATAAAACATTGCATAAGGGAGTCACATGTGTATGGAACGAGGATTTCCAAAAGAGCCTTGATCAAATAATATAGTATTTGGCTAATCCTCCAATTTTGATGCCTCCTATTCTAGGGAAACCATTGATTTTGTACATTTCAGCAACAGATTCTTCCTTGGGGGCATTACTAGCTCAATTAGATGACACTGGGAAAGAAAGGCCCATATACTATATCAGTCATACTCTAGTATCTTATGAGATCAATTATAATAACATTGAGAAGTCTTGTCTTGCAGTAGTGTTTGCTTCGCAAAAGTTATGAAACTATATGCTTGCTCATACTATACATTTGGTTGCAAAAATTGATCCTCTTAAGTACTTGCTTAGTAAGGCTTCCCTCACGGGTAGACTTGCTAAGTGGATGATGGTTTTATTTGAGTTTTATATAGAGTACATTGAGAGAAAGGCCATAAAAGGGAAAGCTACTGCTGATCAGTTAGCTGATTTTCCAGTCAAGGATAGTGTGCCTATTCAGGTAGAGTTCCCAGATGAACACATTCTATACATGACCACTCACACTTGGAAGATGTTCTTTGATGGTTCCAACATGCAAAATGGATTAGGTATGGGAGTATTGTTTGTTTCTCCTCATGGGTATAATATACCAAAATCCTACAAAATTTTATTCCCATGTACAAACAATATCGTAGAATATGAAGCATTAACCAATGGGTTGAAACTAGCTATAGAATGGAACATAACAAAGTTGCATGTCTTTGGGGATTCACAATTAATTATCAACCAAGTCAATAAGGAGTATCAAACCAAAGATGATAAATTGATACCTTACAATAAGATGGTTGATTCATTGAGACGTTACTTTACCTTTGTGACATTTCAATAGATCCCTAGAGTAGAAAATAAAGCTGCAGATGCTATGGCTACATTAGCTTCACTCCTACAGTTGGAACAACATGAATCCAGATTTGAATTTCTGGTGGAAGAGCTATACCACCCCATATTTGACTCATCTGAAAGCAATGTCATTTGTACCCTTGAAACACATGAGTCTTCCTGCTATGGTGCTATCTATTCATATCTATGTGATGGCATCATCCCTGACACTTTCAACCATTCTAAACATTGAAACCTCATTCATAACGCCTCTCACCACACCCTTATCTCTGGTGATTTATATAGGAGGGGTTTAGATGGGACACTTCTTAGGTGCTTGGAAAAGGAGGAATCCGACCAAGCCTAAGTTGACATTCACGAGGGCATTTGTGGTGGACACTCTAATGGTCTTGCCATGGCCCGAAGGTTGCTTAGGGTGGGGTATTACTGGCCCACAATGCAAACTGATGCAGTAGCTTTCTCTAAATCTTGTGAGAAATGTCAAAAACATGGAAACCTGATTCACGCTCCAGGGAGGGAGCTAATTCCTTCTATTTCTCATTGGCCATTTCAGCGCTGGGCCTTTGACCTTGTTGGGAAAATTCACCCCAACTCATCAGGTGGACATAAGTTTATCATCACAACTACTGATTATTTCACAAAATGGGTAGAGGCAGTCCCTCTTTCTGTCGCCTCGGGCAAAATAGTTTCACTCTTTATTCTAAATCATAGTATTTGCCGATTTGGAGTACCTTCTGAGATTATTATTGATAATGGAGGTCAATTCAAGAACAAGGACCTAAAGCATTTATGTAAGAAGTTTAAAATCAAGCAACATTGGTCCTCCATCTACTTCCCACAAGGAAATGGACAAGCAGAAGCCTCTAATAAAACCATTCTTAAGATTCTTCATAGGATAGTGCACAAGAATGGTAGGGATTGGCACTTGCAAATCAATCCAGCACTATGGGCTTATAGAACAAGCATTCACACACCTATAGGAGCCACGCCTTTTTCTCTTACCTATGGCACTGAAGCAGTATTACCTTTAGAAGTAGAGATCCCTTCACTTAGAGTCTCACTCAAAGGTTTGATTACAGATGAGGATTACTGTGCCATGAGGTTACAAGAACTAGAACTTCTAGATGAGAACTGTAAGGCTTCCTTTGATCACATGAGAGTATATCAGAAGCATATGTACAAAGCATTAAACAAGAAGGTTCGCCCTAGAGAATTTTAGATAGGTGATCTTGTCTTGAGAGAGAACCCTAAGAATCAATAGAACAGAGAACAAAAGGGAAAGTTTGAACCTAATTGGCTTGGACCATACATTATTATAGCAGCTTTTGGTACAGGTGCATATTTACTGTCGAATGAAGATGGAGAACAACTCCCTAAGCCCATCAATATTTTGCACCTAAAGAAGTTCTATCCTTGATGCCCATTTCTGTCTGGGGGCATCCTTTGTATATATTTTATTGATCCTGAAAAAATACCAAAAAAATTCATATATGATGCTGAAAAAATCCTAAATAGCATATAAAGTCTTGAAAAAATACAAAAAATAAAAATAAAAATTCAAAAATTCAAAAAAAAAAAGAAAAAGTGCCTTGGTGAAAACCTGGAAACAAGCGCCTTAGTAGCAAAAATACAAAAAAAAAATAAAAAAAATGAAAAATTGCAATAAAAATCCAAGTGGTGAAAACCTGGAAACAGGCGCTACCTAAGGCCTTTGCACCCCTATTTGTTAGCATGCATCCTCGACACTTAGCCTTTCTCCATCATGCCTTGACCTTATTTGCCTTGGTCTAGAATTGGTCTTTGTCTTTGTCTAAGGGGCATACCTGTTAGCATCGGTCCTTTAGGTGCGTTTGTCTCTTGGGGCATTTCACAACAGGTGTTTTTCAACACCACCCCAAATAGTGTTTTTCAACACTACCCTTGCATCGAGTGTTTCTTAACACTTATTAGATGTCTTTCCCAATAGTCTAAGTATGATGTGATATTTCTCATTAGCAGATGTGATAACCAGCGTCTGACTCTATGACCAACACACATGCACTTAAACAATCAACTCGCTTGAGATATGTTGACTTTATTTTTCTTTGTGTGCTGTCTATGAAGATTTCTTTGATGAGTGGTCTCTCCCTGAGAAGTTTTCAATGATGCATAGCTAGTAGACTGAGGGTATGAGAATATGTTTTATTTCTTTATCTGCTTGTGGGTATATTTTGTTGGTCCTAACTGTCATGAACATTTATGCTGGTCTTACTTGACACTATGGATTGACAAGGTATTATCCTTGACTGTTTTGCAAGTGCATGCTTCTAGTTATCCTGAATTTCATGTGTCTTGATACAAGCATAATCTTGCCATATCAAAATTTAGGTAATCTCACTGCATTAGTCATCTTGACCTCCATGTCTTTGATGCCTAGGTGGGATTTCCACATTTCTATCTGATAAAGATCATATTCATATCCACATAGTTATGCTAGTGTGCATTGTATGATCTTACGATGCTACCAATAACGCTTGATGATGATAATTAGATGTCTATCGGCATTGTGACCTTGCAAGTCAACCACTTTCATAGTAGCTTGCATTCTTAGGTTCATCATAGTTTATTTTTTGCATCTTGCATATGGAGAGAGCTCTCATTTTTATCATTTACGAACTAGTTGGTCAACTGTGCTCATTTTCTGATTCTTCTTGATCATATCTTTCATTTCTGGTCTTTCATATCACATCATTTTCTATCTATTTTTGGACTCAAAATCAATATCTGAGTCACGTTTCCAAGATTTCTCATTCTTCTATGCAGTTGACTAACCTTTTGAGGCATAATTCTTCGATCTTTGATGAAATTTCTTCCTTTCCATCTCTTCAAAACTTCTAGTCTTTCATTCACCCCTTTCGCTTCTTCTCTCTAGGGTTTGACTTAATCTTTATCTTATATCTTTTTCAGTCAAACCTCGTCAACCTGGGGCATATCTTCACTATTTGATGGTTATCCTATCATGCTCCATCCTTTGATTATGATTTATTGTGGCTTGATTAGGTTTATCAATTTGTTGTTCTCCTCTATCTGATTTTGATTTCGATTTCGAGGGGGTAGTACCTATAAGCTTTAATCTTTGATTGAGCTTTATCATTCAGCTCAACTTGAGATTCTTATCTCTTATTTTGGATATGATCCTGAATCGACCTCATGTCCAGAATCTTTTGTTTATGTCCGGAAGTGATCCCGAATCGACCTCACATCTAAGTTGTTTTGTGATCCCAGATCGATCTCACATTTCAATTCTTATTTGACTGCATGTGTTCCTAGATCAATCACACATTAGTCAAAGAGGGGAAAATGTATGCACCCTAAAATGGTCGCCTAGACTTTGGGCCCCCATTTAACAATTTGTCAAATCCCTAAATCAATATTTTCAAAAATCAACATTTTTCAAATATATCAATTTCCTTGATCAAATCATAATCAATTCAATATTTTCTAAAGTTTGAGCTTTATTTAATTTAAAAGAAAATAAAAAATAAAAATCTTATTTAATTAAAAGAACATGCTCTTTTTTAATTAATTAAGAATCTCTTTTAATTAAATAATAAAATCATTTATCCTAAGCCTTTATTTAATTAAAAGGAATTTCCTCCCCTTTTATTTAAATAAAAAATCTCCACTTTTCTTCTTATCCTTGTTGCACAAATAAAGCATTTAATTCCTATTTATAAAGAAAAATAAAATAAAAAATAAAAGAAAAGTACTTTTGCCTCACATGAACATAAATTAAATGCTCAACATAAAGTAAATGCTCAACATAAAGTAAATGCTTCTAATTTTCTTATTGGAGGATATTTGTGCACAAGGATCAAGCTTCTTTTTTTCTCCATTGTTGATTAAGTCTTTTGCCTCTTAATCTCCATGGTCCATTGTTTTTCACTTCCTATAAAAGAAGAGCTCTCTTCCTCATTTGCACACACAATACATACTTGAATTATTATGCTACAGGTTTTCTAAGTCATCTTAAAGCTTTTGGAGACATTCTTGCATCAAGTTTTGAAGATTTGGAGCATCATTGGCATTCATCTTGCATCTACATCACATTCTAGCTTGCATCATAGTTGCATTATCATGGTATCATTCCCTTTCATGTTTTAGATTAATCTCACATAGTTTAATTAGAGGGTTTGTAACTCTTTCATTTCCATTTTCATAGCTTAATTGCATCTTCATTCTCATAAGATTAATTTGCATTCTCATATAGATTTGCATAGCATTGCATTCATTTGGAATCTCTCATTGTGTGGTTGACTAGCAAGGTCATGAGTTTATAGCTCTAGCTGAGAGCAATTTTACAAATCTTGCAACTCCATGCATAGAGAGCTATGGATCGATTTGTGAGAGCTCATTCTTGAGTTTTCTTGCATGTAAGGATTTATAGAAGTGTGACAACATTTTCACCACACACATACAATCACAAAACAAAATCCTACTCTAGAAATAAGTTCAAGTATAATATATGATAACAAGTGGACTAGTATGTAATGCAAGTCCTACTCTAACAAGTAGTAAAAATAATATGAACAAGTCCAAACAAGCCCAAATAGTCATCATAAAACAAGTCCAAATAGTAATAAAAAATAATATGAACAAGTCCAATTAGTCATCATAAAACAAGTCGAAATAGTCATCAGAAATAATATGAACAAGTCCAAATAGTCATCATAAAACAAGTCCAAATAGTCATCATAATCTAACTCTACTCATCTAGCTGATCTACAGTCCTCTTCACTCCATGTGAAGAGGACTGCGATGCATCAACATGCTCTGTCTAGTCTTGAGTACCCTCATCCTGCTATCTGGTCTCAAGTACCCTCATCCTCAACTACATGAAAAGTGGATGCAACCAAGTCTTGTAAAAACATTTAAAGTACAAATTTTTAATAATTAGGTGTAAAAGATCTAGATATACAATGGAAATTGAAAAATTACTTAAATTAATCATCACCTCAAAGGATAGTGTCGATGGCTACATTTGGCTTAATCCTATAGCCATGCCAAGAGTCATGGTGGTGTCAACCTGAACAACATATATAAAGCATGAATCAAACTTATAGTACATATATACATAAATTATAAAGTATATATAACTTGATTATATATTTATGGAATAAAAACATGTGTACATTACCTATGTGTGACACGTAGCTAATGTCACTGATGAGTCAGGACATAAATGTGATTGTGCAACATGAGACAATCCAAAAGCCTACAATTGCAAAAAATAAGTGTGAATCAAACCTGTACATAAATTAGTAAGATACAAACACTTAAAATTAATAAATGAAAAACATACTACATGTATATGCGGCTAACTCCCGGTGACTGGTGGAGCAGAGAATGAAGGACTGCCAATCACAGTGGTACATGAGAGATCCTACAAAATAAAAAAAATATGTCAAAACACATTATCAATTAAAGTTTATTTTGTTTAAAGTTTAAATGTATCAAGATCAAAGTGCATACCATGAATGGAGCACCGAGATGTCAAGGTGCCAATGTCATATGATGATGGCTAATGAATGTTGGAGGGTCAACCCTCCTCTATTCACCAAAAAATCCACATGTTATGGCTCACAATTGTATAAATAAGAAATTTAATATTGCACTATATAAATTATAATTAAATTTACCTGTGTGGGATGATCATTGTCTACATTGAGTAAATCAACAAATGATGATATATCATCTCTAACATCACCATGTGTGCCACCATCATAATCAGCATATCCACCATGTGCGCCACCATCATCATCACCATATCCACAATGGGAAGCATGGGCAGCATCTGGATCAGACTAGGGACCCATACATATACCCCTACAACTTGTGCAAACATGTGCTATGCTAGGGGCAGCCCTCACCTCAGTCAAGTGCTGTAACAAATTTCCTGTAAGGGTACTCAAAGAACTAAGAGATGACTACACTACTCGATGATGGACAGGTGCAAGAACTATAGGAGAAGGAAGAGGAATAAGAGGCTCATTTCACACATGATTTCTAGTTCTATCACTCAATTTGGCCCCTGGCCTATCCTGTGGCATGCCCTGACCAACCCCCTGGAATGATTTCATGTCAGAATAATTGGGTTTCCTACCCAATACAAATTCAGGCCATAATTTTTTCAAAAAATAAAGTGAGACCTCATGATTAGCATGTGGTGGATTTTCAAATACCATCCACCACTACTCCCAAAAATGCTCTGCTATACCGGGGTGTCTACACCATCAAATTGAAATACATGGCTTCTTGCCAAGTATCTGCTCACCCATTGTAGGGTTATAAAAAAAGTGTACCAAATCAGATTTTGTAATTTTTTAATCATTAACCTCTTTATAAGAGAGGCCATCAACATAATATGAATGCATACTCTCCATCCATGACTTGAAACTATCAATCTCTAAGTCTAATGTATGTACATAATCTACTATGCCTTGCCTGCGATCTACAAGGCATAGTAGCTAGGCCGATGGATAGGGATCATTTCTAATAATATTTATGTCTCTCATGATCACCTCTACATTTATCCTAATATTATCCCTTAAATATCTAGGTGGAGGTGGAGGTGGAGGTGGAGGTGGTGGTGGTTGTTCATGCTGACCTATAAGCTCATCAATATGAAAATTATCCATATTGCCAATCTACGTACATATAAAAACATGATAATTTACAATTAACATACTGTAAATTATATTTTACCTTACAAAGAATGACTTAAATAATTAAAACTTTAGAGAGAGAGAGGAGGAGAGAGAGAAAGAGAGGAGAGAGAAAGGTGAGAGAGAGAGAGAGAGAGAGAGAGATGTGTGACAATGCTAAGAAAATACAATGCAAATCTAAACTAAGAATTGAAATTAATATCCATGGCATCTCATGGTTCTCTATCCAAGTTTGGTAAGTAGAGCTCTCAGCTTAATCTCTACTAGTACCACTCCTAGAATGAGAAAATATGATAGTACTATGCTTAATCTAGCCCAGAATTCTCCATTATGAAAAGATAAATTCAAATGCTAATGTTAAATGCTCTCAATTGCTCTCAATTGCTCATAAAATGCCTATAATAAGGATGCTTTGCTCTTGAATTCTGTTCTATCTTATTGCTCTTAAAATGACTCTTATTTATAGTAAATTCCCAAGGGTAGGGGGTAGAGTGAAGTAATCATGATTTAGCTTTGGTTGAGTGAAAAAAATTTCAATATTTTTAAATGGGGTGACAATTTAAATGTTTGTCTCAAAGCTTTGGATAAAAGGACAAAATTGAGTGGTTGAGATTCAAAGCTTGGAATGTGTGATCAAGATTCAATTCTTTTGAGTGATCCATGTCCTTTGTGTTCTTAATTTTGATTGGTTCCTCAAATTATTGTTGAAGGATATTAGGATTAATTAAATTCCATCAATTAATTAAATTAGCCATGTAAGGGAATAGGTTCAATTTGATTTTTGATTTAACAACTATACAATTAATTGATTAAAATCAATTATGTAGTGTTTTTCACCCCTTTAAGCTTTGATTTAATTCTTTAATGTCATGATTTGATTTTTCCTTTGATTTGATGATTTTGTCCAATTTGATTTAATAAATGTTCATTTAAATTTGATTTGATCCTGATTTGATCCTTTTTGATGAAAATTAGTGTATTTTGATTAAAATTTTGCAATTTTATGATTTTAAAGCACTTTGTCCAATTTTCGATGTCTATAAATGCCCCTCTTGGAATTGATGTGCAAAGCTCATTGATTCAAATAAATCTTAGTCGTGATCATCTTTAGGTCCTGATTTACTGATTTACTGATACACCACTGATTTTGATTTAATTCCTTCTTGATATGATATTGCCCCTGATTTGATTTGATAAAATGATACGTGCTAATAGCTCAAAATTTTTTATGCCCCAGATTCACTGATGCCAATTTGATACTCTGATGCCCCCTCAAAAATGAGACATATTGATAATTTGTTTTGAAAATTTTGATTTATTGTTTTATCTAATATGTTTTCATTTCTAAAAAATATTGATGTGTGCCATGTTTCACAATTTGCCCCGGATTGATAGAAGAATTTGATGAGAAAAGCTATGATTGAGAAGATATTGTTGATGTTCAAGATAAGTTGATGATGTTTGGATATCACTTGATGTCAGTCAAAATCTCTTGGTTGATGTTGTATTGATGTTAATCAGATAGGATAGAAAAAATTGATAGTGGGATATTGATAGGTAGGATACTGATAATTCTCTCTCAAGACATAGAGACATGAACAAATGATGATAGCTGATAGTATTGATAGTGATAAGATTGATATTGATAATTCTCTCTCAAGACCTAGAGACAGGAAAAAATGGATTGATTTCCCTTCCTCACAATCTAGAGTTAGGAAATTTGATACGCTCAAGATGTGCAAACGGATGATAGGATAACTTGATTGGCATTAGATGATCAATTGGATGATTTGACTGATTGATATTCGATTGGATTTGATGAGAAGATTAAAGGTGGGAAGCTGATAGATAGGGTCATTTGATATGAATTAGGTGCAGATGTAGATACAGGTAATCAAGAGAATTAGGTTGCCCCATAATTGATTAGATGATGAGGTTGCCCCTAGTTTTGCAAATGTATAGTAATGATAATCTTGGATGTAGCATTGATCAATTTTGATGAGTTAGATATTTGAAGACATTGATTAGGACATTGATGATGTAGCCATGATTTACTTCTACCCCCTTGATTAAGGAAATTCCCATAAACATGCAAGTAATCTATCATGAAAATGCAATGCAATGCAACTAAGTGTCACTAGCTTTTAGAAAAGAAATGTCATAGAGATATATTTTCATCATCGAACATTGTGAGACCAAAAAAAAAGTACAACCATTACTGACCACATCATGATGATATGAATACCACTTTTTTATCAGTTTTGGTAACCTTTTGGAAAACTAGTACAACCCTCACTAGTTGGATGACCAACTATGGGAGTATGAATACCAGTTTCAATAGATTCAATGTTGCAATTGGATTTTGATAAAAAAAAAAAGGTCAACCCTCCACTCTATATGAAAGTCCTAGATGGTGCTTTGATGACCATGTCATTAGATGAATTCACATAAATTGTTGGATCTTCCTTAAGATAGTCACTCAAAGGCAAGAAAAATATCATGTCCCCATCATGGCCAATCTAGTCAAAACATCATTGATTAGCTAAAAGGATGTGATAAAAATTCAATTCAATAAAGATCATCAACAAAAACTTCAAGTGTTTTGCAATGTATCAAGATTTTCCAAAAAGAACTTCCAAACATTTCGATCATTTAAGTGATGTCAATTTTTAATCCTGAATAATAGAGTTAATGAAGTTCAAGGATCAAGTTATAGGATCAAAATACTTGGTTGTGAACAATGATATCCATCAAAGGTTCACTAAAAATCTCTCTCTTTTGAAGCTCTGATAATTCCCTCTGATGTGTGACCAAATGCCACACTATTGAATCTGTTTGAGTTTAATGCATTGCTTCTTGTGAATTGATGCATGTTGTGAAATCTACTGATTAAGATTAAATGCCCCTAGTTGAATAGGAAAAATGTTGGATTTGGGAAAACTTCCTTTTGGATTTGTTACCAGCTCTCAAACAAGATCACATTGGTTTTCCCCCAATGTCTAGTAAGATATAGGACATGAAGTATGGATTTGCAAGCTGATGGATTAGAGATGGAAAGGCCATGATGGATGAAGCATGCGAATGTGACCCATAGGACCATCTCCTTAAGATTACCCAAGATAAGGAAAAATGATATACCAATGTGAAGCATGTTTTTGGATAAGCCATGGAAGCCAATGATGTAGTGCTAGATATTATATAGGATAATGATCTATTGTCATAAAAATGAGAGATCCAAAAGAGTGGACATGTCAAGAAGTTTTTGATAACAAATTTTGTACTTTTAAGTTATTCATTTTGATCAAGACCAAGGGGTCAATTTGGGTAAGATGTGGATAAGATAACACAATCTAGGTAAAGGGGTGATGGAGTCTATGAAGGGATGTTTTTGGATTAGCAAGATCATGATAGGGTAACATGGATACAACAAGTACATAAGCTGATGGAAAGGATAACAGATGTCAAGATACTCAATGCTCATGGATGTGTTCAACCTTGTCAAGATTAAAGGTGGGAAAGGGAATATGGATGCAAGTGAGATGAATGATAGGAAGATAGAGGATAGCATGGATGAAACTTTCCCCCAAGTGTAGAGTGCAAGAACGAGGAATTATGCATGATGCCTATTTCCCAGGTTTTCATCATGGTACTTGTTTCTCTTTACTTTTGCTACCAAGGTGCATATTGCTAGGTTTTCACCAAGGCACTTTTTTTCTCTCTTTTTTTCTTTTCTATTTTTTTTTTCTCTTTTTTTGTATTTTTCAATATATTCCCAACATTGGAATCTTTGGACAATGCTCCTCTGAAAGATATGCTATAATAAACCATGGGTATGGCTAGGATGCTCAAAGATATTGATAAAAGGGATGGAAGTACAAAAAGTATGCATTGGAAAATGAATGTGAGGATAAGAAGAAGGTATGTTGTAGATGAGAATGTTGGCAAGATCAACTTTGACACACGCTTTGAAGGGTGGTGGAATGATGGAGGAACAATAGATGAAGGAGGTAAGGATCTCTTTGAGGTAGTGGATTTTGGGATGTAGGAAGATGAAGGATGTTTGGAAGGAGATGGAATGGAAGCCTTTGGAAGCTTGAATGTTAATTTTATTTTTCTTTTGTGTGCAAGTCCTTCAAAAGTGACTTGGGAATCCACATAGTCTTTGATTTATTTTTCTTTTGTGATGTTTTTGAATGCATTTCTTCAATGACGAATTTAGGAATCCACATTTTATTTGATTTTTCTTTTTTCTTGGTGGACCTTTGTGGCCTTCTAGTTATTTCATTTTTCTTTTCATTCACATGTCGATTAGATGGGACATTGTGATTTTTATACACATATGGATTCTTGGATTTATGATATTTATGTTGCACATCAAAATTGCTTCCAAAAGACTTAGGAATTGTGGATGAATAGGAATAATATGGAGATTTCATATGGATTGGTTTTTGGACATTCTTCAAGTATGTGTGCCTTCATTGATCTTGATACATGGTAGGGTAAGTGAATGGAGAACTAGGGATGATAGGAATCGTTGATGGAGGAATATATGGATCTAATATGGATGGAAGGGATGAAGACTTTTTTTTTTGGACATAGGAACCCAAAATGGATTTTGGGGATAGTGAAGGCATATGGTTGCATTTGAATGGAGGGATATAAGGTGTGAAAAGGATATCAACATCTTTAAAAGGAGTTTCATTGTCAAGGTTCGTATCTTAAGGATTTATCTTTAAACCAATAGGCTCATGAGTAGCTTTGATAGGAACACATTTGATAGGATCAACTAAAGCTTGAAGGGATTTATTATCATGCAAGGGCTTTGGAAGAATGATGGTTTCTTGGGGTGAACATGGAGGGATATGGAAAGGAAATGATGGGATAATTTGATCTTGACAAGGATCTTTGAATGGTGTAGAGAGGGTATTTTGTTCTTGATTTTCAATATGCTCATTGGAAATTGTGGAAGGGATATCTCAATCTTGCTTGGGAAGTGGAGAGAATATGGAACTTGGAAGGGTACTTTGTTCTTGGAATGGAAGGATATTATTTTGGAAGACATGAAAGGATGCAAGGGGATCATCATAGAGTTCTATATATATGGGACCTTCATCAAATATAGGAGGGGATTGTATATAATTTTGATCTTGATCTTTATTGATGTTTGTTTCTTTTCTCTTTGAATTATCCTCTTGACATGGAGCCACTTCTAAGGACAAGGTAGATGTTTGGATATGTGTGGGGGATGTTTGGAAGAATGATGTAGGATCCTTTTGAATAGGTATAATAGGAATTAAAGCACATGAAGCTTTTGGGTCCAAGATCTTTGAAGCATGGAAATGATCTGCAGCAAGGTGTAAGTTAGCTTGGGTTTCTTTTAGAGGTAGCCCTTGCGGGTAGATATAGTCAATGTGAAAAGTGTCATCATTAGGCTCACTCTTTGATGGAGGAATTTTGGATAGTTGTGGAGCTTTGGAAGATGAATGAAAGATGAAAGGACTACAAGCTATGGGAGAAACCTTGCTAGATAGAGGTTTGTGAGATGGATGAAGGATGAAAGGCATACAAGCTATGGGAGAAACCTTGCTAGATAGAGGTTTGTGAGATGGACAAAGGATGAAAGGTGTACAAGCTATGGGAGAAACCTTGCTAGGTAGAGGTTTGTGCATTAGATCTTTCTTGAGAGTGGTACCTTTCTCTTCATACTCTTTATTATCTTGATCACAAATAGGCTGATCATGAACTTTCCCTTGATCCAAGATAGGTTTGTTTCTCTTAAACACTTCTTTTTGTGAGGAGGATGAAGATATGGCTGGCCCATAATTATAAAGAAAAGGACACATGGATCTTAATGATGACTTTTTAGATGATGTATCCTTTTGTTTTTCCCTCTTCTTCATCAAGGTTGATGTGTCAAAATCATGAGGAAGATTAGCTCCTAATTGAGCTAACTTTATGAAATATGCTTCTTTATCCCTCTCCAAAACTAATTACATTATTTCTAGAAACATGGGATCTTGGATTGCTTCCAAAATTTCATCTTCAGACACTTCATCATTTTGATTCTTATGGAGATCTTGGTCTTGGTTTTGATAACTATGCTCCATAATAGGATTGATTTGTTTCTCAAATAGACTCATCATCATAAATGTTTTTCAAGAATATGATCTATTTGTATCTCTGAAAAGGGTATCCAAAAATGATTTAAATTTTTTTCCAAAACCTCGGGAAATGTCCACTATTTTCCCTTCTTTGTTTTTGGGCATCACTTGCCAGTGTGTAGGTGTGACTTAACAACTGGTAAGGGATAATTGGTATTTCCATAGATGGTGCACTATAGGTCAGCAAGCAGCTTTTCCTTGTTGAAAGGTGTTTTTTAACTTTTACCATGTGTTTCTTAACATGTCACAGGCATGACTTTATCATTTATAGGTGTATCATCTTAAAATGGAAGCACTTCCATCTTGATAGGTTTAGCACCCTCTTTTAATACATTTGTCAAGATAGAAATGCATTTAGGATGCATTTTGCACTTGATTTCTTCATTCTAGGTGAAATTAGGGTTAGGATCTTAAGGATTCTCCTGAATTTCCCTCTTCCATGACTCTATGTTCTAGGTAGGATTTAGAAATGGATTCTCCTAGCATTCATTTTAGTAATCATAGGATTTTATGTCTATTCTTGATGTTTTGTCCTATTTTGGCATCATTTTTAGGTTTCTGGGCATCCCTGGGACCTCTACACTTGATTCTGGGTCAACCTGGAAAAAAGGTCAATGTCTTCAGTTGACCTTGACTAGGTTAGGGTCAATGTCAAGTTTGACCCCTTTCTCTAAATTTTCTAGATCCTTAATTTTCAGGCTTCGGGCTTTCGGGAAATTTATTTTCTTGCCTCCGGGTCAGACATTTTGGGTTTAGGGATGGTAAATCTTTTAATTACATTTAATCTAGGTATATTTTCTAAAGGTGAGGACCTAATTGAGATTTAATACTCCAAGGTGACCAATCTAGAGGAGTGTGCCCTAGATCACTATAAAAGGAGGCCTTCCTCTCTCATTTTCACATCAAGTTTTCTCAAGAAATTGCAAGCTCTTAAGTGCAAGCAAGAATTTGAGCAAGGGAAGAATAGTGAAGGTGCCAGTTAGCAAGATGAAGATATATAAGATCAAGCCATTGTTGACATCAAGCATCTTTGTAGATTCATATTTGGAACAAGAGAGATCTCTTCTTCCTTGATCCACCATTATCAACTTTCAAGCATTCAAAGATTCAATCATGGAGTAGCAATTACAGATTGTGAGTTTGGTAGAAGTACTTTAGCCTTGGGGGCTTGGTATGCTTTTCTATCTCATTCAAATCTATGCATTGTTATTTCATACACATTCATGCTAGGGTTTTGATCTAGAGGATTAGATCTTGGCATTACACTTTCAATAGATACAAACACATATTTCTATTTCAATCGACTATTCGTGGGGGTGGAGACCACCAAAATGGGGGTTTGACTAAGGAAAAACCCTATATAGCCACCCCAAAACCCCCCCATTTTTTAGATATCTACAGTTGCTATTTTGAGGATTAGAGGAAAAATCTGAGTACCCTTTTCACCGAACTTCTGGGATCTACAAACATAATTTGAATCAGACTTCAAATAAAGAATATGGTATTTGACCTTTTATGAGGGTAAAACCCAACTTGAGCCATCTCCGTGAAATATTTCTAGGTTTTCTTTGTCTCAGCATTTCCAGTCCAAGACAGGTTTTGGATTTTTTTGAAAGTGTACACAGACTCCAGAATATAGGTGTTTATGAATCAATTTCATGATGAGGTATGTATCTTGACCTAATTGATTTTCAAGTATTTTCTAGTTTACTTATGTTATTTCAATTCCAAATCCAATTTCAAATGAATATGTGTTGAATGTTAGGTACATTACTATATTTCCATTTTCACCATATTTAGTTTGGTGAACCTGTTTATGACAATTCTTTCTTTTATGGTGTTAGATTTAAATTTTGTAGATTTATTTCTTGCATTTATATTTCAAAAATACAAAAACAATTGCAAAATTCCTTTAAAAATACAAAAAATATTTCTATTTTTCATGCTTTTAGTACTTTCTTTGTAGTCAACATGTATGATTCTTGTTTTGAGTAAGTTTTGATGATGCATTTATGATACAAGAGGATAGAATCCCTAATGAGGTACATGGTAGTGAGGATGAAAATGGTTCAAATATGGTCTCCATGGATCCTATTCCTATTTCACTCTCCTCCACAACCTCTCCAATTGACCTTTACCATAGGGTGTGTGCATGGTTACCTTCATGTCCCACTATTTGTAACATTGAGAAACCTAAAATGATCTATCCTACACCTTTGATGATGGTAAAATGATGTCCTTGTATAACAATTAAAGGTAAACCTAGAGATCCTTTGGATTTCTTTGACAACATTGATTCCATTTCACATGCTTATCACACATGGAATAACCTTTAGCCTACTGTTCTAATTTCTTTACCTCCTTCTCAACCTATGCTTCCTCAAGCACCTAGGTATCCATCTACCTTTAAGGAGTACAACTTAGTTGACCAATTACATGCCACTCTTGCTAAGATATCTTTATGGGAATTACTTCAAACATCCCTAACATATCATGAGGCATTGCAAAAAGCTCTATCTACTCTTCCTGCTTTGCCTCCTAATCAAGAAAACATTCATTCTATTTTGGATTGTATGCATGCTATGCCTTTTGTACCTCCTATTATGTTTTCTGATAATGATTTACCTTCCTTAGAGGTGCAAAATCAATATGATGCTCTTATGGTAGCTGCCTCTATTAATTAGAGTATCATTCATAGAACTTTAATTGACAATGGATCCAGACTTAATGTTTGTAGCATGGATATGCTTAAGGTGATTAAGGCCGATTTATCTACTATTCAACTTGATAATGTTCCTATACATGGATTTGATAATATTGCAAAAAGAACTTTGGGTATTATTACCTTACCTGTTAAAGTAGTTCCAGTTATTCTAAATACTCCTATCTATGTTATGCCTGGACGTCTCAACTATAATCTTCTTTTAGGAAGACCTTGGTTACATACTATGCATGTAGTTCCTTCTACTCTTCATCACAAGGTTAGGTTCATCTATAACAACCTAATGTATACATTACATGTAGATGATACCTCGAACCCTTTCTTAAATGCCGAATATGCTAAGAACTCTAAACCTATTCAACCTAATAAGGAGATTTAGAAACAAGAGGAGATACAACAATCTGAGATAAAAACAAATTGAGATTCAACAACAAGAAGCTTCATCTTCTTCTTCTTCCTTGACTGAGGATGATTGGGGGACATTGGATTTTAATCCTACCTTTATTGGAGAATACAAGATCTCTGATTTAGAATTCATGAAGCAATAGAGTGAATTTGAGAAAAGGGTTTTTACTTCTTCCCCATTGTCTGAAGAATTAAAAAGTAATTTTCTTGCTGCTTTGATTAATGAAATGCTTGACACTATAAAGCCTGATTGTTATGACATTGTGACATATGTCGCTCCTTGGACAACTTCTGACATGACTGATAGATATGGCCATGGTTATCATTTGCTTAATAAATTAGGATTTAATGGGAAAGGATGAGGTAAATATGAACAAGGTATACAAGTACCTCTGGACAATGACGTGTATGATCATATGTATGGATTAGGATTTAATTGTTATAGACAACCATCAGCTTTTCCTCTTAATGTTAATCATATTTGTAGTGAACAGTTGAAATTGGTTAACCCCTTGCTTATTGACCTTAATCAACACTCTTCTTTGGATATTTTTCCTAAAGATGAAGCCTTAATGGAATTTTTTGGGGTTTATGAGGATCTTCCTAAGTTTCATCACAAACAAGGAAAGCCTTATTGCTCAAAAATAGATGCTTATTTTGGAGAACATGAAGAACATGATATTCTCCATTTACCAATGGATTCTTCGATAAGAAGTGATTTGTTAATCACTGAGACTATTGATATTCAAGTGGATGAAAATGATTCTGAAAGGATGATAAAAATTGGGAAATGTTTGAATCAGGATGAACGTGATCAGTTGGCTACCCTTTTGCTTGAATTTAAGGATATCTTTTCTTGGACATATTCCAATATGCCAAATATCGATTCTAAAATTGTTACTCATAACATTGTTCTAAAACCAAATATGAAACCTATGAAATAAAAAATTCGAAAGATGAATCCATGAATTGCCTTGTTAGTTAAAGGTGAAATTGAAAAACTATTGCATTCTGGATTTATCCATTCTATTGATTATTCTAATTGGATTTCAAACATTGTGCCTATGTCAAAAGGAGAAAATAAGATAAGGATGTGCACTGATTTTAGAGATTTAAATAAGGCATCCTTGAAAGATGATTTCCCGCTACCTAATATTAACATGATTGTGGATTCAACAACGGGTCATGCTTTGTTTTCTTTTATGGATGGTTTTTTGGGATATACTCAGATCTTTATCCCCTCTGAAGATCAATTTAAGACTACATTTATAACACCTTGGGGAACCTTTTGTTGGGTCATGATGCCTTTTGGATTAAAAAATGCGGGAGCAACTTATCAACGGGCTATGACTCTGATTTTTCATGATTACATTCATAAGATTCTTGAAGATTATGTGGATGACATCTTGGAAAAATATATACATAGAGAAGATCATGTTACTATTTTATGATAGATATTTGAAAGAATTCAAAGTTATAATATGAGATTGAATCCTAAGAAGTGTTTCTTTGGAGTTGATTATGGTAAATTATTGGGATTTATAATCTCTAAGCGAGGCATCAAAGTAGATACTAAAAAGATTGACGCTATTGTTAATATGCCTCCTCCTAAGAATATTTCTCAGTTACGAAGTTTACAAGGAAAAATACAAGCTATTCGTTGCTTTATTTCTAATTTAGCTGACTGCACTATTCCCTTTACTTCCCTGCTTAGAAAGGATACCACTTTCTCTTGGAATCAGGAGTGTAAACAAAATTTTGAGCAATTTAAGGAGTATCTTGCGAATCCTCCTATTTTGAAACCTGAAAATTTTGATAAACCATTTCAATTATACACTTCAGTGACTCCACAAGTTGTGAGTGCATTGTTAGCTCAAATTGATGATATTGGTAAGGAAACACCCATGTATTACATTAGTCAGACTTTAATTGATTATGGAAAATGATATACAAATTTAGAAAGACAATGTCTAGCTATAGTTTATGCATGTCAGAAACTTAGGCATTGTCTTATAAATGCTGAAGTTAATGTGATTTTCAAGTTCGATCCTTTGAAACATCTTTTCTCACAAACTGATCTTTCTGGTTGGTTAGAAAAATGGGTTATGTTGCTCACCGAATTTGATCTTAATTTTATTTCTCAAAAATCTATTAAGGGACAGGCATTGACAGATTACTTAGCTGAAGCTCCTAGTCCTTCTCTACATGAAAATTCTACTTCTATGGAATTTCCTGACGATAATATTCTAGCTATTCAACAAGATGATATTTGGGAATTATATTTTGATGGGTCTAAGTGTAAAATAGGTTCTGGTGTGGGTATCATCTTGATTCCACCTACAAAAAAACCCATCCCTTTATCATATAAATTAACCTTTCCTTGTACTAATAACATTGCAGAGTATGAAGCCCTTATAGCTGGACTATGAGCAGCTTCATCCCTCAATATCCAACACTTACAAATATATGGTGATTCGCAACTAATAGTTGAATAGATTAAAGGAGGATATCAAACTAAAAATACTAAAATGACACAATATAGAGATTTAGCTCTTGATGTGCTTTCACAATTCCCATCTTATGCGATTTAGACTTTACGTAGGAAGGATAATCGACATGTAGATGCTATGGCTAGTGCAGCTTCCTTGGTTTGTCTCAAGAATAATGCGGAAAATTTTCAATTTACTATACAAACTCTTAAATGCCCTACAATTTCTAATAAGATCACCTCTGACTATTTCAATTTGCATTTGGATGAATGGTATTCACATATTTTTCATTTTTTGAAGGATGGTACTTTTCCTAAATTAGCAACAAGGAACATGCGTAATCATATTCGGAAACTTGTAGGTCGGTACATCATTTTAGGAGATACGCTTTACAAACGCTCTTATGAAGGATTATTATTAAGATGTCTTAATAGAACTGAAATTCTTGTAGCTTTAGCAGAGGCTCATTCTGGTTCTTGTGGAGGACATTTTGGTGGAAAATCTCTGGTTAATAAATTGCTTCAAATGGGATATTATTGGCAAACAATGGAACAAGATTCTTTCATGTTTGTTAAGAAATGTCCTCAATGTCAACAACATAGTAATTTGATTCATGCTCCTGCTCATGAGCTTTGTAATCAAGTTTCTCCATGGCCTTTTAGTGTTTGCATTTTTGACCTTATTGGAAAAATCTCACCAACTTCTTCTCAAGGACATACTTACATTCTCACCGCTACGGATTACTTCACAAAGTGGGTTGAAGCTGTCCCTCTTCGATCAACAATGGTAGATGTTATTTGTGATTTTATCCTTAATAATATCATAACAAGATTTGGTATCCCTTTGACGATAATTTCAGATAATGGAACATCTTTTAAAAATAAAGAAGTTGCAAAATTCTTGGAGAAATATAGGATTCAACATAGATTTTCAACTCCTTATTATCCTCAATCTAATGGACAAGCTAAAGCATAAAATAAAATTATTGAACAAATCTTGAGAAAAACAATTAATAAGCATGCCAAAGATTGGCATACTCAATTGAATTATGCTTTATGGGCCTATAGGACTAGTGTTTGTACCACCACAGGTACTTCTCCTTATAATATTATCTATGGTACTGATGCTATTATGCCTTTGGAACTAGAAATCCCTTCTTTATGCATTTTGTTTCATGGGATAATTGATAAAGATAATTTTCACAAACAATGCTTACAAGAATTAGAAATGTTAGATGAACAAGGAATACATGCATTAGAACATATCAAAGCTTATCATAAATCTCTTTAGAAACAATACAATCATATGGTAGTTGAACGAACATTTTCAGTTGGTGATTTAGTTCTTTATGAGAATCAATGAAATGTGAATGCTTTACTGGGTGAAAAAGGAAAATTTAGCCCTAATTGGCTTGGACCTTTTGTTTTTATTCAAAACTTTGGTTTGGCTGCTTACAAACTTGCTGATATGGATGGTGTTTCTTTTAAGGAACCCATTAATATTATGCATCTTAAATGTTATTACCCTTAATCTTATTTATTCCATGTGCATTCATGTATTCCTTATAAAAATTTCTTTTATAGGTTATGTAGTTTTAGTAAAAGTTACATATTGAGTATGTTTATGCACTTTATTTATTTATTTATTTCTTTCTATTAAGTTTTATATTGGTGAAAGCATAGTAATCAAACATAGAACTAATTAGTAGAGAAATTTTTTCATTCATCACAAATTTAGTTTTTCAAGTTTTGATACATATGAGGCCAATGGCCCTATCTATCACTATATCTATCACTATGATGCTCTGCTGGTCGATGACTCCTAGATCTCTCTGCTCTGTGATGGGAAGATGAATATTTGTGTGTTTGTGTATGGCTCTTGGATATGCTCATACCCTGTATGCACTCACAAAGACTCTGTATCTCTACCATCATCTTCTCTTCTCTTTCTTTGCACATCCTCAGCTCCCGCTGGATACATACAAAGATGTCAGCATGTCTGTCAGGATCCCTGTGACCAATGGAGGACTCTCGTTCATCAGCTGGTAGTCGATATGATATAATTTTATCCTTGAGAACCTTGGATACAAAGCTCCTCCACTCCGCTACGCTAGCTATAGACAAATAAACTTCTATCAGTCTAGTATCCTATTTATGTCAAATCAAATAATATATTTAAGCAATTTTCAATCAAATTTATACCTGGGTCTCACTCCTAGACATCACTAAAGTGCCTGGATGGTAGGGGCATGGAGTGACTACTCTCTCCACACTTTCTATGTCTAGGCCTCGATGGTGGTGTCTCTGTGTGGGGTCATGAGGGCCATCATGATCTCAATGGTGATGCACATGTAATAGGTATATCTATACCAATATCACCAGCTGGGGGAATCTCCTCTGCTCTCTCCTCTACTCTCTCCTCTACTCCCTCCTCTACTCTCTCATCTACTCTCTCATTTACTCTCTCCTCCTCCATGGGTTCTCCATCAGAGATGTGCTCCTCCTCACCTCCGATATCCTCATCCTCCTTAGTGGCTCCACTATCCCAGTGTATCCCCTTTGTCAAACCTGGATTACCTGTAGGATAATCCTCAGGAAAGATAGGATGAGTCCCCTCCAAACTCTAGTACCTGATGTAATCTCCACTCACACCTACATAGGCTACATTTGATGGTACCTCTCTATCCTCTATCTCCTTTGTATGTCTATCCTCAATGTCTGCTATTGATGGTCGGTGAATGGTGTTGGTTCTCTGATAGTATCTCATCGGATGCATAGAGCAAGGTACTACCTTAGGGACTCCCTGTAGGAGGCCGAACTACCTCTTCACTCGATCATAATAGTAGGGCATCACTATATGATTCTAATGACCATCTAGTAGCTTTTGCTATTGTGAATGTCTCATCTAGAATTATGTATCAGGCCACTCTATCATTTCATAGTAGGGTCTCCATATCACATCAGTACTGGGAATGTAGTCTAGATGTACTCTCCAATAGAGCATATCCCCAAACTACCAAATATCCCTCAAAGATCCATATCTACAAAACTATGCATATTGATAAACTCTCTCACTGATACCTCACTAACCGAATCAACTCATGGTATAGCTATGCTAGCATGTTGTGACCCCATGAGAAGATGATCTCTCTCTCTCCATCTTCTATATAAGATGTGTCAAAGGTGAAAAAAATATGGTACCCTTTGAGTTGGGTAACACAACCAAGGATACTATGCATACCAACACCTTCCATACTAAAGGTGTAGGGCTTGATAGTATGACAGATAGGGGGATCTGATCTGATTGGCTCTACATCAGTGGATGCACACCTATACAGTACTCTGAGTCTGCATGGATCTCCTCACAACCATGCTACACTTTAGGTCTAACAGTCTCCCCTCAGACTGGAAGCCGTATAATCTTGTATACATCCTCTAAAGTCACTATGATCTCCCCACATGGAAGATGGAAGGAGCATGTATCCTCATCCCATCTCTCTATCAGAGCCGACCGCATGGCTCGGTGTAGTCTGATCTGTGGAAGGATTGATACCTAGAATAGTCCTACATCCCTCAATAACTGCATCCCCTCATCATCCAGCTTAGACAGTCTTTCCTTGACATTCACTAGCAATTCCCTGAAGGGATGTTCACGAAAGTAGACTAGGTCCTGTTAGCACAAACAAACATCATATCAGTAATCTACAAATCTAACTGAACTAGGTCAAAGTCGACCTTACTAGGTTAATGTCAACTTTACTGGGTTAAGGTTGACCTTTTTGGGTCAAGGTTGACCTCATCTCAAAACATGACAAAAACCCCCTGGGCAATGTCAACTTTTATGGGTCAAAGTCAACCTAGGTGGGTCAATGTCGACCTAAATGGGTCAGGATCGACCCGAAGGGGGAAAAATCAACTTGACCTCTCAAAATAGGAAATTGAAAAACACAAAGGAGGATAAAGGCATAACTCACCTCGGGTAGTGGTCATCCGGTAGCTAAGATGTGTCTTAGAGACTCTAGGCATGTCACTCATAGCTCTTCTCTTCTTGACATCGTGCTTTCTCATTTCAAACCTACAAATGGTAAGAATGAGTAAGTATTACTATTCATCTATTTTATAAGTTCTAATTAGGGTTTTCTTAGGGTAAAAACTTGAAACTTCTTCCTTATGCATTTAGACAAACATCCACTCTTTTCATCATAACCTGAGTTTGGTAACTCCATTTTTAGTGTCATCAGTGGCATTGGAATCATGATTCAAATACCTAACTCCTTGAACTAGTTTAGGAAGGTTAGGAATCCTTCTAATTGGTTTAGTAAAGGACTTTTCACCACTCTACATATCAACTATATAGAGTTTATCTTATCACCTTGTTTCACCCTTCCGAAGTAGAAAGCCGAAACAGGGGGGGCATAAGGGGCTCTATACACTTCTCAAATTATCATATAGTAAGCTTTAGGTGATTTATAGATTTTCATTAACCTTGTGTGTTACTGGTTCTAATAGTTTTCTATAGGATCTTTTCATCGAGGACTTGGCTATATCCTTTTTATTTACTATGATGTTTTCTTACTTTAGCTTGCATATTCACATAGTGTCATAACTAAGCTAAAGTGGGGGCTAAATGTATTGTCTTAAAATGGAAGCACTTCCATCTTGATAGGTTTAGCACCCTCTTTTAATACATTTATCATGATAGACATGTATTAAGGATGCATTCTGCACTTGATTTCTTCATTCTAGGTGAAATTAGCGTTAGGATCTTAAGGATTCTCCTGAATTTCCCTCTTCCATGACTCTATTTTCTAGGTAGGATTTAGAAATGGATCCTCCTGGCCTTCATTTTAGTAATCATAGAATTTTATGTCTATTCTTGACATTTTGTCCTGTTCTAGCATCATTTTTAGGTTTCTAGGCATCCTTGGGACCTCTACACTTGATTCTGGGTCAACCTGGGAAAAAGGTCAATGTCTTAGGTCAACCCTGACTAGGTCAAGGTCAATGTCAACTTTGACCCCTTTCTCTAAATTTTCTAGATCCTTAATTTCTGGGCTTCGAGCTTTCGGGAAATTTATTTTCTTGCCTCTAGGTCAGCCATTTCAGGTTTCAGGATGGTAAATCCTTTAATTACATTTAATCTAGGTATATTTTCTAAAGGTGAGGACCTAATTGAGATTTAATTATCCAAGGTGGCCCATCTAGAGGAGTGTGCCCTAGATCACTATAAAAGGAGGCCTTCCTCTCTCATTTTCACATCAAGTTTTCTCAAGCAATTGCAAGCTCTCAAGTGCAAGCAAGAATTCAAGAAAGGGAAGAATAGTGAAGGTGAAAGTTAGCAAGAGGAAGATATAGAAGATCAAGCCATTGTTGACATCAAGCATCTTTCTAGACTCATATTTTGAACAAGAGAGATCTCTTCTTCCTTGATCCACCATTATCAACTTTCAAGCATTCAAAGATTCAATCATGGAGTAGCAATTACAGATTATGAGTTTGGTAGAAGTACTTTAGCCTTGGGGACTTGGTATGCTTTTCTATTTCATTCAAATCTATGCATTGTTATTTCATACACATTCATGCTAGGGTTTTGATCTAGAGGATTAGATCTTGGCATTACACTTTCAATACATACACACACACACATTCTATTTCAATCGGCTATTCGTGGAGGTGGAGAGCACCAAAATAGGGGTTTGACTAAGGCAAAACCCTATATAGCCACCCCAAAACCCCCCCTTTTTCAGATATCTATAGTTGTTGTTTTGAGGATCAGAGGAAAAATCTGAGTACCCTTTTCACCGAACTTTTAGGATTTGCAAATAGAATTTGAATTGGACTTCAAATAAAGAATGTGGTATTTGACCTTTTATGAGGGTCAAACCCGACCCGAGCCATCTCCGTGAAAGATTTATGGGTTTTCTTCATCTCAACATTTCCAGTCCAAGATAGGTTTCAGATTTTTTTGAAAGTTTACATAGACTCTAGAATACAGGTATTTATGAATCAATTTCATGATGAGGTATGTATCTTGACCTAATTGATTTTCAAGTATTTTCATATTTACTTATGTTATTTCAATTCCAAATCCAATTTCAAATGAATATGTGTTGAATGTTAGGTACATTACTATGTTTCCATTTTCACCATATTCAATAGGCATTTCTGGAATAGTCATAGGTGTGACTTCACTATGCATACACAGTTTTTCTCTGTATCCAGGCAGCACTTTGCAGACTAGGTTGTAAATTTTGAGAATTTTTTAAAATTTTAAGATCAGGTCTGTGGAATATTCTTGCTTGAAAATGAGATACAAACTTAACAAACATGTCAGATTGTATCATGCACTTAAAAATTACACTAAAAGTGTATGTTCTCAATTGTTTTTCACAAGTATTTGAACAAGAAAGTCTTCCAAGCAATCTACCTATAGTCAAATTTGGCTTTTAGACATGTTTGGCTCTAAAAGGTAGCTTACTACTTATCATGATTTAATAAAAAATTCCATTCTAAATCATTTCAAGTTCTTTTTCCGACTTGTGGGCTTCGCACATGCACAAAAGCATGATTTGGCGCAATCCAAAAGGACTACTAGAGGAAGTGAAGAAACTTGCACATAATCTAGTCACTCCCCTTTTAAGGAAAAGTGTATTTTTATTATAATGGTTTGGATAGTACCATGGCTAAGGTGATTGTCTTCCACTCAGGTCGTTCCCTCTCACCATCCTTGTAAGGAAAACCTCGGGAGGTAGGCCCTCTATTTCTCTATTTTAACTAGCATGTATAGAAAAAAAAGAAATTGAACTTACTCCAACAAGTTTGGGAATTTGGTTCACTTAAAAAGTGAAGAGCATATCCCTATTATTGTTTTTCATTCCAAACACTCAAGCAACAATTGTTCTTTTTCAATCTCTTGACAACAAGATTCTTATAATTGAAGTGTTTGGTTAATTCCTTATTTTAATTAAGCTAGATTCAATGAAAAGCCACAATTTAAAAAAAAAAGCTTGATTTGAAAAATACCTCTTTTCTTTGTAGCTAGCAAAGGCTAGGCACTTTTATGAGGTTTTTGGCTTTTTAATTTTGTCACTCAACTAGTGGCGATCGTTCCCACTCCCTCCTCCAACAAGTTAGTCAACAAAGCCAACCACAATGAGGGAAACCAAAAGAATAATTGAAATTGCAAATTAAGTGTTTTCACAAGATTTTTCAATGAAAGTTTGGACAACTTAATGCAAGAAAATTTAGTTCAAAGTAGGGAACTTAAGTTTGTAAGATTCTAACACCTTAATGTAGTGAGAATACAACTTTTCTTCTAACCCTAAACTTTCCAAAATTAGACCACTATGCAATTACTTTTCACGTTTAATTTGAAGCCTTACCTCTTTGCTTGGTTGTGTAACTCTATTCTCTAGTTTTTGAACCTTTCCATGTTTCCTCATCTGTAGGAAAAATACATACATAGAGTAAGAAAACATAATTTAATGATTTGACAATAAATTTAAGCAAAAATCACTAGGTGTCATTAGTCAACTAATACACATGATTAAAATGCTAGCAGGTGTGACTTTAAAAATATGCAACATCACTTTCTAGTGACTTAGGCGACATTTAATGTTTAGCAGGCATCACACTTTAATTACTAGGCATTAATAGTAATGAAAATTGCGTAAGATAAGCTATCTAAAGTGACAATTAACAAATACTAGGCATCAATTAAGAGATACTAGGCATGACTATTTGTAGTGAATCACGTCACAAAGTTCATCACAGGCAGTAGAAGACAATGAATATGCGACACTTCTCAAGTCACGGGTGTCGCTTTACGTTCCTGAGCATGACACTATCTCACAGGCGACCAAAAAGAAATAAATACAAAAGAGAAGGATTCATGTAGGCTTCAATTAGCAATTGGTAGGCATCATCAAAATGACCATAGGTGTTACTGAATCCTTCATAGCAATCATTTATCCTATTTTCTACAAAAATACACAGAAAAGTGAAGATAAAAACACACAAAATTTGATGAAAATGATAAAAATGAGGCTTAAGGCCCCACGGTGGGTGCAATTTCTGTGTGTATACTTAACACCTTCATGAAATTAGGATTATCAATTACAATTCTAAGAAAATACAATGCAAAGTTAAACTAAGAATTGAAATTAACATCCATGACATCTCATGGTTCTCTATCCAAGTTTGGTAAGTAGAGCTCTCAGGTTAATATCTACTAGTGACACTCCTAGAATGAGAAAATATGATAGTACTATGCTTAATCTAGCCCACAATTCTCCATTATGAAAAGATAAATTCAAATGCTAATGCTAAGTACTCTCAATCGCTCTGAATTGCTCATAAAATGCCTATAATAAGGATGCTTTTCTCTTGAATTCTCTTCTATCTTATTGCTCTTAAAATAACTGTTATTTATAGTAAATTCCCAAGGGTAAGGGGTAGAGTGAAGTAATCATGATTTAGCTTTGGTTGAGTCAAAAACTTTGCAATGTTTTTAAATGGGGGGACAATTTAAATGTTTGTCTCAAAGCTCTAGACAAAAGGACAAAATTGAGTGGTTGAGATTCAAATCTTGGAATGTGTGATCAAGATTCAATTCTTTTGAGTGATCCATGTGCTTTGTGTTCTCAATTTTGATTGGTTCCTCAAATTGTTGTTGAAGGATGTTAGGATTAATTAAATTCCATCAATTATTTAAATTAGCCATGTAAGGGAATAGGTTCAATTTGATTTTTAATTTAACAACTATACAATTAATTGATTAAAATCAATTATGTAGTGTTTTTCACCCCTTTAAGCTTTGATTTAATTCTTTAATGTCATGATTTGATTTTTCCTTTGATTTGATGATTTTGTCCAATTTTATTTAATAAATGTTCATTTAAATTTGATTTGATCCTTTTTTTGATTTTATGATTTGAAAGCACTTTGTCCAATTTTTTATGTCTACAAGAGAGAAAGGGGAGAGAGAGAGAGAGAGAGAGAGGATATAACTGGGTTAGGAGTATGGAGGACAATTGACTGACTTTAATAACCTTTTGTCCCAAGTATGACAACCAAGAGCATGTGACAGAACTACTGGCCTTTTGAACTCTTTATACAGAGTTTAACCCCTGACCCCTCACACCTTCATAATTCATTATAAAACAACACTTTGAAAACCCCTTACAGAGTACAGATGTTGGGGACTGGTAGAGATGGTCATTAACAATTTAGATACTAATAAGCAGAGTACTGGGTTACTGGTGAGGAGAGCCCATCAGACTAAACAATAATTTTCAAATCGAAAGGATCCATAGACATCTACAAACCCTTAATGAACCAGACCTTTGTGTACTCAACTCTACTAATCAGTGACAATAGAACTCTTATAACACTATCAAAAGGAGTCCTATTTCATGTTCAAAGATCAACAATGATTTGTATAGTATCGACCCACCTATTGAGAACTCGGGGTGACCCTAGAAACACAAGACTCTGCACTGTGCTAATTATTTAGACTGCATTGCCAATCGACCTCATGACTGTCCACACTGAGTTTGACTCCTTGCAAAATTCGTATTGGAACAGTTACAAATTAAAGACTCTATTCATATTGTTGTTGTTCATAAACAGAACCCCGAATTGATTCAGAGATCGGGTTCCAGACTAGAACATTGTTTCCAAGAATCACATAAACTTGTGAAACAAGTTCTACAAGAATACAGTGTTTGAAACCTTACAAAGAAATCTGGAAATGTTACAGACAGACTACACTTGGTATGCTGCTAAAGGACTAGTATTTACAAAATCAGTTGATGTCATATACAAACTCTTTCAAAATAGAGTGATTGTGGTTTTGGGTTACTTACAATATTCCAAGGATTCGAACAATGAGTAACCTCTCTATTTCCTGATACCTGTGCAGTTGATTCTTAGACTTTGTAGAGAACACAGGAATGGTCCTTGGCTTAGTCTACTGCTTTAAAGACCCGTGTATGTTTCTTGTGAATGAGTTCAATATGAACTTGGTGTTAGGGAACTTCCAAACCCGGAGCATCAAGGCGCTAGTCCTGTCAATGATCAGAATCAAGAGCATAGAGGCTGGTTAGGATTCGATAGCCGTTAACATGAAATACATTACTCGACCTGATAGTATGCCTCTGAGATTACTGGAACATCCGGAGGATGATCAATGCATTGACAGGACCGATGGATGAAGGACTTGATGCTCGATCGAAGAAAAGTTATGCATCATCGTGCATCTGAGAGTTGGCACAACCATAAGGAGATCCGCCTAGGGCACAATCACATTTCCATTTCCTTGCTTCCACTTACAAACTAATTGTAGAATCTTTAAAAACATGTTATGGCGAAGCTCTTCACCCAAAATCCTTAGATTTCCATGGTAAGAAGAGCTCCAGCTGAAATAAACAATGCGGGAGTTCACATGAAAAAGCCCTAAATTGACAACCAGCAGAGAAATCTAGATAACTTGAGCCTCCGTCAATGGTTTAACCTCATTCAAGAACCATACAAAAGGGAATTCATAGGGCTTCGAAACTAAGCCAATTTCATTCAATCTCAATAGCGTACGAGGTCGCAAAAAATTTCTGAAGTCACAGAGAGTGTAGGAAAAAATAGAAATTTTTATTGATTTGGAAATTTTTTTACATGAATGTTGCCTTCTACCGACTGTGGGATTTTTGAAGGCCATTCCCCAATGGCCTTACAACAAATTTTTAACCATCTGGCCATTGGGGAGAAAGGTTACAAATAGTTTATTGTTAAACTGAACAAAACTTAAGCAAACTTTGCAATTCTGCAATTATGCAATCGGAGAGCAATAAGCTCTACTAATAACTTAAGCAATTAAAACTTAAGTTCCCTTATTCAAATCAAAACTTAAGACTAGAAATCCTAAAGATAGACTAGAGATCCCAATGACCATGGTGTATCAAGTGGCTTATAAATGGCCAAACTTGTACCCAGGTCTTACATTCAGGACTAGATGTTTCTTTTACTACTTCCTAAGACCTTATTTTCTAAATACCTCTAATCCTGTAGGAAGCAAGAGGTCTTCAGATTTTAGTGCGAGGAGGTGGTGCTCCTGCACCATACTCCCCATGAGGATTAGAGCTCAAGTTCCTACTTGAGTTGATCAGATCCAAGGTTGATCCATGTGCTTGTATCTGATCCTCTGTCATCCATGTGGCATCTATATCCGGGAGTCCCTTCCACTTAACCAAATACTGCATGTAGGTCTTCTTTCGAGTCTTCTTCCATTGTCTAATTGCAAGTATCTTCTCAAGTTGGACTGGTGTGCTTGATGGAAGGTTGGTAACATAGGTATCATTTGGAGTGTCATCAGCATCTGCTTGAATCATATAAGAACATCCATCATCTTTAAAAAGAGTCAAGTCTGCAACATTAAAAATAGGATAAATAAAGAGTGTAGGGGGAAGAGAGATCTCATATGCATTTTCACCCATCTTGTGTAGGATTGTAGATGGTCTGATTTTCTTCATGTGAAGCTTGGTGTGTTGACCCTTAGGAAGTCTTTCTGGTCTGAGATATGCCCATACTCTATCCCCTATCTGAAAATGAACTTCCCTTCTTTTCTTATCAGCATTTGCTTTGTACTTAGTAGTGGTGTGTTGAAGTTTTTCTTTCACTTCCTTGTGCACTTGTGCCATGAAATCTGGAAACTCTTCACCTTGAGCACTAATTTTAAAATCAAAAGGTAGATCTGCAAGATCCAATGGTCCTTTAGGATGCAGCCCATAAACAGTTTGGAAAGGAGTCTTTCCACTAGATTGATTGATAGAGTCATTGAATGCAAACTCTACCTAGGGCATGATGACATCCCAACTCTGTGAGTGCTACTTGGTGAGGCAGCGTAATAGATTACCCAAAGATCTATTTACTACCTTGGTTTGGCCATCCATTTGTGGATGATATGCTGAACTGTATGTGAGGTTTGTGCCCAACTTCTTATGAAGTGTTCACCAAAAGGGTCCTTGAAATTTAACATCCCTATCTGAAACTATAGTCTTAGGCAGTTAATGAAGTCTAACTACTTCCTTGAAAAAGAGTTGTGCAATGTGAGAAGCATCATTGGTGCTCTTGCATGGAACAAAGTGTGCCATCTTGCTGAATCTATCCACAATTACAAAAATACTGTCAAATCCCTGCTTGGCTCTTGGTAAACCCATGACAAAGTCCATGGATATTGATTCCCATGGCCTAGAAGGTATCGGTAAAGGCCGATAGAGTCCTTGATTTGTAGTGACTCCTTTGGCTTGTTGGAAGATTGTACAGGACTGCACAAACTTCTTGATGTCAGCCATCATCTTAGGCCAATGATAACTCCTCTTCACCAACTCTATGGTTTTGTCTATGCCAAAGTGACTGCTCATACCTCCACAATGCTTTTCTTTGATGATATTTGTTCTCATAGAACATTTTGGAATGCAAAGTTGAGAACCCTTAAACAAAAGCCCATCTTGAATCAGATATTCTATAAAATCAGTATGATACTTGTCAGAAAGAGTAGTGCAAGCCTTGTAGGCTTCACCAAAATCAGAATCATCTGCATATAAGTGTTTTAAAGAATCAATTCCCATGCTTGAAAACTAAACTTCTTCAACCAAACTCACTCTTCTACTAAGAGCGTCTGCAACTTTGTTTTCTTTTCCTTTCTTATGTTTTATTGTGAAGGTATAGGATTGCAATTGTTCCATCCATTTGACATGTTTGACACTAAGCTTCTCTTGAGAATTCAAAAAATTTAGAGCATGGTTGTCTGTGTAGACAACAAATTCCTTTGGAAGAAGGTAGTGTCTCCATTTCTTGAGGGCCTATACTGCAGCATACAATTCAAGATCATAAGTAGAGTACCGTTTCTTTGCATCATTAATTTTTTTAGAAAACAATGCTATGGTTTTGCCTTCTTGACTTAGGACAACACCAATTGCTAAGTTGCTTGCATCCATTTCCACAGTAAACACCTTCTTAAAATCAAGCAAGGTTAGGATAGGATATTGTGCTACTCTATTTTTCAAATATTGGAAAGCATCATCAGCCTCTTTAGTCCAAACAAACTTAGTTTTCCTACCCACCTTGATTGTATCTAGCATTGGAGCACATACATGACTAAAGTTTTTAATAAACTTTTTATAAAATGTAGCAAGACCATGAAAAATTTTCACATCACCTTGAGTTTTAGGAGTTGGCCAATTCACAATTGCCTCTACTTTATCCGGATCCATTTTCAGCATTCCTTTTGATATGAAAAACCCCAAGAAGGTGAGTTCCTTTTTCATGAAGATACACTTCTCCAAATTAATGATCAAATTGTGATCATGAAGTCTTCTCAACACCTGTTCCAAATGATTCAAATGTTGTTCACTGCTGCTACTAAAAATTAGAATATCATCAAGATAAATAACAACAAACTTGCCAATAAAGTCAAAGAATATTTCATTCATGAGTCTCATGAATGTGTTGGGTGCATTGCTCAATCCAAATGGCATTACAAGCCATTCATATAAGCCTTCATTTGTCTTAAAGGTGGTCTTCCACTCATGTCCTGGTCTTATTTTGATTTGATGATAATCAGATTTGAGATCTATTTTTGAAAAGTAACCAGCATTCCCAAGTTGATTCAGCAAGTCTTCTATCCTCGGAATGGGAAACATATATCTGATTGTTATCTTATTGATGGCTCTACTATCTATGCAAAGCCTCCATTTCCCATCCTTTTTAGATGCAAGGACTGATGGGACAGCACAAGGGCTTAAGCTCTTTTGTATCAATCCTTTTTCTAACATCTCCTTGATTTGTCTTGAGATTTCAGCATTCTGATCAAGGGTCAACTTGTAAGGTGCCTTGTTAGGTAGTGAAGCACCCGGGATGAGGTCTATTTGATGTGTAACATCTCTCAAGGGTGGGAGGGTAGAGGGCAGTTCATTTGTGGCTACATCTTTGTATTTATCCAGCAGCTCTTTAACTTCTTTTGGTAAGGCTTCTACCTTTTTAGAGACTTCATTGTCTTTGGGTTTAAAAACCAATATATACCCTTCACTATCTCATTCCCTCAATGTTCTTTCCATTTCTTTCCTATTGACAACTACCACAATGGACTCTTTGCTAGCTTTTTGATCCGGTAATGGTTTCATAGTGTAGGTGACTCTTTCTTTTACTATGGTGTAAGTATTTTTCCTGTAGTTATGTGTGGCATCCACATCATACTACCATGGCCTTCCTAACAAGAGGTGGCAAGCATCCATTTCAATGACATCACACAAGACTTGGTCTTTATAGTCACCTAAGGAGAATTCTACTAATGCTTGTTCAGTTACCAAGGTTTTCTATCCTTTAGTGAGCCAAGATACATGATAAGGACAAGGATGAGGAATTTTATCCAAATTTAACTTTTGTGTCATTTCCTTAGAAACCATATTTTCAATTGAACCAGAATCAATAAGTAAATTGCATACCTTTCCTTGGCACTTTATCTTTGTCCAGAACAAGTTCTTTCTTTGGGATGGCTCCACGGTTTGTGGCATTTGCAAGAAAGTTTGCCTCATCATCAAACTTACGCCCTCTTCTGGATCTAAATCTCTCAGATTTGGATTGTTTCCTTGGTTTCCTTCTTGAATTAGCTGATTCCTCCTTTCTTCCTAATTATTGTGCCCTTTTTCAGGAAATCTTCCAGCATGGTGTCTAGGCTGGTTGCAATTGTAGCATCTTAAGGGACCATTCCCTCTACCTCTGCCAAAGGGTCTTCTACCTCTGGAGTTTCGTCTAGCATTGTTCTCATTCCTCTCTAACTGATTTTTCTCAGGAGGTTTGCTGCTATTGCTGGACTATCCTCTACCACTCCATGAGTTACCTCTACCTCTGAAACTTTTATTAAAGTTGCTTCTGTTGTTGCTGCCCCTTCCCCTATTTCCCTATTCTTGTTTTCTTTTGAACTTCTCCTCCACTTTCAATGCTAATTGGAAGCACTGCTGTACTATTATGGGGTTGGTTAAACTTAGTTCATCTTGAATGGAGGTCTTCAAACCTTGCAAGTTTCACACATTCTGGCTCTGTCATCTTAGTCTTCATGAAAAGCCTCTGAAATTCTTCTGTATATGATGAGACATTCATCTCCTTCTATCTCAAACTCATTCTCCTTTTATGGAGTTGGACTTCATAGTCCATAGGGACATATGCTTCCCTAATTTTACCCACCATCTTCTTCCAAGTGGTGATTTTCTATTTTCCACTCTTCACTCTATCATCTTGGGTGAAGTTCCAGCATGTGAGTGCAGAGCCCTTGAGTCTAGACTTGGCAATCTTTATCCTTTGATTCTCAGGGATATCTTCATAGTCAAAGAAACTTGATAGGGCATCTACCCAATCCATTATAGCATCAGGATCCATCTTCCCATCATAAGTGGGCAAGTCAAACTTAGCGTCCATGGTTCTCCTCTCCATGGATTTGAGAGTCTTCACTAGTAGCCTCTGATCTGTGTAAGGAAAACTCAGGTGCGAAAAATAGCTTCCTACACTAATCTCTATAGGAGAGTATTGTGCAAATTCTTATAAATCCTTACAATTTCAGATTCGTTAACTACTTTAACAAAGATATTGCAACCACATACCATACATACAGAAAAATAGAGAATGACACAATGATATACCCTGGGGAAAACCTTTCGGTAAAAAACCCCAGCACTCCAAAACTTGCACAATGTATTATCTTCAACACAAAGATTACAATACACTTGCAATGCAAGTTCTTTCAGGAAATGAGAGACAAAGCCAACAAGACTTAAATTTCTATTCTATCTCTCCCATAGGAGCAACATCATATATATAGACTCATCTGGACCCAAAAATAGGCACAACCACCAAGACCCATGCACAAAGCCACATGTACATAGTTGTTACATGCAATCCCAAGAATAGGTGTCCATCCCTAGAATAGACTATGACAGCTTGTCATAGAATCTGCCAAAAATAACGGTCACAAGAGAAGTGTAAGAGAATCTATCATACCAACCTATTTTTGGCATATTCTCTTACACACACTAACCACTTCTTCTTGGGTTCCCAAATAGGCCCAAGTCATAAGATGCTCTTACACCTATCATAGCACATTCCTTAAATAGTTCTTATGTGTCATAGGAATCCGTCATGACCATTTTAGTCATGATCTCCTTACGCACAAGATGCTGACACATCAAGTGGAGTGACACATCAACATGCCAACTAGACATGTACACTCACACTTAATTACATTATTTGCAAAAAATACATTTACAAAACAAATAATAAGAATAGGAATTATCCAAGGTTGAGACACCTTATTCCTAACAATCTGTAGGAACTTCTTCTTCTTCCTGCTGAAAGGGTTCTTCCTCACTCCCTTGCTCAACATTCTCAGAGTTGCCACTAGCCTGCTTACAAAGCTCTTCCTTAAGCCTTTCTACTTCATCCCTTACTTGCTGCATTTCTATGTCTCTCTGTGTGTCCTGCCTTTGTCTCTGTTCTCTCAAGTACTGGACAATCTCTACATTGGTCATCCTTGTGGACAACCCTCCTTCTTCATCTCTTGACATGGTGGTAAGTAAATCTTATACCTCAAAAACCATAACTTCTCTAATACCACTTGATGTAAGTGGGTCAGGAGTATGGAGGACAATTAACTAACTTTAATAACATTTTGTCCCAAGTATGACAACCAAGAGCATGTGACACAACTACTGGCCTTCTGAACTCTTTATACAGAGTTTAACCCCTGACCCCTCACACCTTCATAATTCATTATAAAACAACACTTTGAAAACCCCTTATAGAGTACAGATGTTGGGGACTAGTAGAGACAATCATTAACAATTTAGATACTAATAAGTAGAGTATTGTGTTACTAGTGAGGAGAGCCCATCAGACTAAACAATAATTTTCAAATCGAAAGGATCCATAGACATCTACAAACCCTTAATGAACCAGACCTTTGTGTACTCAACTCTACTGATCAATGACAATAGAACTCTTATAACACTGTCAAAAGGAGTCCTATTTCATTTTCAAAGATCAACAATTATTTGTATAGCATCAATCCACCTATTGAGAACTCGGGGTGACCCTAGAAACACAAGACTCTGCACTATGCTAATTATTTAGATTGCATTGCCAGTCGACTTCATGACTGTCCACACTGAGTTTGACTCCGTGCAACATTCGCATTGGAACAATTACAAGTTAAAGACTCTATTCATATTGTCATTGTTCATAAACAGAACCTCAAATTGAATCAGAGATCGAGTTCCAGACTAGAACATTATTTCCAAGAATCACATAAACTTGTGAAACAAGTTCTACAAGAATACAGTGTTTGAAACCTTACAAAGAAATCCAAAAATGCTACAGAGAGACTACACTTGGTATGCTACTAAAGGACTGGTATTTACAAAATCATTCGATGTCATCTACAAACTCTTTCAAAACAAAGTGATTGTGGTTTTGGGTTACTTACAGTATTCTGAGAATTCGAACAATGAGTAACCTCTCTGTTTCCTGATACCTGTGCAGTTGATTCTTAGACTTTGTAGAGAACACAGGAATGGTCCTTGGCTTAGTCTACTACTTCAAAGACCTGTGTATGTTTCCTATGAACAAGTTCAATATGAACTTGGTGTTAGGGAACTTCCAAACCCAGAGCATCAACGTGTTGGTCCTATCAATGCTCAGAACTTAGAGTATAGAGGCTAGTTAGGATTCGACAGCCGCTAACATGAAATACATTACTCGACCTGATAGTATGCCTCTAAGATTACTGGAACATCTGGAGGATGATCAATGCATTGACAGGACCGATGGATGAAGGACTTGATGCTCGGTCGAAGAAAAGTTATGCATCATCGTGCATCTGAGAGTTGGCGCAACCACAAGGAGATCCACCTAGGGCACAATCACATTTCCATTTCCCTACTTCCACTTAAAAACTAACTGCAAAATCTTAAAAAACATGTTATGGTGAAGCTCTTCACCCAAAATCCTTAGATTTTGATGGTAAGAAGAGCTCCAACCAAAATAAACAATGCGGGAGTTCACACGGAAAAGCCCTAAATTGACGACCTTTAGAGAAATCTAGATAACTCGAGCCTCTGTCAATGGTTTAACTTCATACAAGAACCATACGAAATGGAATTCATAGGGCTTCAAAACTAAGCCAATTTCATTCAATCCCAATAGCGTACGAGGTCGCACAAAATTGCTTATGTCGCAAAGAGTGCAGGAAAAAATAGAAATTTTTATTGATTTGGCAAAAATTTTACATCATGCTGCCTTCTACCGACTATGGGATTTTTGAAGGCCATTCCCCAATGGCCTTACAATAGATTTTTAACCATCTAGCCGTTGGGGAGAAAGGTTACAAACAGTTTATTGTTAAAATGAACAAAACTTAAGAAAACTTTGCAATTCTACAATTATGCAGTCGGAGAGCAATAAGCTCTACTAATAACTTAAGCAATTAAAACTTAAGTTCCCTTATTCAGATCAAAACTTAAGACTAGAAATCCTAAAGACAGACTAGAGATCCTAATGACCATGGTGTATCAAGAGGCTTATAAATGGCCAAACTTGTACCCAGGTCTTACATTCGGGACTAGATATTTCTTTTACTACCTCCTAAGACCTTATTTTCTAAATACCTCTGATCCTGTAAGAAGCAAGAGGTCTTCAGATTTTAGTGCGAGGAGGTGGTGCTCCTACACCAAGAGAGAAAGAGGAGAGAGAGAGAGGAGAGAGAGAAGAAGAGAGAGAGAGAGAGAGAGAGAGAGAGAGAGAGAGAGAGAGAGAGAGAGAGAGAGAGAGAGAGAGAGAGAGAGAGAGAGGCAGAAAGGAGAGAGAGGAGAGAGAGGGTTTCTAGATTTATATGTTTTTTGGTTTTCTAAGTTTAGGGTTTCCTAATTTAATTTTCTATAGGTTTATGTTTTTGTTTTCGAAGTTTAAGATTTCCTAATTTAATTTTGTATAGGTTTATGTTTTTTTTGGTACTACCTAGGGTTTTGGTTTCTACATAGATTTTCATAATTTAATTTTGTATCTAGGGTTAAATTAAAAATTAAATAACAATTTTCTACTTTGGTATGCTAATTTACAAAGTAAATTAAAATTAAAAATAACTACTTGAAAGATAAAATATAATTAAATTTATACAATAATTTTGAAAACAACATTAAACTACATTTTTTAAGAGAGAAAAGATGAGAGAAGAGAGAGAGAGAGAGAGAGAGAGAGAGAGAGAGAGAGAGAGAGAGAGAGAGAGAGAGAGAGAGGGTTTCTAGATTTATGTTTTCCAATTTTCTAAGTTTAAGGTTTCCTAATTTAACTTTCTATAGGTTTATGCTTTTGTTTTCTAAGACTAGTGTTTACTAGTTTAAGTTTGTATAGGTTTACATTTTTGTTTTACTACTTAGGGTTTTGGTTTTTACGTAGAGTTTCATAATTTAATTTTATATCTCCAAGGTTTAAATTAAAAATTAAATAACAATTTTCTACTTTGATACGCTAATTTACAAAGTAAATTAAAATTTGAAAGAACTAATTGAAAAATAAAGTATAACTAAATTGATACAATAATTTTGAAAACAACAAATTAAACTATGTTTTTTAATTAAAAATAATTTAAAAGTACAATTTTTAATGACAAAAAATCATAATAAAATAATAAAAAATAATAGTACATACCTGGAACATGAAAAAAATGGCAAATGGGGTTGGCAGGGGAAGCTAAATCGGGCACCCGAGCTCTGCTAACTGTGATCCTGTTTTCTGAAGGTGAAAATGAGAAGAAATCAATGAAAAATAAATAAATAGAATTTCAAAACGGGCGCCCAATTTTTAAAAAATGGGCCCTTGATTTGTAAAAATCTGGGGCCCATTTTTTAAAAATTGGGCGCCCATTTTGGTTTGGGTGCCCGATCCAAAATGGGCACCCGATTTTTGAAAATGGGTCGGGCTCCCGAACCTAAATGGGCACCCAATTTTTAAGAATCGTGCACCCATTTCATTTTATGATTTTTCCACCCTTGGACTTCTGTGAAATTGGTACCCAACTCCAAACACCCACCCACCGAGTGGAATTTCATCACAAAAAGGCTAAAATATTTGATGCTACTAGTGAACTAATTATAAGTGGTGAGCAGACTAAAGGTAACTTGTTCTATCTAGATCTATCTAAAGAGACATATTTGTTTGCACAATTCGATGATGTATGGTTATGGCATAAGAGGATATGTCATGTTAACTTTGACAATCTGGTAAGCATTAGTAAAAAGAATAAAGTTAGAGGATTTTTGAGATTTAACAACCCTGATAATGTGATGTGTAAACAATGTTAGTTGGGAAAAATGACAAAGTCTAGTTTCGAGAGAAAGACATAAAATTCTTAGAGCATTTTGGATTTGGTTCATATTGACCTTTGTGGACCTATGGGAATACAAAGCTATTGTGGTGCTAGGTATTTTATTCTGTTTGTTGATGATTACACTAGAATTATGATTGTAATATTTTTGAAAGAAAAATATGATGCATTTCAGTTGTTTAAGTGGTATTTGGCTAAGGTTGAAAAAGAAACATGTAGAAGCCTAAAATGTTTGAGATCTAACCGAGGTGGAGAGTTTATATCAAATAAGTTCAATCTATTCTACAATGATAGAGTAATTAAGAGACAGGTGTCTGTACCTAGAACATTTCCACATAATGGTATAGCTAATAGGAGAAATAGATCTATTACGAATTATGCAAGGACAATAATGATTCAGAAGAATGTTGCACAAGAATACTAGAGAGAAGTTGTAAGTACAGTTGTTTATACCTTGAACTAAGTACAAATCAAGAAAGGTACAAATGCTACACCCTATGAATTATGGCATGGTTATGCACTTGATGTGAAATACTTTAGAATCTTTGGGAGTAAATGGTATATATTGAAGTAAAATAGAAATGGAAATTTTGATGCTAAAAGAAATCAAGGCATATTCTTAGGCTATTCCACTAAGAGTAAAGCTTATAAGTGTTTGAATTCTAACACTAACAAAATTGTGGAAAGTGCAAATGTGAGAGTTGATGAATATGCTAAGAAAAATGAACAAGAAGGCAATAAAGAACCTAAAGACTATAGATCTTTTGTCTATATGGAAGAAGAAGAGGCAAGTAACACACCTACACATGATGCAAAGTCCTGAGTATGCAATGCCAAGCATCAGGAGGATGTTGTCGAGCATCAGGAAGAAGCTACCAAGCAATCAGAAGTAAAATCTGATAATTTACATGATGAACCTGAGAAGAGATCTGAACCTACATTGCCACAATATGTGAGAAGACATCATAAGCCTAAACAAATAATTGGAGATAAAGAATCTAGAGTCTTGACCATAAGTAAGTTGAAAAACCCTACATGTTTATTATGTGAGTTTGAGCCTAAGACAGTAAAAGATTCTTTGGAGAATGAAGAAATAGATCAAATTGAAAAGAATGATACATGGACTCTGGTGTCGAGACCAGAAAACAAGAATTTTATTAGAACAAAGTGGGTATTCATAAATAACCTAAATGAACATGGACAAGTCGCAATGAATAAGGCAAGACTAGTATGCAAAGGTTATGCACAAGAAGAAGGAATAGACTATGGGGAAACATTTTCCCCTATAGCAAGATTAGAAGGAGTGAGAACTCTACTTGCATATGCTTCTTACAGAGATTTCAAAGTATACCAAATGGATGTCAAATCTGCATTTTTAAATGGTATATTCGAAGAAGAGGTATATATTTAACAACATGAAGGATTTTTTGATCCAGACAAGAAAAATATGGTTTACAAACTGAACAAAGCACTGTATGCATTGAAACAAGCCCCTAGACCATGGTATGATAGGCTGCACAATTATTTGATCAAGATTGGATTTACAAGGAAAAATGACATCAATAATCTGTACATGAAAGATGAAGAAGGTAATGAGATTTTTTTAGCATAAATTTTTGTAGATGATATCATATTTGGAGGACATGATGCCCTATGTCAAAAAATTTCAAATGAAATGCAAACTAAGTTTGAAATGTCTATGTTTGGTGAGATCAAATTCTTTGTTGGTTTACAAATCTATCAGATGGAGAAAGGTAGATCTTCATAGCACAATCTAAATATGTCAAAGAGATACTGAAAAACTCTTGGAATGGAGGATTCAAGACCAGTGAGTACTCCTATGTGTAATGGAAAGAAATTGTCTAAGAATGATGATACTGCTGAAGTGAATCAAACCATGTATAGATCCATGATTGGAAAGCTACAATATGTTGTTCACAAAAGACCAGATATTTCTCTAGTAGTTGAGATTGTGGCAAGATTCTCTGCCAATCCTAAAGAAAATCATATGATGGTAGTGAAAAGAATACTAAGATATCTGAAAGGGACAAAAGAGTATGGATTATACTACAAAAGGAATGAGAAATTTGAACTGAGAGTTTACACTGATGTTGATTGGGTAGGAAATGTTGATGATAGGAAAAGTACAAGTGGAGGAGCTTTCTTTCTTGGACAGAGTTTAGTCTCCTGGACAAGCAAGAAACAAAATTGTATTTCCCAATCTACAACTGAAGCCGAGTATGTGGCAGTTGCAGTGAACTATTCAAATCTACTATGGATCAATCAATTATTGAAGGGAATGAAAGAAGAAATTAATTAACCTGTTGTTATCTTCTGTGATAACACAAGTGTCATTAACATATCAAAGAACCCTGTAATGCACACAAAGACCAAACACATTGCAATTAAGTATAATTACTTAAAAGAGAATCGGTACAGGAAAAAGAAGTGAGAATGGAATGTGTGAACACAAAGGAACAACTAGCAGACATATTCATAAAATCTTTACCTAAGGATGTTCAGGAATATCTAAGAGGTAAATTAGGGGTGCTTCCTCTAAATGAGGCTGCCTAGTCGAGCTAGGAGCACTGCATCAAATGTGCTACATAGAACATTTAACAAATTGATGCAGGAAAGGTCACACTTTGGGAGCTGCCTAGAGTTGTGAAAGGAACAGAAAAGCTGATAATCAGTCATAAGAAAGATGATAGAGGGAGAAATAATATTACTGAACTGACAAGATGACATTTATATATAAATAATGTAAGTTCTAGTTGTTGTTTTGGCATTTTTTTCAAAGAGGGAGAGATTTCATAGATGAATACACATGAGAGAACAAAGATGAATACACATCATAGACATACAATCAAGAGGGAGAGACACAGAAAATATTCAGAGGGAGTTACTATGTAAATGGTCAAGTAAGGCTAAGTTATTGAGAATCAGAATGAAGTTAAGGATATTATAAATATTTCTGATGCAATGACAAAGTTTGGATTAGCTGGTAAATCATATGATATTTATGTGGTGTTTCCATTAATGCCAAAGAGGAAGATTGTTGGAAACTACGATTGAAACAATTATTGTATTGTCATTGGTGTCAAACCTTAACTGGTGAGATAGTTGCTATCTAAGAAAGTACTATATCTATTGGTTGATGAAAAGGATTAGAGAAAGAGAGATAACAATAGCACCTAAGGAAAGGTTGAGTTATTCAATACTTCAATGAGTACTTGATTATTTGGCACTATGATGAGATAATGTATTGTTTATCTAAGTAAGAAGAAAGACTAGAGAAGTAGGCTTAATCAAGCAAAAGTGAAGAAATCTAGTTTAAGCTGTGTGATGTTAGTGTCAACTGAGCGCTAGTATATGCTGAGTAAATCTAGTGTTGACTGAACATCAGTTTATGCCGAGCGATAGGAAATTACCAAGCGAGAGTGATAACCGAGCAAGATAGTGTTAGCTGATGAAAATAGTTTGTAGAGATGACCAAGTTACATAATGATTATCAAGGAGATGAACACAGTATTGACTGAGCATTAGCAATTTACATTCGAAGGAAGAATTTGGATTTCCATTCAATACAGTTGAATTCTTGGGATATGTAAATTGTGTTAACTTTATTAATTAATTGTATGGAGAATTTAATGCATGGTAAATCATTTTATTATGATTTCTATGAGGGGATTGAAGATGTTTCTAGAAGGATGTATGGAGGACTTAAATGTTGGAGGGATCTGATGGATCTAACCTAACCTAAGATCTATGGAGGAGATTAAGAGGCAAAAGACATATCTACTTATCTGGAGAAGTATAAAGAAAATCTAATGGTGAGGTTATTGAGTATGTTGGTGATGTTGTTATTATTGACTGATAAGTCTAAGCAAAAAGGCTTAAGGAGAAGATCAGAGTGGTGATTTCTTGAAGTGAATTCTGAGAAGATCAGAGATGGAGATGGAAATGATACTCAGTTAATAAATAAGCATATATGTGTGAATTGGGTTTCCACTATAAATCCTATTGTCACACTTGTTTGAATGTTTTTTTATAAATTTTTTGATATTCTGCAAGTTAAATACTATTGGACAGTGGACTACTTGTTATATGTTTTTCTGATAAATGTTCTTTAGAGACCGAGCTGAGTTGGTGATTAGATCTAAGTTTGTTGAAGTGTTTGAATGTTCAATCAATTGGTACATCTAGACCTGAGAATAACTGATTCACCCCCCTTCTCTATTGTTCTAAATCATAGTAACACCCAAGGTGCATGTCAAGGTCATATGACCCCAGTAGGCAAAATTTTTTTTGGCTCTGATTGTTACTACATCCAAATAGAATGTACCTTATATAGAAAGAGGGGTTCTTGGATGTTGTGATCTCAACAGTGAGGTTCATTTGAGCAAAAAATGCTTCAAAAATTAGTGACAGCTTTAGGATTCATGTCAGGGTCGGGTGCGAAACAATTTTGCCATAGATTCTAACTTTGTCCAAAATGGAGAAACTTTATATGGATTAAGGAGTTCTTGGGTGCTCTAAATGCAATCGTGAGGTCTGTTTGAGGCCAAGATGACCAAAAAGAGAGGCCCCCCCATATCCAATAGAAAACCCTCTGCAAATGCAGATTTGACGAACACGGCCAAATCTCTCACGAAGAGGATAGGGGAAAATGGATCTGAAGCTTTGATACCATATTGGAGTTGATGATAAAATAACCCATAGCTCCCAAGAACACCTACATGCAAACACCTGTCATAGAAAGAGAGAAGCAAAAGCTATGGAGGCCTGAACACAAGGATCCATGAAAGAGGAGACATTCTTGATGTGCAAAAACAAAAGTTGAAATCAAATAATAATGAACATTGTTCTCAATAAGATTACAAGAGAGATCAATTCTAATAAAAGGAGATAAAAAACCCTAAAAAGGGTGGAGAAACCTAGGTTGCATGATAATAATTAATATTAAACAATTAATTGTTATATGCCTAAATTTTAGCTTAAGTAGAAAGAGATAATGAGTGACTTAATAATTAAATCAATATAATTTAATTAATTAGAAAACAACTTATTACTCTAACAACAATAACATAGTGAAATTTAATTTTCTTTACCAATGTCTTGACAGGTCTCAGAGATATATATGTCTACCTTTTTCTAACAACTTTTAATCTACTTGACCAATTACAAAAAAATTACATATTACTATTCTACACTTAAATCTATACACTTTTTAAAAAAGAAGATTGTATTTTTTATTATTTTGATGCAAGTTATACCCAGCACATAAATAAGTACCATATTTTTAGGATGCAGTCACTTCAAAAAATTATTAAAAAAAGTACTAAATAGAAAACTATGAAATACACAACTTCTAGATCTCACTCTTACCTACCATCCTACCAAACGGTTTTTCAAAATACTAAATCTAACTATATCTTTTGTTGAGCACACGGAAACAACTATATTATATTTTTCTTAAAAAACTAGGAATAGTTTCTCATGCGTGGATGGTTTGGTCCTCTTAATCTTAGCATTATTTTAAAAACTTTAGTAGTTTAGAAACAAGATTCAGAGTACTACAATTCTTATTCTTTACACATCTTCTAATTTTGATTGAAAGACCCTCTAATTTCTCTTTGAAGTTCAGGTTTCCCCAATTTCATAAAAAAGTGGCCACTTATACCCCACTTTTTGCACACCATCTTGGTGCACTTACCCACTCTACTTCCATGCATGAAACATGGATGCTACTTAGATCATCCATTACTTCTATTGCAACTACTTTGGTATAGGCTTTTCACTTTGGTTTGTACCCTCTAATTTAACCAAACGATGTCTTCTAGTGGCTTTTGGAGTACAAAATATCTCAAGACTTTTTCTGTGTGGACAAGTGGAACCTTCTACTTGCACTACAAGCTTTTCTTGCATTTCCTTTTGAAAATCCCACACCTTGGACATGTGGAAAGCTAACAAAAGTTGCTAAAGATTTTCTTTTTCTTTTTTCTCAAAACTTTGTGGTTCCAACACATGGTACTTTTTGTTGCAAGCACTTCCAAAATGAAAAAGCATTTATTAATATCGTGAAAATCCACCACATGGTGTGCTTGCACATCTTCATGAAAGTGAGGGGTCACAATCTTACTGGAAACTATGTCACTTTGGCATGTGTCAATCCTGACTTGGTAGAGTCATAACTCCTTGCTTAATGCTCATAACCCAAAACTGCTTACATTGTTGGAAAGTTCTTAATAATATCTAATCTTATTCCCTTAACACTATGCCTTCGACTATTATGTTAAGGGAATGATGATAGTTTTGACCCCAAATTTTGCTATGAAGGACACTAAAAATGTAATCTACTAAGACAAAAGAAATATCTATAAGTGAACTTTCAATTTCTCTTATCTCTGCCCATTCCATCACTTCTACACGACCTTAGTTCTCCTTCAAATTTCTCTATATGAAGGTTGTGGTAAATAAAATCTACAATTTGTGTGCCCCTTGAAGTAGAGAGAAAATGAAAAGGTAAAAATATATTCTTGATGTAATTTCCATTTATTTTTGTGTCTACTTTAAGAGAATATCTCGATACATTTTTATAGCTACAAATGACACATTTTTATGAATAGTAGCACTTGTATTTCCTTCCTTGCTTGTACCTAGCCTTATGCCTATCAATTATCTATGTTTTTGTGCATGCAATCCTAGTCCAATTTTGGTCCTAGGCTTTGCATCTATCTTAATGCAATTTGATGTTATATTTATTTATAAAAAGATATCCATTGCACTCAATTTATAAGAGCTAAGGGCACTTGACAATCATTAACTTCTACATATGATATTGAAACCAAGAAATAATCTAAAAGAACAATTAGCAATCATTCACTTTTACATTTGATATTGAAACCAATAAATGATCTAATTTGGCTCATCGTAGTGTATGTGAGTCATATGACCATCATTCTAAAATTTATTTAAAACTATCATAAATAATATCTATATAGAATAATGAGTTCTTTATTTTATGTAATTAAACCTTCTATAGATTCAAAATCTTTTTAGAAAGATAAATATCAGTTATATATTAGAAGTAGGGAAAAATACCTAAAATAACTATATAGAACAAGATAAAAGGCAGTTATATATTAGAAATACGAAAACATACATAAAACAACTAAAACCAATAGGAACCATCACAACGCAATTGATTTTTTTTAATTGATTATCAATATAGTTTATCAAATTTCATCCTCTCACCAATTGAAGAGTTATTGTAAATATAAAATGTTTAAAAAATAGTGTGATAATATGACAGTTGCACTCAAGCCTACAATGTAAAAGCGTTTCCGGACTGTGCATTTGTACAAATGAAAGCTAAAGATATGGAAGGATGACCATTAATTTATGAGAACCAGACGTCATGAAGCTGTGCTGTATTACAAGAATCTCTGGCCTCATTCCCACGAGGGTCAGCAGGCCTATGCGGAAATCGCATTATTCCAGCATCTTATGAATTTTTCTGTCATCTTAAATCATTGTTCCTGTTTACGCTGACCAGGAAATTCATTCTGCTAATTATATGACAAGCAGAAGAGGACAATATCTTGTGTGAAAAATAGTAAAGAATAAAAAGAGGGCGTGGCCGGTCGTTGACATGCGGCATTGTGAGTAGGAAGAATTGTCCTCTCTTTTCTCACAGATGGCTCCGTCCCTTTCTTCACTTTAACCAATTTCGATCAGACAAATGCCCATCCCAATTATTTTAAGCTGGGCGGGTAGAAGTCTCAGATTCAAACCTTCGTTGAGTTAGAATTCTTCCACTGTAAAAAACGTCCAACAAGTTGCTCAAGATTGTTTGAAACATTTGTTTTAGGGAAAAAATTTAAATAAATTTCCGAACTCGCCAAGAAGTTTCTCAAGCCGCCCCCACACATAAATGATCTGATGCCTCACGAAAACTTCGAGATGAAGGTCAACGTCGTGCTTGAAACTTGACCGCATGAAGGATCTTAGAACTTTGCTGCAGAGAACATTTGAAATATCATATATGCATAAGGGGCCAGCCCAACAATTTCTTTAGCCCCTTGAATGCAAATCTAAGCGCAGACAGGAAGAAAATTCAATCCTAAAGGTTCAGTAAAGTTCAGGTGTAAAGAAAAGTTCTACACTTCGGTCGCAGAGAGATTTCAAATCTCAGAATAGAAAGTTTTCTGGTAAGGCTCAAAATCGAGATTCCAAGCAATTTTCTAGCAAGGCTCGAATTCAAGCTTCCAAGCAATTTTCTGGTAATGCTCAAATTGAAGCTTAGGTACAAATTTGAAAATATGATGGTCTAGGATTTCAATTCGGCTGCAGAAGAGATTTAATAAGAGATATGGACATGTAGGCAGCCCAAGAAATTACTTTTGAAGCTTTTAGCGCATAAATGATGTGAATTGGTCTGGGAAAATCTCAAAGGGGTTTTCAATTCAAGTATGCAGGGGCTGGCCAATCCCATCAATTTGTCCTGAGGCCCCCAGTCTACAGGCTCAGTAGAATTAGGCTCAGAGAATGCTTCCAACTTTGGTGCATCTCCAGTCTCTACATTTTCATTGGGACTCGTTCTTGCAACCTGAAAATTCCATTAACACCAACTAGTGATGATGGGAGATCAAACCCAGCATCCGACCTGAGCAAAGAAATAACAAGGACCTGCGATTGGGATGTGGATTCGCAGGCTTTTTACAAATCTTTCCAAAAAAAATTTCATATCAGGACCTCACTTGTGCTACCAATAACTTTGATCCTAAACAACTCCTTGGCGACGGTGGATTCGGAGATGTTTATAAAGATATTATTAACTTTAATCTTATATTTATTCATCAATATTGAAAAGGAAAAATAATAAAATATATTTTATTGAGATGAGATAAACCCAAATCAACATGCAATAGCATTAATACTTTATTTAATATTTACAAACTATCTTAGATTTAAATTATATAAATATTTTTATTTTAAAATAAAAAATTAAATATTAATATTATTCTTTATTTCATATAAATTATTAAATAGCTGAGAGAGATAGCCATATCTATTTAAAAGATTTTGAAAGATATTCTTTTTGATAAAAAATAACATGCAATAGCATTAATACTTTATTTAATATTTACAAACTATCTTAGATTTAAATTATATAAATATTTTTATTTTAAAATAAAAAATTAAATATTAATATTATTCTTTATTTCATATAAATTATTAAATAGCTGAGAGAGATAGCCATATCTATTTAAAAGATTTTGAAAGATATTCTTTTTGATATAAATATTTTTTAGTATTTTCTAAATAGTTGTATTTAAGATATTATGATAATTTTAAAAAGTTTCTATATAAAATATTATTTTAGTCTTCATACTAATTAAAATAATCTATTTTTTAAACAAATTAAATATATACAAACTATTATAATAAACATAATATATAAATAAAAATAAAAAATATTAAATTAATTTATAACCCTTAAATTTTTTATTTTATTTTTCAAAACATGGAAAAACTTAAACTATTATTTTCATATTTAAGATTTTACAATTAAATTTACTTTTATATTTAAGATTTTACACTTAAATTTAAAAATAATTTTAATATACATGTGTATATAATTTTGTTTTTGATAGATAAAAGTAGCAAGAGGGTGCTGGCCTGAGGTACAAAGGGACTAGAGACGCATTAACATCATATTAATGGCACTAGTCATAAGGATTTCAAGAGCAGTTTAATAGCAGAAGAAACCAAGTCTAATCTGCCTTTATAAAAAATAAACACCACAGTATTTTTCAAAAAGATTAAACTAGAGTATCTGAAGCGAATAGTAGCAACTAAAATAATAGCTATAAGCCATGCAGGGCTATACCAAGGACTAGGTAAAATAACCTTGAAACCGGAATCAAAACAGGGGAACTGAGGGCCATGCCCAGACAAAAAAAAAACCTCATGAGAACCAACAACTAGGTCTTTCCACCTAGATGTTTGGACATCAGGGTCTTGGCCCACTCCTCCTGCAGGTATAGGAAGAGATCCTTATTGTCCTCATCCACCTCCAGACTGTCGCCCACCAGTTTTTCCTACAAAATGCAGAGGGTCATAGATGAAGCATGCATGACCTTCAGCGCAAATTTGATATATTAATTGATATATAATTTTGTTGGTTATATAATTTTGTTGGAACAAAATTATATATAATTTTGTTGGTTATATATAATTGATATATTTATTTTATTTTAAAAACTCGTATTTGCCAAAATTCTCAAATTGATATTATATACAAAAGATTGAATTTTATTCAATTCTGCTTGTTTCTTTAGACCACGTTCCTTACAATTTTATAAAACCTCTTCAATTCCATTCCCTCGTGTCGATCTTGATATTTTTTGTTCCTCTACTTTATCATTTAAAATAAATTTATTTAGGTTCTTCTAGAAAAATACTATCTCTAATAATTGAAGGGATGAAAATTACTATAGGATGTTTTTGATGTTTAATACAACAACAAGATTTCTTAGTGTGTCCTTATTGTCTTTAAACTCTGTTTTAAAATTATTTTAACATAGTCCATGATGCACACCTAATAACTAAACAAATAGATAGCACTAAAATTTCATGCCTATTATTTCATCAAGTCAAACCCTTGGAAACATCATACGAGACCTTTAATCAATATCATAATTATCACAAAAAAGAAATATATTAATTCTAAAATGAGTAAAATTCCTAGTGGACTGACATATTTCCACGGGTGAATTCAGGAACCATGTGATGTGGGAATACATATCAAAAGTCATAATAATCGGACGCCTACGACACTGAAATTTGGTCCAATTACAAGGGTGGTGCCACCAAGGCCGTGAGCTTCTCTTGGTCTATGACTACATGCCCAACCGAAGTGTAGACCAGCTTTTATACAACACATCTGTCCTCCTCAACTGGACCAACCACCTCAAAATCTACCGAGGTGATAGGGAGACTCTTCTAAGAACTATCCTAGTTCTTCACTAAGTTTATTTTCAGACTTCTTAGGGCTTCTTCCCTCTTGGAACCCTATTAGATTAGGAGGTTCTCTAAGTTACCCTCCTACTCTCCTTGAGTTTCCCTACAAATTCAAGTTGTTCTCTCCTCCCATGAATTCACAATGGTAAGTACATTCACTAGCCTCTTTGTCCCTCTTCTAATTGTCTTGCAGGAGTCGAAGGCTCTTATCCATTCTGTTTATTCAATGAGTAGTCCTTTTGGGATGGTCTAGTAGTCATCTTTATCAGATTGATAACATGAACTCCTGCAAGTAACTCTTCATCTCCTTGTTCCTAGTCGGGCAATGACTATGCTAGTCTAGTGCAAGGTCACAAATTTGACCAACCACATCTTTAGACTTCCTACTTACTTATGGATATTGTACATTGACTCCTCTCCCATGTCCCAATAGGCCGTGATGATAGTGGGATTTTATGGGTGAGTCATTATTCAAAACTGTTCCTATGTACAAACCAGTGAACTGGTAGAAACAAAATTGTAAACAAAAACTACAAAACTAATTGAAACTGACACTCTTGTATAGAATTGAAGTAAAGCTATTGCTATTGCTATAATATCCAATGAAATAGTAAATTAATCCATTAGACAATACTCATGCAAAGAAAATGTAAAACTATGCCTTCCTTGCCTGAAAAATAAAAACTAATTGCTTATGCCAGAATTACAAAACTTTTACAACTATGTCCAACCCCGTCCAACATTCAATCAAAAATTCCAAAGGTCATATAAAGACCTTGGATCGGTTACAAAAAAATCAAGAATTAGCAGTTACTTCCATTCTCTATACACTTATCAAAACTTATTCATCATCGTAACCTACCTTGCTGATGTGATCGAGGATTGGTCTAGTTGATTTTCGGTCCTCCTGCCAGTGTAAGCTTTCTCGATGATCGAGATACCCTAACCTAATGCCTTAAGTTTGGTTGGTCTTCCATCCATCAGCCTAGCTTGTGTCGATGCTTCCATTAGGGGTCGGTTTGACAAATTCCTAATCTCTTTGCTAATGCATGTCTTTTCAATGATTGACATATCGTATCCTGACTGCCTTAGACCAGTTGGTTTTCCATTGAAAACACCCATGTCAATGACTCCATTGGGTATCAGTCTAACTCCATTTTTGCTCCTTCGCTAGTGCCAGTCACACCGATAAGACTCTTCGGCATGACTCCATCTAATATGAACCATTGGTAATTAGTCAGCAAGACTCAACCTGATATCATCATCGACCATCGGTCTAAGTCCAAACGAGCTCCACCGCTAGTATGAGCTATGTTGATCAGATGATCGGTATTGCTATGCCAATGGTCCAAGTTTCCAATGCTATTTGAATCGGTCTATGTCAACCCTATACATCAGAGGACTCATTTGTCTACTTTGCACTGACAACAAGAAAACTACTTGAGTATCATACTCACACTTTAGAACACACCAAAATTTGAGGGTTAAGAAGATAACCCCTAGATTCTCTTGCACCATACTCCTAAGGAAAAATAATTAAGTCCCTACTAGAGACAACAGGGCCTCAGATTATGGTAAATTCTGCCACTTGATGAGATTCTTCATGTATTGACCATGTCGAGTCTTCTTCTTCACTCTGGAATCTAGTATCTTCTTTGCTAACAGTTTGCTCTTGGATGGTAACAATACATATTTGGTTATCTCTACCACATCTGAAACATCCTCAATTTGTTCTGGCTTGGGACCCTTATACGGAATGAGATCTTTCACATTAAACACTAGTGAGACTGTTAACTCTAGAGAAAGTTCAATCTTATAAACATTTTCTCCATATTTTTTGAACACTTTACATTTTCTTATCCTTCTCATATGCAATTTCTTGGGTCTTCCCTTCTTCAGTCTGGATTTGTTCAAATGTACCATCACCAAATCTCCCACTACAAATTGCAATTCCCTTTTTCTTTCATATACCTTAGCCTTCAATGCCTGAGTTGACTCTATGAGTATTTTCTTGACCTGATCATGCACTTCCTTCATTGATTGGGGGAAGTCTTCATTATGCCCACTTATTCCATCCATGTTTCCCAATTCTCTCAGTTCACAAAATAATCTCGGGTGAACACCATAAACTACTACAAAATGACTCTTACCCGTTGTCCTATTCACACAATCATTGTAGGAAAATCTTCCTGTGGTAAGACTTGATCCCATACTTGTCCATATTCCTTTGGTAAACACCTCAGAAGGTTCCCTAAAAATTGGTTTATGACCTATGTTTAGCCATCCATCCGGGGGTGATAAGCTGACCCAAATGATAGATTAGTTCCAAGTCTCTTCCACAATGTCTTCCAAAAATACCCCATGAATTTTACATATCTGTTTGAGACTATACTAAGAGGCAATCCATGAATTCTCACAACTTCTCTTCAAAATAATTAAGCTATGTAGCTTGCATCATGTTTATTTTTGCATGGAATAAAATGGCTCATTTTACTGAACCTATCAATAGCCACTAAAATACTATACATACCTATGCTTGTCTTTGGTAGTCCAACAATGAAATCCATGCTGATACACTCCCACAGTCTATTTGGAATAGGGAGAGGTTGGTATAGACCAGCATTAGAGGATGTACACTTAGCTTTCTAACACACCATACATTGTTCTACATATTTCCTCACATCTCTTTGCATCTAAGGCTAGTAGTAGTATCTCTATACCAACTCAAGAGTTTTATTGAGACCAAAATGGCCACTAAGACTACCATTGTATTTTTCATGTATAAGGTTCTCTCTCATAGATCCTTTGGGTACACACAACTGTCCTCCTCTAAATAGTAATCCATTTTGTATTTAGTGTAAACTACAAACTCACCATGGAAATGATTTTTGAACTCCATACATACCTTATAGGATTCAGAAAAGTCTTCATCTTCATTGTAAAGATCTTGAAAAATTTCCACTCCAATACTCTACAACTGTATTTCTTGAATACTAAGTAACATTCAGCTCAATGCATCTGCAACCTTATTCATCTATCCCTTTTCATGCTTTACGGTAAAAGTATAAGCCTACAAGAAGTCCATCCACCTAAGATGTCTATTGCTCAACTTTTCCTGAGTATTGATGTAACTCAGAGCTTGATTATCAATGAATACTACAAACTCTTTGGGTAGGAGATAATGTCTCCATTTTCTAAGGGCTTGTACTAAACCATATAGTTCTAATTCACAGGAGTATTTATTTTTGGCCTCATTTAACTTTTCATTATAAAAAGCCACTGTTCTACCCTCTTGATTCAAAATAGCCCCTACTACTATACTAAGTAGCATCACATTCTAGGGTGAGCAACTTGTCATACTAGGTAACACAAGAATGGGCTGGGTGGCTACTCTTTTCTTCAGCATCTCAAAACCCCTAAATTTTCTTCTTCAGTCCACCTAAATTTAGTTTTCAACCCACCTTTAATGGTATCTAAAACTGTAGCACAAATGACACTAAAAATTCTAATGAATTTCCTATAGAATTGGGAAAGCCCATGAAAAATTATTACCTCAGTGGCTGATGTAGGAGTAGGCCAGTTGAGTATAGCCTCCACCTTACTGGGATCCATCTTCAATGTCTCTTGTGAAACCGTAAATCCAAGGTACACCAAATCTTGCTTCAAAAACTTGCACTTCTCCAAATTAATAGCCAACTTTTCCTCTTGTAATCTCTTCAACACAATCCTTAAACTCCAAGTGCTCTTCCTTAGCCTTGCTGAAAATGAGGATGTCATCAATGTAAACTACAACAAATACCCCTATGTAGTCCTTCATCACTTTCTTCATCAACCTCGTGAATGTGCTAAGAGCGTTACTTAGCCCAAATGGCATGACAAGTCATTCATACATACCTTTTGTAGTCTTGAAGGATGTCTTCCACTCATCTTCTTCTTTAATCTAGATTTGATGATATCCAATTTTTAGATCCAACTTTGTGAAGTATTTAACCCCACCAAGACAATCCATTAGGTCCTCAATTATATGGATTGGAAACCTATATCTTATTGTGATTCTATTTATAGCTCTAGAATCTATGCATAACCTCCATTTGCCTCCTTTTTTTTATGCCAACACCATTGGCTCTCCATAGTGACTTATGCTCTTCTTAATAAGCCCTTTATCCAATAGCTCTTGCACTTGTCTAACTATCTTTTTATTTTGTTCAAGAGTCATTTTGTAGGCTGCCTTATTGGGAAATGATGCTCCAGGAATAAAGTCAATCCGATGACTTATTGATCCTTGAGGCAAGATTATAGGTGAACCATCACTCACAATGTCCTTGAACTTCTCAAAAAGTTGTTGTATCTCCTTCGGTAAAAGTGTTGTTGCTTATGTCTTCTCTTCCTTGGGTCTCTTCATGAAAACATAACACTCTTCACCTTGTCTTTTCAAATCTTGTATAAATTCTTTTTCCCCAACTACCAACACATTAGGACAAGTCTTCACTCCTTCTTCCACTTGAAACTAGAGTTTTTATGTCACTCCACCCTTTTGAAAAGAGTAAGAGTTATTCTCTCCATCATGCATGGATTTTATGTCAAACTGCCATGGTCTTCCCAATATAATATGACAAGCATCCATAGGAAGTACATCAAAAAGAATTATATCATGGTACCCTCCAATTGTAAATTCAATCCAGGATTTTTCATTTACTAAGACATGCTATCCTTTGTTCAACCATGTCACCCTATAAGGATGGTCATGAGGCATTTTAATCACTCCTAGTTTATTCACTACTTCTTTAGAGATTATATTTTAGTTGATCCCAAGTCAATGATCGCCTTGCATAACTTACCAAGAATCTTACACTTCACCTTAAAAAGTGACCTCCTTTGCTTTAGTTCTTCCTTAACTAGCTCTATGATCAGCACTCTCCTGATCATCAGATTATCCCCACTCTCTGAATCAAGATTTACTTCAGGAGATTTCACACTACTTGCCTCCTCTTGAACATAATTGACTCATTTCCCTAATTGAGTTGATAATGACTTGTTGTAAGGCCCAACTTGTTTCCACCTTTTCCTCGACACTTCGATGACGGAAGATTAAGGGGTGTTGTAGTATCTGGATGATTGGTAAATCCCTAACGGAATTGTACCTCAGGATAGACCTATATATTGTACCTTCATATCAGTACCTATCAACTAAGTGTCACAATGATAGAGGTGATATATTTGGGTTATTAATTGTGAAAGTGAATCTTGGATGCAGTATGTTACCCTGCGGATCATAGATCTAGCTAGACTATTAGGGTTCCATTGAGTACTTTTGTCATAAGGATTTGATTCGAGAAGTCGAGATGTAAATGCCAAATTAGTATGTGTTAAGTCTTAAGTTTATCTTGGATTAAATTAATAAGTTGATGTGATGATTCTAGTAACTCCTACGAGGAGGATGAGTAATGTTTTGATGATGTATTATATGGTTATACCATACTAGCATTTTGGTGATATTCTTAGAACCCTGAACAAGGATTTGTTAGATCCTAGACTAATAGGATTATTCTGCATTTTGTTTTCCTAGATTAGGAAATTTAATCATACTTGTGATAAGAATTTTATAGGACCTGATTGTTATGGTTACCCCCCTTACCGATGTTGAACCATCGATTTATCTTAAATATCATGCTAAGGAAAATTGAGAATCCTTGAGATTAGGAGTACTATGAATTTATGCAATCAAATTATGTAGATTGAATTGAATTGAAATAATGAATGTATTCTATATGTTTGCAAGCTTGAATTTGGATTATGATCTTTATGTGGGCATTGTACTTTATGTGACTTTGAGTACGCAGTAGAAATTATAACTTATGTGTATAAAATTATATGCAATTAAATTATGCACTATATGAAAGTGAATTAGATGTATGCATTGAATCATGAATTATGAGAAAGCGATTGTAAGAATGCAATCGAATTCTATGTTGCAAATGAATATCATGTTAGACATCTTCGCTGCATTGATGTTATGAGTAATTGATGCTTACCTTGTGATGATGTTAGATTATTGATGATCATGATTTCAATTGAATTACAAGATTAGTAGGCATTAGAGATGCAATTGAATTATTAAATTGAACTAAGCAATTGAATTTTGATTAAATTGAAGATGTTATATCTTATATGTTTATTTGTATTGGTTTTTCTTCCTTGAATTATTGATGCTGCATTGAGGAGTGTGCAGGTAAGAGAACCATGGAATTAATCGGAGAACCAAGGTTAAACATATGTGAATTGAGTAAGCCAAAGCTTAATCTAATATGGGATTAAAAGCCTCGTTGTAATGTGAACTCCTTGTAAATGTGGATTTTTGCATGTGTGTTATTAGTTAATTTCTTGTTGTCATCCAGGACATGACCTTGGATATGTAATGTGTAATCGTTAGTGTCATTTGACACTTGTTATGTGCTTGTTTTAATTCATCCTTGTTCTAGTCACTTCTAGAGGCCAATAAGGGGTTCTAAGGGTCATTTTTGGCATAATTTAAGTATCTAATGGATAGGGTTATGGGTTAGGAAGGTTTTGAGCATGTCTATAATTCCCTAGTGACCTTGGTAACCTATTTTATGACCCATTTACCCTTGACTTCGAAATTTGATAAGTCATGATCTTTACCCAACTTCACCCTTTCTTTCAATCATGCATTTATCATGGGGGGACAAGGAAAGACAACAAGGTCATAGAGTCAAGTTTGCATTAATGGATGGTGGGTGGGTAGAAATTTGGAGGCCCTTTTAGAGGCCCTTAGGAGATTTAGTGGGTGTTCACCCACTCTCCACATTTGGAGACATTAGGGTTTGGATTGAGGAAGGATAGTGGATAAGCTCTTCTCAAATTTTCATTTCCATCACACTTATGGAGGTTGGTTACTCTTCTCATGGAAGCCTTTCTACTTGCTCTTTAGATTAACTTATATTTTGCTTTCTCATGCATATGAATCTTGGTTCTTGTTGTGACAATGTGTTGTAATGGAGGGATTTTGGGTTTTGATTTCATGGTTTATTCTTGTTTCTTCTTGCTTGAATGAGGGAGTTCTTGTTCATGGGTGTGAGGCATTACTCATCCTTTGGGAAGGGAAGAAGTGGCCTACGGGTGGAGGGGTTAGTTGGGCTCTCCATGAGGTGAGAGTCTCTTCTCTTGGAGAAGAGTGATAAGTTCATGGTGTATGGGCACCATGGAAGCCATTGTATTCTTGTATTTTGTGGATATTGATAAGCAAAGTATGTGTATGGAGATATTGGATATGTAGCCTTGAAGAGGCATTTGGATATGCATGGATATGTAGCCTTGAAGAGGCATTTGGATATGTAGTCTTGAAGAGGCATTTGAATACTCATGGTGAGAAAATTTGTATGTAATGGAATTCTCCCCTTGGAAAAGCCCACCTCCACCCTCTCAATGAGCTTGTAAGACTCATTTGTGTAACCTTGGAAGGGAGTAATTTGTCGTATGTGCATTTGTGTATATTGTTTGTGAGCATCTTGTTGATCTTGTTGCATACCCGTTTAGCCTTGGTTCTCCAAGCTCGGGGGTGGTCTCATAAGAGACCTAGGTTGGGTGGTGAGCACCCATGGTTCTCCATTTTTTTTATTTGCAGATTTGTGGAAGCTCAAAGAGGAGCTATCATGGAGGTTTTCATCTTTTGGGTGGTTGTGTGAAGACAACCCGTTCATTCCTTTGTGAAATCTCTCTTTGTATTTAGACTTCTATTGTTGTAAAAGAGATTGTAATGCTTTTTACTTGGAGCTATTGTGAAGATGAAATAGATGAGAGACTGTTATTTATTTGATTTTTCATTGTGTGGAATTGTTCATTGCAATGCTTTGTTGAAATTAGGATGTTGTAAACTTTATTGATGTATTTGTAAAAGAGTTGAAATGGATTTCTTTATGTTAAGATGAATTCTTGCAAACATTATAAAAGATCTCTCTCTCTCTCTCTCTCTCTCTCTCTCTCTCTCTCTCTCTCTCTCTCTCTCTCTCTCTCTCTCTCTCTCTCTCTCTCTCTCTCTCTCTCTCTCTCTCTCTCTCTCTCTCTCTCTCTCTCTCTCTCTCTCTCTCTCTCTCTATAGTTGAAAATACTCTTTCCTTGCAAATGAGTTATCAACATTGATAGATTAAATATTGTAACAATTTCATTATGATTCCATATTTGGGTTGATATAAGAATATTGTAGTTCCTATAAGATGATTTAATTGTCATGATCTTTGAAAATAATCTCTAAATATGATTCATATCACTCTTTTAGTCCTATAAATTGTAATGAAACAACTATGAAGAAATGAACAAATTAGTTTTATGTTGATATCTCAATTGATTTGCAATCAAACTATATCTAACCCTTATTGATACTCTATCAATTTTAAGACTATAGACTTCCTTATGCATTAAGGAGACTAATTAAATGAAGAAAATATACTTCTCATAGTTTGCAAGAAGATGTAAAAATAATGCAAGCAAAATAACACTCTCCAGATTTTAAGAGAGCAAAATGCTCTCTGGATTTTGTATGGGATAAAAATCCCATACAAAATCCATACCACAGTCATTTTATAATATTAAATCTTGCCACCTCAATATATATTAAAAATAAAATATTAATCTACTTTACCCCCTTACCTTTTTAATTCTCCCCCTTTACTAGGCGCATGTGAAGGGTTGCATAGTCTTTGTATTTATTTCTAACCAAATTCATTGGACAGTGGGAATGTCCTTTTGCTGTCATCTCTTACCTTTTACTAAATGCTCTTACCTTTTAGTCTCCAAAACCTACGCATGCCTTTGCTAGCCCATGCCTAGCAATTAATTTAAATTGTGAATGGAGCTTCCCTTGGACAAGAGTAAGTGGTGGGACCCACTTCCCACTTACTCCCCATGCCTCTCCTCTTTCCAAGCGCAGGCTTTTGGGGAAATTTGAAATTTTGAAATAAATTTTCTTCCCTCTCTTAAATTGCGCACCCCTCCCTTGTCCTTGTGATGTAAGAGGTGTGAAGGGAAGATTTGATGGATTTCTAGGGTGCTAAGAGTAGGGAGATAGGCTAGTTGACTTGGTGGGATGTTTAGTTTAGTGAGTAGGTTGTTAAGTTAGCTTAGGTTGTTAGTTAATTATGTTATTTTGAAATTAATGTTTTGTTTATAACAATAGATAGTTATTATTTCAACAATGTTTTATTTATTATTTGTTAATTACAAAATGTTCAATATTATGAATTATATAATATGTATATATTATTAATTAATATATTATGATTTATTAATTGATTAATAACTATATTAATTGATTAATATATTATAATTATTAATTAATTTTATATATATAATATTTAATTATAATCATTGATTTAATATCATTAAATAATGTTTCCTTTAGATTTATTAATTAGTTAAAAGGTACATTGATTAATTGGTATAATGTAATCATTAATTGAATTAACATGTATTCATTTTGAACGGAAATTGGTATAAATGACTATTGAAAATTATATTCGATATCTTTCTTTAGCTTTCAATTTAATTTTCATAATCAAATTGGTCTTGAAATTTACATAATTGGGAATGGTTAACCTATTTAAAGAATAACATTATCAATAAACATTCTATTCCTCTTAGATAATCTAAAGGACTAATAGATTAACATTTGACAAAATTGATCGCCAAGTTGATTAACAAACTTTGATTATATTGATTTTCATCTAGCATCCTTCGGGAAACAACTTGTTGAGGTTTGACCTCTTGTCGCTTTGGGACTTCATCATTAGCACTTTTGTCCCGCATCGTGAACGTGGAACTTATAACCTTTTTTAAAAAAATTTGTTGGTTGTGTTTTGGCCCGAACTTTTGGGCATTACACTTGTCTTGAGACACTTATAGGATGGGTGCCCAAGTTGTCCACAGTTATAACACTTTATATTAGCAAATTGGGATCCTCTACTAGAGCCACCAAATCTGCCTCTACTATTACCAAAACCTTTGCCTCTATTTTGACTTCCTCTTCCACTAGGTTCAATGGTTGTTTTGTCAATCTTTATTCTCCTTGGGATCTTGGTTCATTTCCCCTTCCACCATAATTACCTCTATGGCCTCTACCATCTCTTCCTCTGCCTCTATCTTAGTTTCTTGCATCATGCTTCTTTTCAAGCTTCTCCTCCACCTTGAGATGAAGTTGGTAGCATTGATGGACTGTCCTTGGGCTCAAGATGTTTATCTCCTCTTGTATTTTCCATCTTAACCCATTTAAATACCTAGCCACCTTTATGATTTCCTCTTCCATCACATGTGATCAAAGACATAGCTTGTGGAATTCCTCTGTATAGGCACTCACTTCAAGATCTTGTTTTCCTTAGATTTTGTCTTTTCTTGTGTAACTATACTTCATAATCATCTAGTAGGTAGGTCTCCCTAATTTTTTCTACCATACCTTTCCAATTAGAAATGGGATTTTTTCCCTCTTTTACTCTCTCATCTTGCATAAACTTCCACCAAGTGAGGGTGAGTCCTCTCATCCTAGACTTAGCCACTCTAACACTTTGGGCTTCATTGATTTCTTAACATTCGTACTGGTTCTCCATGCCTTCTATCCACTCCAAGACTAATTTTTCCTCCATCTTTCCACTAAACAATGGTGTTATTTCCAAGAACTTGCCACTCGTGGCCTTCAATGCTCACAAGAAAGGTTCTTCCTATAACATAGGGTCCAGTTCAAGGACTTTTTCTTCTTCTTCCAGTTCTTTACCCTTATCCTCCACTTCTCTAACTTTATCTCTAACTATCTTTGTCTGAATCTATACTGCACCAAGCTTTTCTTTCAACCTCTGCTAGCCTTTCCCTAAGGAGTCTATTTTCCTCCTTTTGATCTTCCACTTTCTTTGCCAACTCTTCATTTGTAACCATCTTGGATGAATCTACTAACTCAGTTGAATACAACACCAATTTTCCTCTAGCCCAAATCTTTTGGGGCTTTGATACCAATTTGATAGGAGACTCTTCTAAGAACTATCCTAGTTCTTCACTAAGTCTATTTTCAAACTTCTTAGGGATTATTCCCTCTTGGAACCATATTACCTTAGGAGGTTCTCTTAGTTACCCTCCTACTCTCCTTGATTTTCCCTACCAATTCAAGTTTATCTCTCCTCCCATGAGCTCAAAATGGTAAATTCATTCACTAGCCTCTTTGTCCCTCTTCTAATTATCTTGCAGGAGTTGAGGGATCTTCTCCATTCTGTTCATTCAATGAATAGTTCTTCTGGACTGGTCTAGCATCCATCTTTATTAGATTGATAACAAGAACTCCTGCAAGTAAACCTTCATCTCCTCGTTCCTAGCCAAACAATGATTGTGGTTTCCTAGTGCAAGGTCACAAATTTGTCCAACCACATCTTTAGAATTCCTACTTGCTTATGGATACTATACATTGACTACTCTCCCATGTCCCAATAGGTCGTGATGAACACATGGTGGAATTTTATGGGGGATTCATTATTCAAAACTATTCCTATGTACAAACTAGTGAACTAGTAGAAGAAAAATAGTAATCAAGAACTACAAAAATAATTGAAACTCACACTCCTGTATAGAATTAAAGTAAAGCTATTGTTACTACTATAATATCCAACAAAATAGTAAATTAATCCATTAGAATCTACTCATAAAAAGAAACAATAAAACTATGCCTTCCCTTCTTGAAAAATAAAATATGATTGCTTATGCCAGAATTACAAAACTTGTACAACTCTGTCCAACCTCATCCAACCTTCAATCCAAAATTCCAAAGGTCTTATAATGGCCTTGGATCAGTTACAAAAAATAGTCAAGAATCATTTATTTCTTCTATCCTATGTACACTTTTCAAAACTTATTTATCGGTGTAACCTACCCTGCTGATGTGATTGGGGATCAGACTAACCAATTTCTGGTCCTCCCGCTTGTGTAAGATTTCTCAATGATCAGGATACCCTAACCCGATGCCATAAATTTAGTTGATCTTCCATTTGTTGACCTAGCTTATATCATTGCTTCCATTGGGGGTTGGTCTAACTGATTCCTACTCTCTCTGGTAATGCATGTCTTGTTGATGATCTACATATCCTATCTCGATTTCCTTAGACTGGTTGGTTGTCCATTGGCAATACCCATGTTGACAACTCCATCAGGTATTGGTCTAACTCCATTTTTTCTCCTCCGCTAGTGCAAGTCACACCGGTAAGACTCTTCCACATGACTCCACTTGATATGAACCATAGGTAATTAGTCAGAAAGACTCAACCTAATATCATAATTGGCCATTGGTCTCAGTCCAAATGAGCTCCACCGATAGTATGAACTATGTCGATCAGATGATCAGTATTGCTATGCTGATGGTCTAACTTTCCAATTCTATTTGAATCGGCCTATGTCAACCAGATACATTTGTGGACTCCTTTGGCTACTTCTCATTGAGAACAAGCAAACTACTAGACTATCCTACTCACAACGTGAAATACACCAAAATTTGAAGGTTAAGAAGATAACCCCTAGGTGCTCCTCCACCATGATGCCTGGCGGTGACACTCATGTACCTACATGAGGAATGTGAGTACAAAGTAGTCTATAGGGATGTCAAAATCAGCAACATCACGGTCGATTCTGACTATGAAGCCCGCCTCAATGACTTCAGCCTGGCATGTTTTGTGGAGTTCTCTAACTCCGCCATGTCACTCACCACATACATCAGCAATGACACCATTAGCTACATCATGCTGAAAAGATCTCTGATAAAAAAATCCACCCTTGAGTCTGATGTCCTCATCTATGATGTTGTGCTCTTAGAAATCACATATAAACATCAGTTGTTAGACGTCAATACTAACGATCCCGATGAGGCTGCTCTGGTTGAGGTGGTTTGGAAGTTGGTGAAAGAAGAGAGATTATTGTAGATGGCTGATCTGAGCCTAAATGGTTTGATTGAACTAGAGGAGATGGAGTGTTTTCTAACCATTGGATTGGTTTTCTCGAGTTCTAACCTACTTGACCAGCCCAATATTCAACATGTCAGTTTCTCAACTTTGAAGTGCCTCTTCTGATTTTTTCATGTGAAAAGTGTTAATGTTTTAGCTAGTTGATTTACTAGCCAACAATAAAACTATTAATTAAGATCAAATATTTAATTTGATCTTAACAAACGTCTAAGGGTAGACATTTTCTCAAGTAGACATTTTCTGAAGTCGGCCCTTCCTTAAATCAAATTTCTTTTTGGTGCCAAAAGAAATAAAACTAACTCTATGTTGGTCGGCCTCCTTAATCCTTCTATTCGGCTAGTATATAATGAAGTTTTCCGCAAGCATAAAGAATAAAATCCACATAGCACAATCATCACCAACTATGATCAAAAGCTCTTCTCTACCCTACTAAATGTGAGTTTGATCCTCAACAAAATAGCATCATGATCAAAAGCTCTATTCTGCCTTGCCGAATATGAGTTTAATCCTCAGCGAAATAGCATCATGATCAAAAGCTCTGCTCTACCCTACCAAATGTGAGTTTGATCCTCAGTGAAATAGCATCAGTCTACCCTGAAGAATATTCTGCCACACATGTGATTTCCTACGATTGAATAAGTAACTACATCTAGTCTACTCGGTGTGCACAGTACTCCCTGGTGAATATCTCACTTTAGATCTGATCTATTGCTGCAGCAACTTCTAGAGGAGACTGAGAACACATTGAGAGTTATCTGATTCATATATCTCTAAATTCGAGACTAACTATTCAAGTAATCATCTAGATCTGATCACATACAGATCACCATAAATCACATCTCCAGGTCAGATCTATTTTGAAACTGAACATTGTAAAAGTGTATCTGGGCCTAATAAATTCATCAAACAAATTGTTGGGTTTTGACCTCCACAAGGGAGGTTTCCCAGGGTATATCGTGTGTTGTGTTTGTGTCTTTAGTTATCAGTCATTGCATCTATTTCTTTATTAATAGTAAATAGTTAGATCTGAAACTAAATTTAACATCGTCTCAGAGCTAGGTTTTTACTAACTATAACAGATCTAACTTGTATTCTTTAGATTTTTTGTCTTTGTGTGTTCCCTTCTTGTGTCAAAATGGTGACAGGATTGAAGGTGGAAGATAGACTTCAAGGTGCCCTCAACTTCATCTCTTGGAAAGTATGAATTTTGATTGCTCTTGAAGAACATGACTTGCTAGAATTTGTTCAAAGTGAAAAAGTTGAAACACCTACGGATCCGGAAGTGCTTAGTCAATTCAAGAAGAAATCTATCAAGGCCAAGAAGATCCTAATAGATTCTATCAGAGATCATATTTTTCCAGTCATCTCAAGGATGTCTTTAGCCAGAGATATGTTCAAACAATTGGAAGATATGTTCGAAGTAAACAACATGAGCCGGGCACTTACCTTAAGAAGAGACTTACTTCAAATCAAAATGAAAGAGGATGAGTCATTCATGGAGTTCTTCATGAGGATTTCAGAATTAAGAGATAAAATAAGTGTTATCGATAGTGAAGTTGTAGACAAGGATCTCATCATGCTTGCACTCAATGGTCTCCCTCCCTCATGGGAACCCTTCATTCAAGGTTTAAGCAGTAGAGGTAACTTCCCCTCATTTTATCAACTTCGTGTTGACTGCATTCAAGAGGAATCTAGGCTCATATCAAGAGAGATGAAGTCTACCCATAATCAAGAAAACTTAGCTCTTGCTACTCAATCGGTCAAAGGTGATCATTGGAAGAAGAACAACTTCAAGAGGAACATCGATTTCAGATCCTATGATGCTAACAGCTCAAGGAAGAAGCCAATAGATCTCTCTCATATCCAATGCTTCAAATGTAACAAATTTGGCCACTATGCCAGGGATTTTCAGGCTCAACTCTTTCAACAAATGGCTAACCCAAGCAAAGTTGTCAACCTTGAAGATAAGGAAGACTTTCTCCTTTAAGTATTTTTGTGTTAGATAGTTTAGAATCAATGTTGTTTGAGATCTAACTATTTTTTGTTGAAACTAACTTTAGGGAAAGGATATGTGTTGTAGATTTATTTTAGTTGTGCAGGAGTGAGGATCAAGAGGGAGTCACACACTTTCTCATCTTACTTGAGTTTGGTATAGTCTAGCCTATCTGACAATGTGATGGTAACTCTCTTGGATTAGAAGTGTTTCTTTTGGGTCAGTAATCTTGGATCTATTGATCTTTGAACTAACTTGGAAGGTTGAGTATATGATTTCCTAACTCTAAGTATAGGAAATTGGTTGAATCATCAATTTCTTGGAGTGCTTCAGAATTAGGGTATATTGCTTCTTCAAGAGAAGCTATTGGGATTGATTTTTTTGTCACTTGAAGGATGTCCGAGTGCTTTGGAAGTTATGTAGGGCTCAACTACTACTAAGAGGGAGTCTTAGCCTCATTGATGTGTATGTATTGTACCACTCTTGTGGGCAATGCAAGATGTATAATGTATCTTGATATGTGTTTTTTAAGTAAGGATTTTTGTAACCACCCTCTACGGGAAATGCAAGGTGGACATTGTAATTATGTTTTGAATCTTCTTTAAAAGAAGATATATGTCCCACCCTCTGTGGGCAATGTAAGGTGGAATTGTAATTGTTCAAATTTCTTTGTCCATCCTCTACGGGAAATGCAAGATAGTATTGTAATAATTTCTGAAGTCCATCCTCTATGGGCAATGTAAGGTGGCAAGGTTCCTCACCATCCTCTGCGGGAAATGTAAGGTGGTGTTGTATTGAAGCTTACCCTCTGCGGGAAATACAAGGTGATCTTTGAGGCTCATCCTCTCCCACCCTCTGTGGGAAATGTATGGTAGACCCATCCTCTGTGAGTACGCATGATGGAAATATATGGTAATAGCCAGGCATCTCCTAGTTAAGAGGGACTGTTAATGTTTTAGCTAGTTGATTTACTAGCCAAAAATAAAACTATTAATTAAGATCAAGTCTTTAATTTGATCTTAACAAATGTCTAAGGGTAGACATTTTATCAAGTAGACATTTTCTCAAGTCGGCCCTTCCTTAAATCAAATTTCTTTTTCGTGCCAAAAGAAATAAAACTAACTCTATGTGGGTCGGCCTCCTTAATCCTTCTATTCGGCCAGTATATAATGAAGTTTGTGTTGGCTCTTTTCCTTGCAAGACCAAACTTGAATCAAATAGTTGGGCTTAGATCTCAGTTAGACACTCAAGTTTGACAAGGAAAACAAACCAATTGATGAGGACAAAGAGAAATCCTCCTTCTTCTTTGAGCTCCACATTCACTCAGGTGGGTATTACCTTATCTGCACATTCAAGACACCTCATGACAAACCAAAGGCCTACAGACAAATTAATGTAGAATAGAAATCAATCTCCTATAGGTATCATGTACCCCAATGATAGAAAGTCTCATGCAATAGCCCTACTTGCATGGAATGAGACTGAAAGCTAGAAACCTAACCTAACAACATGAAAGGGAAAGGGTGGAACTGAAAGGAAATGATTTTAAATGGATTTGAAGGGACCCCTGAGATACCCTAAGTCTCTGATAGACCAGTGTCTTATCCAATGGGTCACAGAGTCAAATATAGTATTGCAAAGGACAGCTATGAAACAAGAAAACAATATGCCCAATGTGTTGATGCCTGACATCAATCACACGCCATGACCAAACCTCAACTTAACACCCACCTGTGCATTCAAGCATGTTACTATCCACTCAAAGGATTTTAACCCTCCCCTTAGAAGAGACCTATGATCAAATAATACATTAACCAACATCCACTGGAAGACAAGCATGACCTATCCTTTATATTTTAGCTCATACATACCTAAATACTAACCTTAAACTAGTTATCTCTGCGAAGACAACTCCACTTGCAAACACATAGGCAATGCAAAGCAGAAAAACTAGACATCCTTGATGTATGATTAATGCATTCAGAATTCAAATGAAGATAGTTCAGTATAGTAAGAGTATATCAACTTCTTATACATAACACAAGTCTATTACAATATGCATTGTATTCTCTGAACCAGCAAGAGAAAGAAGAACACCCTATATGTAGAGAGAAGGAGAAAATCTACAGGAAAAAGACCCTTCACATGGAACCAATTCTCCTCAAAAATTTACAAAAGAAGGAACCCTTGCAAAGTCAAAAACTCAACTACATATATCACTAGCTGCCTTGGAATTCTCAGAGAGAATGCAACAAGCTACGGATAGCTAGGGCTAGGGTTTCACCCAACAGTCACAAAATTTATTGCAAGAACACCTCGAGCCAAGAAAAACTATCCTCCTCCACATGACACAAATCCCTGCAATCACTCAAAGCACCCTAGACCACACTAGAATGGCGGAGAAGTTCGATTTCACCAACTCTAGCCCCCTCTGTCATCAATTTTAGTCATTACCGGTCTCTAGAAACATCTCTGAGATTCAAATTTGAACTCCAATGGCTACCTCTTGGCGCCAGCAGCATATTGGCGGTCTTGATTCGACCAAAGATCGGCAATTAAGTCCCAACCATAGATCTCTCTACCTTTCCCAGGCTTCAGGTCCTAACCCATCAAGCACCTTCGGTTTCATTCCCTAAACTGGCAACAAGGAAATATCCCAGTCGCGGAATGAAAGGCCTAACTCCAGTTAAACCCTGCGACCACACGACCACTCATCGCCAAGTCACTAGACCAACTAGCGAACCGCCAAATCATCTCACGAAGTAGCGATAAGAAGGAATTTTGTCAGGCTGCTAAACCTTATCCACTCCGCCAAACCTCAGATCCCACCTTTAACTCTACAACTGTGACACCTGATGCCACCTGTCACCATGCCTTATACCTGGGCCTGCCATATGCCACATGTCACACCTTCATTCACTGTAACTACTGAGTCACACATGCCACAGGACCCACGCTCTGCAAGCCTTTAAAATTGAATGGTGGGTACATGACTGCAAGGGGTCTGATACCTCCCATGAGATCATGCATCAACCACTAGATCTGCCACACCATCCACTCCGTAAAATCTCCCGGGCCCACTGCAAACAAAACCCTCAGCATCAAATCAGACGGTGGGCGCATGATTGTAAGGGGAAAGAAAATTCCTTTTGATCGCATGCCAATCGTAGATTTAAATCATTAACATAAGCCCCACTCAGACATCTGACCATCACCACATGGACCAATCAGAAGATGCCACATCACCACCTTGTACGACCACCAAACTGCAACCACCCTGCCGATGGGCCCCAGGGACACGTGGCAAGCGATCGCATGATCGCATGTAAGAAAAGCCTAACATGTGGCCATGCGACAACCAACCCCTGGCTGCCACATCACCACCTTTGACAGCATGAAGACCCAGGTCCACCATTCCGTGATCACATGACTATGGGAAACAAACCGCCAGCCAAGTCGCCAAATGCTAGCCGATAACCACCAGGAATGAAACAATCATGTGACTACACAGTCGCTAGGTCATGAGATGTCAGCCACTTAATCACTAGAATCAGGAGACCAAAGATAACCGCTAGCCACCAGGTCACTAAATGAAGAACCAACCGCCAGACAGTCAAAAACCATGAAGAATCGGGACCACATGGACAGGTGGCAGGCGGTTGCATGATCGCATGTTAAAAAAGTCTGACATGTGGCCATGTAATAGCCAATCAAGAAGAGCCTTTGAAGGCCTGAGCCCACCTGTCATCGTGCTTGTGCACTTAAGGAAAGCCGAAAAATAGGGAACTTGGAGGTCGAAAACACACAAGGTTGTCACCACAAGCGGAAGACTGAAAACACACAGAGTTTTTGACGCCAAAGGATAAGCGCACAAAAGCAGGAAGCACAAGGTTGAAAACAATGAAGGTTATCGGTAAAAGATTGAAAACACACAGATCGAAAACATCATGGACTTTCAGAAACATTGTGGGTTTTTGACACTTAGGCAGATTTTTAAATGTTTCCCTGCAAACCTTAGAACTTGAATCTCTTTCTGGATTTTTTGAATTAGCACGTGAAATTTCGACCAGATCAAGGTGACAACATGGAGAACATAGGGCAGGAGGTAATGAAGAACACTTGCAAGGAAAATAGGCCATTTTCATAAAATTTTGCAATGATTGGAAAATGGACTAACAGTTTGCCGCAAGCATCAAGAATACAATCCACACAACACAATCATCAGCGAATATGATCAAAAGCTCTTCTCTACCCTACTGAATGTGAGTTTGATCCTCAATGAAATAGCATCATGATCAAAAGCTCCGCTCTACCCTACCAAATGTGAGTTTGATCCTCAGTGAAATAGCATCATGATCAAAAGCTCCACTCTGCCCTACTGAATGTGAGTTTGATCCTCAATGAAATTGAATCAATCTACCCTAAAGAATTTTCTGCCACATATGTGATTTCTTGCAATTGAATAAGTAACTATATCTAGTCTACTCGGTGTGCACAGTACTCCCTGATGAATATCTCACTTTAGATCTGATCTATTACTACAGTAACATTGAGAGTTATCTGATTCATATATCTATGAATTTGATCTTCCTTTGATCCATGACTGACTGTTCAAGTAATCATCCAGATCTGATCACATATAGATCACCGTAAATCACATCTCCAGATCAAATCTATTTTTAAACTGAACATTGTAAAAGTGTATCTGGGCCTAATAAATTCATCAAACAAATTGCTGGGTTTTCACCTCCACAAGGGAGGTTTCCCAGTGTATATCGTGTGCTGTGTTTATGTCTTTAGTTATCAGTCATTGCATCTATTTCTTTATTAATAGAAAATAGTTAGATCTGAAACTAAATTTAACAAAAAGCCCATGGATTACCGAGGAAACATTGTTTTTGGATTCGGGGCATGGGAACATTGGAAGATTTTAGTGGATTCAAGGTAGCGATGGTTGTAAAATTCATGGCGATGGAGAAGAGATAAGTACTAGTCCTTCTTATGAGGCTTCTCCAGCCGATGTTATGTGTGTTAAGAGCTTCTGTTCTGATCACCTTTCTATTGGATAGATATTTTTGAATTCATACAAGTGGTTTTAGACTGAGAGAATCGAAAAGGTAAATTCTTTCTCAGTTAGTGTAATGATATTTTATGACACAGAAAGATGATTCCCATGAGATGTATCTGATGTCATAAAGTGTATCAGTTCTAGAGAACACACTACCTTAAGGAACTAGCTATCCAGATGACTAAATTCCCTGCCCCACCACCATGCACATGCTGCCTCCCATCGCATACCATCTAATCCATAATGTTGTACTATCCGTCATTGTGACCAATGCACCAATTATATTAATGACCAACTATTGATTATCTATGCCAACTAATTATATTAATGACCAACTGATGATTATCTACACCAACGATGTGTTCTTTAATGTTCAACATGGAAAAAAAATTTATATGTAATTTGCAAAGAAACAAACGTTCTATCCTGAAGAGAAGTTTTCAAGTGGCTGATAATTTTGGGTTGTTCATTTGGGCTGCTTTCGAATAAGAGGTACATAATATCCTTCTTTTCCTCTACCTAAGAATGATAGACTTTGTTTTTTTAAAACTATTAAAAATCTAATCTATTAAATCTCATAGTTTTTTGTTGATTCCTAGAGGAAGGTTATTCAAATAGGGGAGCCGCTGGACCATCACTTGACTAGGTTAGAAGTTTGTCTATAAGAGAATTTTTTTAGGACAGACCAGATTAGTATACTGCAACTACTACACTTTAAATTATGTATGTTTGGTGCTCAACAAATACTCTTGTTTACAATTTGATATTATAAGGGTATTGATAGTTGAAATTCTTAACAACCCCATTTCAATTCACAACGGAGATTAGAAAAATATTGTAAAATATATTAACTGTAAAAACCTAATTGTCATTCAAAGCATCTGAGTAAGACCCATCCAAATCCAATTGAATTCTATTTTTCTTGTGCTCATTATAGGTCAAGTGTCTCCTTTTCTAACCATCACTTGTTATGAAACTTTCATACAACCATATGATAATTTCCACTAACCCATTATAGATCTGATACAAACAAAATACTTAGATTCCACATGCAAGAGAATAGACAACATACCCCAAAAGGTGATACAAGATATATCCTGGGAAACCCTCATGAGGGAAAAAGCCAACCTCTAAAAGCATCCATCACCATGTATTAAACCTAGATTATTAATAATTGTGTTTAAAAAATAAAAAGATTGTGTAGAAGTCTATGCTCTATCAAAGAAGCATAAATCTTCATTAAATAGTATCAAAAGTGGGAAATATTTTATTTGCAAAAATGCATTATTTTTATTTTACAAAAAACCAATTATTATTGAGCACCCACATTTCAAAATGATGCATTTTCACATTAAACTCAATCTAGAATATGTATAAATTAAATTAAATTAAAATATTTAATTTTGATACTTATTTATTTACTTGCTTTACATACATTCATTAAGAATATAGGGTGAATAGTACTCCTATAGGACATTTAGAGAAGCACGTTCTAGTTTGAAAATTGTTGTCATTCCAAAAGTTGTTCCTAATTTAAAATCAATATAGTTAATATAGTTGATGTGAACCCAACAAAAACATGCATTTATTTCATTAAAGGAGTATTTATATCTTTTAAATCTCACTAATATTAAAAGCAAGCATTTTTTTTTATCAATTACTGCGACTCTTAATAATATAGGAATGTTATAAGAATTAAATATATTTTTATTTAGTAGGTGTAAATAATTTAATTTTAAATATATATCATATAATAAAATAATATATCTTTTAGTTGATTTGAAATCATATAAAAGATAGAATAAGTACTTTACAACTAAAACTATAGATAAATATTCTATCAATTTGTCAAGATTTTGAAAATTCAAAGATAATTTAAAAATATATTTTAATAATCCAATTTTTTTTTTGTCAAATGATCCCTTATACATTTGTTCACTTTTTAATGTTAATTTACTTCATTTCCAAGGAATTCCATTAAATTAATTTCTCTATTTTTGTTAAATCTTAAATTATATCTCCAATGTTTTTGAAATCTTAAATTGTATAGATAATTGAATTTTGTTGCCAATTCATTTGTCTTCATAAAGAACCCAATTCAGCCATGCAGACAGTTCACCACTTTGGCTGGCTCTACCACACAAATCAACCAAATTAATTAGTATGCCAAATGTGTGTTGGTCTGAATGAAGAAATTATTATGCCTCCACTTTACAACTAAGAAGTATTTTATATCAATTTACTCGATAATAAAATAAAATACAACATGGTCCCATGCAGAAGTTGCTTAATTTTATATGCAGAGACTGTTTAGAAAATTAGAAAGTAATTATTTTCAAATAATTGTATTAATTTATTTTTTTCATGCGTAGAATTTGAAGGAAAGGTAAGAGATAATTTACAAACTAAAAAATTATCTATAATGAATAATAATTTATAGTCTTCTTCCATCACTGAAATTAGCTATAATAAAATAATAAGTTATAACACCTAACAAAAAATCCTTAGGACCACAATTCAATAGAAAATAGAAAAAATAGTCCTAACATAAGACTATGCCATTATACACTATTATGTTAAGTACACAACCTTTATTAGTGCCAACATAACCTCTCCTAACATGAAATGATTATTAATGAGACATTTGTTACAACAAGTGTAGCTTGTGATATCTGATAGCATGTAAAGGGCCCACCTGAAGCTACATGTTTTATTGTTTACATAATTGATGGAAGTTCTTTAAAAAATGCTTATTAGTCCAAATATTAAAAGTAGTTAAAGTATTAAGTTTTTATTTTAATGATTCACTTATAATTTTTTAAGATTAGAATATCACATAGTATCATAAAAAAAACACTATAAACTTGTAATCACAAGCATCATATCTATTATCAACATCAAAATATTAAAATAATAATATTGAGTTCAACTATCATTTTATTGACTTTCATCAATCAAAACACTATAATTTCAACCACAAAATTAGTAACCAACACAAGCTCAAATGTGGTGTTGAACTTACTTAATATGTGCATGTTAAATAAATGTAAAATTTCATTGTTCCAATAAGAGTTTCTCTAATTTTTTTTTAAAAAAACTTAGGTATTTACTCAAATGTTGAAGAATATCAACAATTACACTAATTCCACTTAAGAGATTACAATAGAGAAAACCTACAAAGAAAATTATCTTTGTCAAATTAGATTACATAAAAAATAAACAAAACTAAAATTTAGATCTTTATTATAGGTAAACACAAATAAAACCACCATAACTTAATATTATATTTAGATTGTGAATAATATAAGTTAATGACAATTTGATGTTGCTTGTAATAATATATCAAAAGTAATTTGAACCTTTGTATCTGTCATTTTATATTGTTAAGCATTTGATGATATTTGTATAATTTTAATATTATTAAATAAGTTTTTATTTACTTTATTTCTATGATTTTTTATAATATATCATTGAATTATATTCTAATATTATTTTGGAAGTCAAAAGAAAGTGTGAACACTATGGTAAAGAGAATTATAGTATGGAGTGATTAGACAAATTAATATATTTATTCCTACATATTTGAATAGGATAGAGGGTCACTAATTATTTCAATATTACTCAGAATGGGTAAAAAAAATAAATGGGAATCACTCGTTGAACTAGGTGTACAAGATTTATCAATCCAGGGAAATTATTTCTCAATCTATAATCTTTAATGGACACCTATTGGAGATAATGGCAAATGGACTTATGTGTTGCAATTCCTTTTGAAAGGCTCCCTCACTTTGTCAAAGGGGAAGGTTTTTTGGATAGTACAGAGATAAACTTTATATGCAAGAAGCATAAAGAGTCAACTCAGAAAACCCTACTAGGCACACTACCAAGACATACTCAAGGTTTGCCTCTATTGATATAATAATTAAACATGTCATATTTTGTAATTTTTATTTATCATGTAAATTAATATATATATTTGTTCATGTATACATAGTTATTGGTGTCCTTTTGGCTCTGGTGACAATAGAAGAAAACTTGAAAATATGCAAAGGATACAAAGGTTTATCCAAAAAAGGGGGTTGTCAATCTCATTTTCTAATTAGGGTTATGTATGGTAGACTAGATGTTTCTATAATTACATATAATGATTTTACCCACTGTGATGCTAATGGTGAGTTTTGTCATGGAAAGGATGACCCTTTTGGTGATCCAAGGAGCAATTTTTGCACCAAGGTTGTCAAATGAATGCAAATCATATATTAAATCCTTATTACTAATGAATGTGTTAATTGACACAATATGTGAACAAAACTACTTAGATTATGTTCTGACTAAATTGATGAATAAAAGGGACATATGTTTGTTGAGAAAGGATGTATTGAATGCATGGAAAATAGTGTGATTCCTTTGATCTTAGAAAAATGAATATGATGCAAAAAGTGTAAGATTGTGGCATGCAGTTGAGAAAAAAAAAAAATTCTACTAAAAGATGAAAAAAATATGGAAGATGTTCCATTTATTGTAGGCATGCAAACATCGTGGATGCGAGAAATAATGGTGAAACATTCACATAACTCACTCATTGCAATGGATTCCATATTCTCTACAAATAAATGTGGTGTAAGTAAAATAATGCTACTCATATCTATGGATCATAAATTTATCATTAATGCTTATTATCTATATACTTCTTCATAAATACATTTTATTTATTGATATAGTTTTTTCATGTGTAGTATGAGTTATATACCTTGCTTGTATTTGATGAGCAACAGGCTAGTGTTCCTGTTGCATGGGCAATATCCTCAAGAAATAAAGTTGAGATTATAAATGAATGGCTAAATGAAGTTTATAAAAGAGGAAAAGAGTCCAAAGAAGATTGGTGTGTCAATGCATTCATGATACATGATGCTATTATATGTGTGAAAAATTAGCTAATTTCATTATTAAATTTTAATCCTTTTATGAGATAATCAAATAATGTCCTTTGGGTTACACAACTTCTACATGATGCTTGAATTTAATTTATTTTTGATGTTTCACATGTCATGTGTTGTGTAAAGATTTAAAAATAATTATGATGTGAAATTACTCTTTTTTTATAATACTATACAATCAACTCATTTGCAATTGTGTCACTTGTCAAATGAAAATATGGAATAAATGGAAAGATATACACTAATGCACAATTTCAATCATCTCTTAAAGCTTTGATAAAAAAACATATTTTTTTGGTCCTCAGCGACAAGGCCAGGGAAATGGAGATGAATCTTCTCAACAATGCTAAGAATATCATGTTGGATGAGTACAGGTCCTTCAAATGGCTCTTCCACAAAATTGAAGATCTCAAAGATAAAATACAGAGCATTGATGATAAGGACCACAGAGCCATAGAGCATAAGAAAAGCTTGGAGTTAAGGGTAGATCACCTGGAAGAAAAAATTAAAATTCTTGAAGACACCCTTAAGGGCATTGCTGAACAAAACTATAACATTCTTAAAGCATCCAATGAGCATATCAAGCTGCTCATCAACAAAATGGAAGATAAGATGGACAACAGGGACGATCAGAGGACCACGAAGGAAGATAAGAAAAAGCCCAGCGAAGGTCTAGGCAAGAGAACTAGAGCCAAAACAAAGAAAAATAGGGATGATGACAGCTCCCATGGACCCCACGACATTCAGAAGGTAAAAGAGGTAGCAGCAAAGATGGAGGTTCTTGAAAGCAATACTGTCACTATGCTCAGGAGCCTCACTTGACCCCAACACTTGGTGTCTGTCTCTTATTTTGCTCTATTTTGTCTACTCCTTTTTTGAGGTAGCTTGTTGGTCGGCCTTCTTGAGGCCTGTTACTATGTTAATTATGCTTTAACTTTTCTCTGAACTCGTAATTGCTACATTTTATTTTTCTGTGGGTTTCAGGAACCCTGTAAAACCTATTTTACTTAATAAAAAACAAAACATATTTTTTTTAATCTTTTTTTTAAATTATCTTCAAAATTTCTATAATATTAATAAAATAACAATGAACTATGAATGCAATAACCAAAGTTTTATATCATATACAAACTGTAAATATAAGTTAAATTATTCCATGTTTATTTATGATGTAATAATATAACCCTATCTTCAAGTTGATAACTTTTCTTGTACGAAATAACTCAATGTTTAATCACCTGCCTTAAAGAAAAATAAAATGCTATAAATTTTATTTGAATAGTTTTAATAATATTATTATTAAAAGCACTAACTAAAAATTATTATGTTAAACTTTAATTCATTAGATAGCGAAATGACATTAATTTAACGAGCATTTCATTAGTATGAAAAGTAATTGTTTAATTACTCTAATCATTCAAGTGTATGTAAAGAAATGAATAACACTACATCAACATTAGTCAACTTTACTTAACTTAACATGGATGTTTTAGTTCCATTTCAAAACCTAACCTACTTGAATAACACTAGTCAACAATTGCATCATATTAACCTCCATTCATTAGTATAACTAACATATATATTAATTGAGATTAACATATTTAATCTAGCATAAAAAATTCTATCTATAACTGATTACAACATAATCATAACCACATAATGCCTCAATTTTAACTAGGTAAGTAAAATTCAAAGAGTATCAACTACCTTAACATATTAGCATTTCATTTGATTGATATATAATTAATATGTTTACTCTATTTTAAATATTCAAATCTTTTATCATTTCTAATACTTCAAAGAATTCACAATTACATTAGTAAAAAGGAAATAAATAAATATATCTATTGTAAATTATATATTAAAAAAATTATAAATTAATAAATTAATAATTTTTTTATAACTATACTTAACTTATCCATCCATTCTAATTTTTCTTTTATTTTAACTCTTATGTGAAAGGAAGATTATTGTCCAAGAGAAAAATGGTTTTATTTGTTTTTAGTCCAATCCTACAATAAATCTGTAAATTCAAAACACATTAAATTTTAGTTAAATTGATTAAAATAGTTTAATAAATAGAATTCAACTCACCTTTTTAAGTAATGCTGAACATAACTAAATTTTGCGTAAGATGATCATCCTAATATAATTAATTCTTTGTCATCAATAATTTGGTATATGCTTCAGATCATCAAAATGGAGACCAAACATACATGTCTAAAAAGGGAGACCCAAACAGACATGTAAATACAAATAGTGCTACGTCATCAATAAATATCGTTGGCTGCCCAGGTACTGCAAGTGACTGCACGATGGGGGTATGGATGGTATGTGATGGGAGTCGGCATGTGCATCGTGGGGCAGGGTACTTAGTCGGCTGCATAGCCGACTCCTTGCCTTTGTACCCTTATGTTGGGGGATTGTTGATTTGTTTATTTTCTAAGATGATAAATAAATAACTTTACTAGATGATTTTGATGGTAAAATAAAACATCAAAATACCATTGTGTAAAAGTAATGTAACTGGTATGTAAAATTTACTTATACAATGAATTAAAGTAACTCTGATAAATTATGTTTTAAAGGGCAATTGGCCAATAAAAAAAATTCATAGTTATATATCTAGATTATTCAGTAGGATAATAATAAATTACAAGTAGTTTGGTCAATTTATAAAAGTGGGTATAACTCTCTTTTATTTCAAGTTTTAGGGGAGAGGATTCAGTGGCCACTCATTTTAACTTGGCACATTTTAAGCTTTTAAATAATACATTGCATTTCAATAGTTTTTTTTTAGTTTCTTTGTACGTGACTCAAGATTTTAAAGCTATTGTTTCAGTTTCTAGGTATCTATGACCAATGCTAAAGGACTCATCATCTATGCAAAGTTTTAAAAATGAAGATCTAGAGGTGTCACCTGATACCCATGTGTAGATTCTCCAATAATTGTAAACTAAAACCACTGAAAAACTTGCGAAAGTCCTCCAATTGTTGTTCCTAATTGTACTTACAAACATAAATAAATTTAAATACAATAAACAAAATTAAAAATTCACTTATAATCCTAATAAAATTAATTTGAAGCTTAAAATGTTCACTATATCTTGTGTGTGGTTTCAAATATCATGTTAGAGCTATGTGTTAGCATGGACTGCACTCCTACTAATACCCATTTCGTTTCATTTGAAGTTTGAATAGTAGATTGCTTAAATTACACGCTATTCTCAACCAAAAAATTCACCTTAATCATTAGTTTAGCATGTTCCCTCACGACTATTGCAGTCTCGATCATTCCAAATGCTTGCAGAATCCTCTTCAGTCAACCCAAGCCATTCACGTGGGTGTTCAAGGTAATGTCATTTTATCATTTATCTTTTCAATTTGCATTTAATGAATTCGATTGCTTCATGACTTATTTAGGACCTCTATTTTTGGACCTTTTGATTATGTGACTTTCATCATTCCTCTAATTGAATTTTTTGCTATTCTAATCATCATATCTTTCTCTTACCATTGTAAAAATAAATTCTTTATGCCTCTTTCTTTGGATAAGGTTTAAAATATAAAACCTGTAATGTCCCCTTCTTCAGCTACTTTAGTATGGTGAAATCCTTTCTGGATTAGTTCTCCCACACTTGCTATCTTTAGTAAGTCGGTTATGAGCACCAATAGAGTCAATTGGAATGCTTAATATCTTTTAGTAAATTATCAATGGGTCCAATTTTGATGATCAATTAACTTTGTTATAGTCCAGGGGCTTTGAATTAAATAATAATACGTTATAAATTAATAAAGTTAAATTAAATATTTAAATTTATCATTATTTTACTTTATTTATTTAATGAAAGGACTATAGAGGCCATATATTACATTGATATGATTTATTTTAATGGATGGGCCTTTATTATTTAATGATATGTTGAGAGATTAAAAAGTAAGGTGATTCTTATTAAATTAAAAAAATATTCCCCCAAAAATAGTAAAAATTATAAAAGAAGTGTTTTTTTTAATTACAATAAAGAATAAAATATTTCAAAAAAATAGAAAAAATGTTTTTTCAAATAAAGTAGCAAAAAAGCTATGAAAGGATGATTGTGGTTCTATTTTGGGCGTTGTTGAGTTTGAATTTTGACATTGCGTAGAATTCTTCAAGGAGATTGCATCTTCATTTTTTGTTTGTGAGGACAGTCAAACCCTTCTAGACAACATTCACTATGTTGTTGAGATATAAAATCTAGAGAATACTTGATGATTCTACTCAAAGATCACATTTGGGCATTTATATATTACATATCAGAGTTCTCAAAGCTTATTATATATATAATATTTAAAAAGGAATATATTTGAGGAAGATTGTACAAGGTTTATTTCTATTTTCTAGTTATATCTTTTCCCTAGAACTGTACCACTTATTGAAGTGTTACAAGAGGTTTTTGGGTACTTTTTTCAGTTTGTAAGAGTCAAAATATGTGTTTATTCGAGTGCTTGTTGTTGTTTATCATTTCTAGACCTAGCTATCCATTTTGGAAGTATTTTGGCACCTTTAAAATGTATATTTTGTGACCTCCTCTAGTCATTTATTGACAACATTTTGTGAGTATGTATTATTTTGATATATTATGTCATTAAATAGATTTGGTTGTCATTATATTGAAAATCCAAATCATGTATTAAGTCTAAAAATTTTACTAGTGTTATTTTTGAGTTTTGTTCATTCTTTTTAGTTTTTAAAGGTGTTGCAATATAATCTTTTATCTTCACTATTATTATCATTATTTGTATTATTTAAAAATAATTCAATTCAACTCAAATAGAATAAAAATAAATAAAAATAAAAATAGAACAAAAATAGGATTGCATATGGGTATGTGTAGGATCGTGAGGGGCCAAAAAGTAGCGATAGGAAAAAAAATGTATTTTTCATACATCCAAAAATGTGAAATTTGTGGACTTTTTAGTAGGCATGGGTGTTAGCACACTTAGCCATGCCAAATACGTAACCATATAGAATACTAGATACATATCAGATATCCAATATCTGATATATTTGTATTAGTAATATAAAAAATAATAAATTCAATATTATATTAATATATATTTTAATTATATATATAATAATATACATAATATAAATAATGATATATATGTATATGTTTAATCATATGTTATAATATATAATAATAATTTATGTATAATAATTTAATCATATATATAATTATCCAACACACTCCACATGTTGAGAGGGGGAGTGAATCAACATAAACCAAAATCACAATTGCGTAAATAGCTAACTTCAATATTTACCACAAAAAATATTAAGAAAATAATGAAGAGAACCAACAACACATGAACACCAAGATTTTATATGTGAAAAACTCAAACTAGGAAAAACCATGGTGCCTATAAAGATAATTCCATGATACATATAGTCTGATTGCAAAGAAGGTAAGAGCTCACTACTCCAGACTTGCAACTAGAGTGTAGTTCGCACCGCTAAAGAACCTCAGAGGACAATACTATTCTAACCCAAATAGGTACAATAATTTTTATTTTTTTAAAATATAGATTTTGTAGACACTATTGCATCATTTACTTAGACATTAATTACATTGATCCTTTACAAAGTACACTATTTGAAAGCAGAAGTAACGATGTGTTAACACGTTCTTAAATGTATATTTTTCATGAATGCAAAATAAAACCCTTAATCTAAGTCCTCTTAGAGTTCCCAAACATTTCTACTAGAGAAACATTCTATCCCATTTGTAATCATCTAAATGCATCAATAGAATTGAGAATTATAAATATTAGTGAAATTTACACCATATGATTTCTAACCATTAAGTTAACATTATATCCTCTAGATTTATTTTAGAGCACCAAACCAAGTGTTCCTAATTCTTCCTTTCACTAATTAACCACTAACATACATACATTAAGTTAACCATACTGACTTACTTAGAAAGTTAGTCATTTCTTTAATCCCAATATAAAACACTCATTAACAAATCAGATTGCTAACTCTTAACCATTATCATTGATTTCATACTAAATATTCCATATCATTTGACCTAGGATATAAACATATTGTATCCATCTCATAGGCATAAATCAAAATCCTACAAAGTACTCATTTCTAATTAATAATCCATCTAACCCATTGTTTGTTTAATAATTAGATTTATGTCAAGCATACATACTAGCATTCCTCCTAAACTATCATTTCCATTAATGCATATTCTTAACTATATTATTAATCTAATCCTATATACTTTGAATTACCAACATATTTTTATATTCATAAACATTAGCATAAATTAATTTCAATTAACATTTTATGCAACACTAATTCAACATTCATTTTCTAACTTAAAAAAATTAGATTACATAGCAATTACAACTATTACATCATTTATTCTAAGCTCCCTACATAAAGTACCTTATTACAGTTATATTTTTATGGACACGATTAAAACACTATCCCATAAGGAGGGTACAAACTACATCAATATAAATATTGAAATGCAACATTGCATATTATATGATCATGCACAATATGAAGATTACTAATGTTGCAAGAAATAAGAGACTAGTATAAGATTCATCCACGCAACACAAACCAAATGTACCTCGATAAGAAGACATTTACCACCCAAACACATAGAACTCGAAGGACACTCCCAATGAGATAGGAGGTAAACACCAAGGGCCCACCCAAACACACACAATCCATAAATATAAATTAGAGTGGTAAGAAATCTCCAAACAAGCTAGGAAAAGAAAGTCAAGGCAAGACTACTAAAAGTGTAAACATAGTCAATTGGTTAGGGATTCTAAAGTACACATAGGAAGAGTTTCATCACATAGCCCCTCTCTTAGTTTACCCTAGTACTATTCACTCTGGACCACAGCCCCTAAGTGAAACTAATGTAAAATCAAACCTACCCCTCATGAGGACAAGGTGGTTTGATTGTGTCAATCTCCATCAGCATGTCAATCTCTGTAAACATATTCTCCCTCTCCTATCCTTAGCCTATACAATTGCCCAAGGAATGGGAGAGGTATAAGATTTATCATATTATTTTTTTAACCCAGTTAATTTATTAATTTATCACTTGATTAATTAACTCTACAATGGGTTACCATGGAATTGGCCACTTTAGGGCCCTGGCCCCCATTGCGAGCCACTCAACCTATCATGTACCTAGGTTCACTAACCTAAAAATTAAACCATCAAGTAGATCAATAATGGAATAATATACAAATAAATGTATAAATTGAATTCCATATAATAAATAGAATGACAACAATCTAGTTTAGGAAATACTCATATTGCCCCTCTTCAAGGATAGTCCCAAACTGTCATGCCCAAAAGTTGAGCAAAACACAGTTATGAAAAATTTTCCTAAACATAATAACTAACATACTAAACGTACTTACACAACTAGAGAGCAAGTCCTATCCTAGCACGAGTCTCTAAACAAGATACAAGTTTCCTAAAGCTACTAACTTTGATCGACAAGCAAATTGAGACAGTTGACTAAAAGTCAACCTGAGTCAACTATAAGTCAACTACACATCAAAGTACATGCGATCGAGCTGGAAATAAACAAAAAGTATCAAGGAAAATTTGGATACGCAAACCGAGTTGATGTCCAAGGTTTGACTAAGTCAACTTAAAAAGTCAACTGTGTCAAAATTTAGCTAAACAAAGTATCCTAAGGTTAAAGATACAACTAGTAATGATAAAACATGTACCCGAGATGGTTGACCAAAAAGGTCAACTGGGTTTGACAAAAAAATTCAACCCTCTCAAAACAACACGAAACTGAAATCCTAGGTTCTAGGGTATTAGGGGATCCACTAATTCAAATCTCAAGATGATCGGAGAAGGTTTGACCATTGTTGACTAAAAGTCAACTATGCTTGACGATAGTCAAAGATAACGAATGTGTCCAAGTTTGGTATAAATTGCAAGTTAAGGAATAGGTAAGATTCCCTAATTGATAAAATATCTAAGCTATTAATTTCAGGAAAATAAATTAATAAGTTAAATAACATTCAAAATTTATACTTTTAACTAACAATATTCCTCCTTTTAATAATTAAAATAAACTCTAATGATAAATCCAATTTGAAGAACTTTAACAACATGGAATACAAACACACATAATTCATATAAAATAAACATATCACTACCCCCACAGAGCATCCATAATAGAGAAACATGATATATTGAAATCCTAAAGCCTTTGGTAAAGATTCAAAACTATAATTTTGACCTAAAAATTATTCAACACAACTGTTTATGCTACACAATTGATAGTGGAATTCAACACAGTTTCTATAACTATGCTACATAACTAATATAATTATGTTATGAAATTGACATAATAAATGATGTAATTGATTGATTAAGGCAAATTCACAAATGCATAGAACAATTTACAAAATCGTACAAAATAGTGCATTAGTTGGGCCCTAGGAATGAAATCTAAGAGAAACCCATTTGAGATCTCTTATTTTCCTTCATGGAAAATCAATCAATTTGAGCCATGGTCTCATCTATGCAAGTTCAATTAAATAATTTCCCAAATAGGTCCATTCAAAACTTGAAAAGAAATCACATAGAAATGCATCATTTTAACACTACCATTTATATTTTTTTTTAAAGAATGAAGAACATTCATTTAGGCATAAAAAAAACACTAATATCATCACAAACATTTTTAAAAAATCAAATCAAGGGATTAGATCCTACCTTCGGTCCTATGAAGAATCTAACCAAGCGATGAATACATTGGACACAATCAAATCCAGACACATATAGTAGTAATTCTCACATTATTAGAGAAAACTTAGAGGAAAATGAATCCAATCCAAGCAGTATAATCTCCCTCACAACCATAGATAAGTTTCATAACAAATCTGTGCAACGATGCTAATCATACTTCTCTCAATACTCACACCAATCCACAAATCAAACCAAACCTACTCTCTATAATTTTTTGAAAGTTCTCCCCCTTTCTTCTCCAACAAAAACCATATGAAATTATATAAAATATAACATTAATTTCTTTGGAGGAAATTATACGAGAAACAACCAAATCCAATCTCTAAAACATAAGTAAGACTATAGTTTATCATGAAATATAAAACATCTCTCTCAAAAGCATATATATTTCATTTTTTATTTTAAAATATATATTATATTTACTTCAATATATTAACCACTTGATATAATTTATGCATCTCCACATGATGCATTTACACATAGACACATACACACACAAAGAGACCAATGAAGCATTAATAATTATAATAATTATAAAGGACTAATTAAGAGGAATAGTTAATAACGTACAAAAGAACATTAACCATATACCAATATATACATAGATATAGGTATGTGTGTATATCTATATATATATATATATATATATATATATATATATATATATATATATATATATATATATATATATATATATATATATATATATATATATATATATATATATATATATATATATATATATATATATATATATATATATATATATATATATATATATATATATATATATATATATATATATATATATATATATATATATATATATATATATATATATATATATATATATATATATATATATATATATATATATATATATTTATTTATTTATTTATATATCCATATACATATATATAATTACATCAATTAACATTAATTTATTTATTTTAACATTCAGGAAGAACATTAATAAATTTAATAATCACATTCCAATAATACTCAAACAACCAATTGTAGAAATATCAAGAGAGCCAACATCCTGAAGCATAAATTCAACTAGATTAGTCACATCAACAATCAATCATCAACAAATTCCAACATACACAAAAAAGCCAACACAATCAAACCATACTAGAACAGTCATTGGGTGAATTAGGATGTATCACCTTGACAATCTACTTGGGTACACATGATCACCATCTTCCTTCTAGTAAGATGATTGGGTAAAGGTTAGGTTCCAATGGGCCTTGGCACTATCTCCCTTTAACAACCATCCAAGATTTTGAGGGAACTCTTAGACTTATGGAGCCAAGTGAAGTTGATGCCCAATACCTATAAACATGCATCACAAAAATGAAGCATGCATGCATGCATACACACACACACACATACATACATAAAATGAGGAAAATAGCATAGATAATGAAAGGTATTGACACATCATGTGGATCTTACAAGTGAGGAATACAAATTCATTCCTCATCATACAAGAACATCATGGATAAGAAAAATCACACATATAAATCAAATATACCATCTCTTAATCATCACAAATAATGATAACTTAATTAGTAGTTAGAAAATAATTATACATATGAAATCAAATGAATACATTAATATGTGGCATAACAATAACCATCATATAATCATCACACAATCATAACCATGGGTTAGTCTAATAATCAAAACATGAATTATCAAGGATATTTTATAATCATAATTATAATCATAATCATAGGGAGAGAAATAGGACTAGTGTTCATATCAATGACCATGTATAAATTAAAAGCATAATCATCAAAACATCATAATAAATTCCTAATGCCATAAAAGTAAGATAAATAGTCCATCATAGTAATCAGTGTCATGAAAAAGCCTATCACATATGCGAAAAAGGGAAGCATGTGGGAGGGTATTACATAGAGGCTGACTACCAATACAATAATCAATACAAATAGGAGCTCACAAATATGAACTTCCAAACAAGGGCTCACAACCAAAATAGCAAGATACATCAAAGACCTTGTGCACACAAGACTCACTATCCTAGGGACAAGGTACATACAACTTTTTGTAAGATATTGGTTGGAATTATTGTTGTTTTTATTCTTCATGTTTTTTCATTGATGTCAACATATGACATATACTTCAATTTTGAGTTGTTTATATCAGACAAATTATATTTCTAGTTACTACAAGAAGTTGGAAAGAAATGTAAGAATATTGTGTGATAGTTCAAATTATGCGAGCTTTGTTTTATCATTCTAAAGATGTATAGACCTTATGTCTAAGGTTGCATGACTTAATATGATGATTTGAGTGAGTTACAAACTTTTTGGTGAAGACTAGTTATAGGATAGATATAGGGAATTTGACAGAGTTAGTTGTTGAGTTTTGAGCATAAGTTGGTTGCGAGCTAGAATCATGTTATGCAAGCTTTAGGCATGGAACAAAATAGAGGATGGAGTACACTCTAGAATTTTTATCTTGATTGGGTCATGATGATGACAACACTAGCTTATGAACTTGGATAATTGATTTATGGAGATAACTAGGTCGTGTAACCTTTTCCATGGATTGGAGAGCGTTAATTGTGGATCTTGGCACGTAAATTAATATTTGTAATTTTTTTATATTTGTATCAGGTAGTTTTGGTTCAAGAGCACCTAGGGGTTAGGTAGCTTCAACCCTTAAATTTTGGCTTGTTTGATCCTATTAGGGTCAAGGTGTGAATAAGGACTAGTTGAGATTCCAATAGGTGAGTATTCTTGGTTGGTTGTGTTACCTTGTCCAAGTTGGCATAGTTGCTCATGTGTTGGCCCAAAGTTTCCATGTAAGACAAAAAGTGGCATAAGGTAAGGAATGACACCTAGAGTGTTAAAGTATCTTATTTTTGTTGTAGGTATGTTTAGGATATGTCTAAATATCATTTTGAATCCATAAATTGGTTCCATGCATTGAAACAGGAAAATATGTAAAAGTTGCAAAAATTTGCTCGAGCAACTTTTACAAATTTTTAATGCTGCATGACAACATTTGGACAAAATATTGATCTATTTTGTAAAGTAGTTATGGGTTAGAAAAAATTAGTTTAAAAATGGTGGGAGGACATATTTAAGGTCTCCCTGAGCATTGTATAGGGGTTGGCAACATTCTGGCATGACTCTCAATAGCAAATGTGTGACAGTTTCCTGGTTCTTTAGATAGTGTGAACTGTTTGTTACTGAAATTAGTGCTCAATGGATTGAGTTTATTTAGTTTTCATGGTTTATAGTTAGGGTAGTTTATTTCATTTTTTTGTGTGTTTTTAGTGCTAGTGTTTGGTTAAATTTTTTTTGTGCACATAAAATCCAATCCCTGAATCTTGGTCACTGGATTGGATAGGGTGTGTACAATTATGATGGTGCCATCTTGAAATATCACTGTGGAAATCCCATGGCCCTTGGAGGGATGAAAGTGGAGTATTTTTATAGTAGTTTTCTTTTTTCTGCAAACCAAAATATCTCATTTGTGATTTTTAAACACTTTTCCCTAGGTGAGCTTTGTCATAGCCTAACTAGGGATCAAGAGGATCAGTGTTTGTAACTTGCAGGAGTGGATTAGATGAATGAATACAATAATTTGGAGATGCTAGATAGGTTCATACAGAGTCTTGGTTGTGAGTTGGAGGATGTTTTAGTCTAGCTAGATGTATTTTGAATCAAAAGTTTGAAGACTGGTTTGTTTCCTTGTTAAAATAGCTAGTTAGGGTCTAGACAGTGTACAAACAATTTGGACATAAAGACCAACAAAATATTTAGGGTATTCGAAAAGGGTAACCAATACACCAATGAGTTCATGGGTTTTTTTGTATTATTTTTGTTTTAAAGCCCAAAAACCTTGAACATAGGGCTATTAGAGAGCTATTAGGCCTAAAAATGAGGAATCTTCGAAGTGATGACAAAATGACTCCAACATTTAAGAAGAAGGACTATTTGGTGAATGAATTGAATAATTTTCAAGCCCTGGACTCCTACAAGGTGATTTTGAAAGGGCTAGAAGGTTGATAGATGAATTCACCTTGAAGAGTTCAACAAGAAGTATGGAAGTATAAGCATCTTGAATTGGTAATGGAAGCTCTAGATGAGTTGGAGGAAAAAGTATTGAGACCTCCTAAAGTGGTAGGGTTATAAGAGAGTGAAGCCCTAAGAAGTCTTGGAAGAGAATTAGTGAAGAACTAGGAGTAGTTATTAGGAGAGACTCACTATCAAAATGGTATCAAAACCTAAAGATTTGGGCTAAGTGTGTCTAATCAAGAAGAGGAGAACATTTTTATTAGAGAAATATTAGAGCAACTAGAGTTCAAGCTAGGTGAAGTATAAGTGAAAACTAAATTTAGTGGGAAGATAGAAGAAAAGGGTAAAGCAGTGGCAGTGGAAGATGAGATTCCAGAGCCAGACACTATCATCCAAGAAGAACCCTTTCTCAAGGACCTCAAAGCTATGAGTGGAAAATCCTTAGAAGGAATTCCACTTTTCAATGGTAAAAGGAACCAGTATTAGTTATGGAGTGGATTGAAGGTTTAGAGAACCATTTTGAATGTGACAATGTAAGTGATGCACAAAGGGTTAAGGTGTCAGAATCAAGATTGAGAGGGGCTTCTTTAACATGGTGGAAGTTTGTCCAAGTTGAAAGAAATAAGGAAGGTAAGAATACCATCTCCACTTGGAAGGGCATGATTTCCAAGATCAAGGAAACATACATACCTAATTATTATGAAATTTAACAATAGTGGGTTACACTTTTTTGCCTGAACAGACATTGAACTCTACATTTTGAAAAAAAAATTCAGATTCAGATGCATATTGTCGTTAAACCGTTTGAAATAAGAAGATGAAGTAAATTAGAGTCTTTTAGGATGTTTTGTCTAGATTTAAAATATGTTTTTTATTTTTATTTTTGAATTGATTTGAATGGTTTTTTCTTTCTCCCACAAAATCTGGTATGTTGCTGAAAACGTCATTTTCAAAGAGTTACATTGTTTTCATAGAGCATAACTTTTTTAAAAAAATAGATATCAATGTGATTCTTTTGAATTTAGTTTTTTAACATCCATACAGAGGGCATGCAATTGGTTTGATGACATTATCATGATTATTTCATATTTTATTAATGTTTGAAGTTGACTAAACCATAATTTTGACATATCTTGACTACATAGCTTATAACTTGTCGTGTATTTGTCAAATTTCATTTTTATTTTTTTTGATAGAAATATAATTTCAATACCTAGGGCATAGATATTTTTTAGAATTTTTTTTCTCTCATTTACTATTTTTCCATAAGCATGAAACATAGAGGTAGGCATACAGTGAAATATCTATGTTTAGTAAAAATAAAAATACAAAGTCATAATAAAATTAATATGTATTAACATTATAATCATTGGAAAGATTTTTCTTAGTAGTACCTTACTACATAGATAGTTATGTCAAATGAATTCATTTGATTTTCCAAAAGATAAATTCGAAGTGATTTTTTGTCATCATTTTAATAGGTGTGAAGGAGACTCCATTATAGGTATGAATGAGGAGTATATATGTTAAATCAATATTTTTTTTATCTAAGAGGCTTTGAGCTAACCATTTGTAATTAAATCCTTCAAATGGAACCTCTCAAGGCTTAAATCATCATATTTTATTAAAAATGTGTTATTTCAGCAAAAATCAACATCTTTAAAAAGGTGTAACCCACTATTGTGGGGTCACCCAAGAACTAGATGTGAGCACCTCTAAAAAGGAATTTCAAAATTTTTGTATGAGATCCAATGTGATAGAAGATGAAAGCATCAAGGTTGCAAGATAATTGAATGGATTAAAGTGGAGCATCCAAGAAGAGATCAATTTGTTGAGTCCAAATACAGTCCACAAGTGTTATCAATTGGCACTCAAGGTAAAAGAGAAAAGAAAAAAGAAATATGAGAAAATTAGTAGGGGCAGAGGTAGAGGAAGAAATAGTAGAGGTCACAAAGGAATTTTTGGTGGAATAAGTGCAGACCAAAGATCCCAAGAGGAATCCAAGTTGACAAAGTAAAGTGGGGATTCCAATAGAAAAGGAAGCTATAGAGGAAGGGGCTCTAGTAGCAACACAAAGGTAGGTCTAGAGGATTAGGGAAAAGATCCTAATTCTCCACTATGAAATGCTACAATTTACATCAAATTGGGAACCCTACCTATAGATGCCCTGAGAAGTCTTCTTATTCTTCCCAAGGAGGGGATATGAGATTTAATTATGTCCAAGAGGACATTGATAGTGTTAAATCACCATAGGTAAGTTTAGACTTAGAGGCTGGAGAGAACCTCATATTTGAAGATTTTTGATAAAATAAATTATGAAAGAAGAACCAAGTCAAAGGAGATCCTTATTTTGGATAAATTACAAAATAATGGGTAAAGTGTGCAAGGTAGTTGTGGATTTAGGGTCCACAAATAACATAGTATTGGAAGAGGCAATAAACAAGTTGAAATTGCAGAGAATTCCTCATAGTAATACTTATAGGGTTACATGGCTCAACAAAGGGAAACATGATTTGGTAAATGAACAAATTTGGGTGGAGCTCACCATAGGAGGATATAAAGACAAGATGTTGTGTGACATATTTCCAATGGATGCATGCCACCTACTATTAGTTAGGCCATGGAAATATGATAGGAAACAAGTCCATCATGGAGAAAAGAACTCATATTCCTTCCAAAAAGATGGTGTCACTTACAACATACATTCTATAGGAGATAAATAAGAAAGTAAGACTTGAGGCCCTAACATGTTGTTAGTTGGTGAGAAAGAGTTCTTGAACACTCTTAAAGAGGGAGAAGGAGTTGGGTTTTTAGTGATTATGTAACCTAAAGAAGGGAAGAAAGATAAGACAGTGGATATTTCTACAGAGGTACAAATAGTACTAAATTAGTTTAAGGACATTATTAGTGATGGAACCCCTGTGAATTTACCACCACAAAGAGAAATCAATCACCAAATATATCTCATTCTAGGGGAAATATCCTTTCCTAATAAGGATCCTTACAAGATGACACCTGAGCATAACAAATAAGTGGCCAAACAAGTTCAAGATATTTTTGACAGTGGACTGATAAGGAAGAGTATTAGCCCATGTGCAGCTCCAACAATATTAGCACCCAAGAAAGGAGGAACATGGAGGTTATGTATAGAATCTAGAGCCATCAATAGGATTAATATTAGGTATAGGCTACCCATACCTAGAATAGAAGACCTCATGGATTGTTTAGGGGGTGCACAATACTTCACCAAGATAGACCTTAAAAGTGGCTATCATAAAATAAGAATAAAGGAGGGAGATGAGTAGAAGAAAACATTCAAAACCATTGAAGGCCTCTATGAATGGCTTGTCATGCCATTTGGACTCACCTATGCACCTAGCACATTCATGAGACTCATGAATGAAGTCCTCAAATATTTTATGGGTAAATTTGTAGTAGTTTACTTAGATGATATATTAATTTTTAGAAAAACTAAAGAGGATCATCTTAAGCGTTTAGGAGTTGTACTTAAAAAGTTGTATGAAGAATAACTAACCATAAATTTGGAGAAATGTGAGTTTATAAAGTAGGAGCTTATCTATTTGGCATTTATAGTCTCAAAGGGATATTTTAAGATGGATGCATCAAAGGTGAAATAAATCGTAAGATGGCCTACTCCCAAGACAACTAGTGAGGTTAGGAGTTTCCACGTATTGGATCAATACTATAGGACATTTATAAATAACTTTAGTGCAATTTGTGCTCCTATATTGGATACAATCAAAGGAGGTATGAAAGAAAAGTTTCTATGGACAAAGGAAGCACATAGGGGATTTGAATTTTTGAAGTAAAAGGTAGCCACCCAACCTATACTAGTACTACCTAGTTTTGATAAAGTCTTCACCATAGAGTATGATGCAAGCATTGGGGAAGTTTTGAGTCAGGATAATAGACCAGTGGCATTTTCTAGTGAAAAGATTAATGAAGCTAAAAAGAGGTACACATACTATGACTTGGAGTTATATGCACTTGTTCAAGCACTTAGGAAGTGGGGATACTATCTATTGCCTAAAGAGTTTTTTGTTTACACTAATAATCAAGCACTAAGATTTCTTAACTCCCAAGACAAGTTAAGTCACAGGAGCATTAAGTGGATCGAATATCTAAAATATTATACATTTACAATCAAGCATAAGAAGGGAAAGTGTAACAATGTTGTTGATGCCTTAAATAGAAGGATACTCATAGTCCAAGAGGTGCAGTTGAAAAGTATTGGAGTTTATAGTTTCAAAGACCTATACAAAGAGGATGGGAACTTTGTCGAAGCCTACAAGGTATGCCAAGACTATTAAAATCACTTTCATAGTGAATATGCAGATTACACTTTGCAAGATGGAATCTTAATTAAGAGTGGATAGTTGTGTGTTCCAAGGGCATCCATGAGAGAGAATTTGGTTTAGGAAAAATACAATGGTAGATTAAGTGGACACTTTGGATTGAACAAGACTTTAGAGTTGGTTCAAAGGTTCTATTATTGGCCAAAAATGCATTAGGACATAAGGAGGTATCTTCATCTATATATAGTTTTTAAAAGAGCCAAAGGGACTTCCTCCAATGTTAGTATTTATCAAAATTTAAATCCAATTCCTGATAGGCCTTGGGAATGTGTAAGTATGGACTTCATAGTTGGTTTACCCAAAACAAAGACTGGTTTTGACAGTATTTATGGTTTTGTAGACAAATTTAGTAAATTGAGTCATTTCATTCCTTGCAAGGTGACTTATGATGCTAGTCATATAGCTCTTTTTTGTTTTGAATAAGTCATTAGAATTCATGGACTTCCAATCAATATAGTATCAGACAAAGCTACCAAGTTTATGGGACATTTTTGGAAAACCTTATGCAAAAGGTTAGGCACTAACCTAGCATTTGGGTCTGCATACCATCCCCAAATGGATGGGAAGACATAGGTTGTCAATAGGACACTTGGGAACCTTATCAGATGTTTAACCAAAGAATATGGTCAACCTTAGGATCAAGTGATTCATCAAGTGGAATTTTCTTATAATGACATTGTGCATAGAACAATAGGAAGAGCCCTTTTGAGATTGTCTATGGAATGCATCCTAAGGGTGTATATGAACTTAGAGACCTCAAATACATGGAAGGAAGTAGTGGAAATACTAAATAATTTTCACAATCCATGAAGGAAGTGCATGACTAGGCGATAAAAACTCTGACTAAGAACACCCAAAAGATAAAAGATAAATTTGATGTCAAGAGAAAGGATATACAATTTGAAGTGGGAGATTGGGTGATGATCCGTCTGAACAAGGATAAAATTTAGAAAGGAGTGCCAAGAAAGTTGCAAATGAGAAGAATTGGACCTTTTCAAATAGTGGCTAAGTATGGAAGTAATACCTATAAGGTGAATCTTCCTAAAGATATAGCATTGTCTCCTATTTTTATCATAGCAGACCTAGTAGAGTATAAAGTTCCAAATCCTAAGGGAAGTGAAAAAGTTCCTAATGTTATAGAGATGGTCAATGATCTGACATTTCCTTCCCTACCTAATCCTACAATAGAAAAAGTGTTAGATTCAAGGATTGCCAAGAACACTAGACATAGGAATTACATGGAGCATCTAATAAAATGGACACATGTGCTACAGGAGCATCCTGGGTGTAAGAGAAATCTTTCATCACCCAAAAATATTTCTGGTTTCTTTTCAATAAGGGCTATCTTCTACAAAGTTTCTATTTATGGAAACTTACTATTTTTAGTAAGTTGGTCATACGATATCGAAATGTTCTGATTTCACATGTGTAGGTCCATCTTAGTCATATTAGCCTACCAGTTGAGTTTAATTGTCACATCATCTGTATTGGTGAAGTTATTGAGGTTTTTTGGGTATGAAATCTTTGAGCTCAATTTTGAAGGCCTTAAAGGCTCTGGATCGCGATTGAACCCAGGTTGATAAGAGCTTGCGCAAGTTAAGCACTGTAGAACAAGTCCTGCCCTTTCTAAAAAGTGGTTATAATAGAAAAATGGAGCTACGGTTATAAAGTTATGGCCTCCGGAAGTTGGGGTACCTAAAACCATATTTTGTAATTAAATAGAGCCGATCCTATGTGTAATAAAATGAAAATAAAATAATTCTTACAGAAGTCGGCCTTAAGGGCTAAATTTTTGGAACCTTCTCAAGCGGTGGAAATTGCCTATATAAGGAAGGCCCGTAGTGTTGTCTAATGCAGTTCTGGGTAGATTTGGGTAATAATTCAAGGCTATTTCCTACAAAATATTGTAAGGGAAAATGCCCATGTGGCTTTGCATATTATAATTCTTAAATTTGTAATTCCACATTTGTGGAGATAATAAGAAACCCATTTTCTATTCTTGCAAATTGTTGTTGTTTCTCTATTTCTGTTATGTGTTTGTGGTGTTGGTCATAAATTATTCCCTTTGATCTTCAACTTGCAGATTTACACTTTGATGGATCATTCAAATAAAACTCCTGACTCTATCACCACTCCAAAGTCCACAAGGAAGAGGGCCAACTAACAAGGATCAGAGGATCCTTCTACACTTTGAGCTTCAGTGCTCAGGTGGGTGTACCCTTGACTCACTTCTCTAAAGGAGTCTAAAACAATATTCCATTATATCTCATATAAGATTATTAAAGATTTATCAAATGATGTTTGTGTTTGTGGTTGTTAACCATGACTTCAAAAGAAAGGATCAGTGCCTTATCCCAGGGCTAAGAGTCACCCAACCGTATACTTATACTAAACACCTTAAGTCAAACACAATGGAACCCAAGGTAAGTGCTTTTCCTATTACCCCTTTCCCTCAAGCACAAGGACATCAAATTCTAGACCTAGCTGCAAACTCACTGAATTCACCTAAAAGGCTTTAATCCTAACTTTGTTAGAAACTCAGAGATGAATTCAAAATACTCTTTGTTTACCATACATTAACACACTTTGTGACATTAACATATATGAGCTCAGAGACAAGCAAGAAGACATACACAAGATACCAGATTGGGATTCAAGAATGTTTTCATTAACAAATCTAGAATCAGCATACAAATAGCATGACACAAAGCCGAGAAAAAGATACCAAATCAGACCTCTATCAGTGTATTACAGTAAAAAACCAGCGACCAAAAGCAACAACATTTTTGGAACCCTTGCAAAATTAAAAATTCTCTAACTTATACCCCCTAGTCATCTTGAAAATCTACAACAAGCTACGGATGACTAGGGTCAGGGCTTCAACCACCCAACCTACTAGAAATGGTCATAAAATTCACTGCAAAAACACCTCGAGCCAAGACTGTCCTTCACCAAGTACAAAAACTCCTTTGCAATTAACCGCATAGACCCTAGACCACATCACAAATAGCAAACCAGTCATTTCTCACCGAACAGGGTCATTTCTGCAATAAAATCCATAAATTTGGTACTTTCTGGCACTGGAAGCTCTCAAAGAAATTTAAATTTGAATACCAATGGCCACTTCTATGGCGCCTACAGAGAAATAACAACCCACATTTAAACCTTCATCAACTTTATATCCCCACCGTCCGATCAATCTCCCCTTGCGGGCTTTACATCTTAACATTCATCTTCAATGGCACAGTCACGTGGTTACCAACCTCACCGCCATAGGGAACCGGGCTTCATGTTACATCTGGTCACATGATCACAAGGCACCAAACTTAACCCTTGTGATCATGTGATGACAACTTCTTAACCGCACAAAGCGATCACAAACCCCATGCAAAGTCCTCGGCCACTAGACATCACCCAGCCAGAAACTAACACGCTAGCACCATAGACCCACCTTTAACTCCAGAACAGTGCAACTCAACAATTGTTGCATGATTGCATAACCAGGAAAAGGGTGATGTGAACATGCGACAACCCGCAGACCTTAACTTTACCGCAACCACCACCGCTGCCAACACAAAGTGTCAGTAGCATGATCACATAGCCGAGAGAAAAGCTATGTGAACATGTGACTAACCACTGCTGACTGTACCTCGGCCCTGCCAACAACTGCCAGGCCTTAGACCTGGGCCCACCTGCCATGTGTTACACCAAACCACACCGAAAACCAATCAGAACTCAGCATGTCACCACCGCGGTCGCCACATTACCACCTCTCATCGGGCCCCAGGGACATGCATCGATCGGTTGCATGATCATATAGCCAAAAGACTAGGCTATGCAATCATGTGATAGCTAACCCCAGGCTACCACATCACCACCTCAGACCACAAAACTGCAACATCAACTGTGAAGAGCCGGGACCCACGCAGACAGATGGCAAGCGGTCGCATGATCACATATCAGAAAATTCTGATATGCGGCCATGCGATAGCCAATAAGAACATGCCATCTACCACCCCTCTGACACCAGGCCCACATCACGCTCACATAAGAAAATCAGATGGCCGTTGCAAAAGCACTAAGGATAAACACCGTGCAACTTCACCAGGTGAACAAGCGACGTCCACAGATCTTGTCTGAGCTTTAACCATGCTAGAAGCATGAGAAGAGACAAATTGCCAAGCACTCAGCGACTACGCAACTGTGGAAAATTTAACCGCCAGCCAAGTTGCCAGATGCTAGGGACTTAAATGTCAGGATTCAGTGACAAGGAGAAAACCGCAAGTCGCTAGGTCACCAGAAGAAGACTAACCGCCAGGTAGCTAAACACAATGAAGAGCTGGGACCACATGGATAGGTGGCAGGTGGTCGTATGATCGCATGTCAGAAAATCCTGACATGCAGCCATGCGACAACCAATCAGGAAGAGCTTTTGAAGGCCCGGGCCCACCTATCATCGCACTTGCACACTTAAGGAAAGTCGCTAGACAAGGAACTAGTGCGAGGTCAAAAACACACAATATTTTCGATGAAAGAGGATCAAAAACATACAAAATTTTTGACACGTCAATAGATAAGTGCACAAAGCTGGAAGACAAAGGGTTGAAAACAATGTAGGTTATTGGTCAAAGATCAAAAACATCATGGATTTTTGAAAACACTGTGGGTTTTCGACACTGTGGTAAATTTTGAAAACATTGCTTCCCGCGAACCTTGAAACTCGAATAACTTTCTGGGCCTTATGATTTAGGAGATGCAGTTTGGATTGAAGCAAAGAGACAACATAAGGAACATAGGGTAGGGCACAAACCAAGAAACATCTACAGGGAGGAGGCCATTTTCAAAGGATATTGCCATGACAAAAAAATGGCCTAGCAGTGGCTCTGTCTAGGGATGTATGCCTCCTGCAGGCATAGCAAGGACTTAGAATCACTGGTAAAAGTAGACCATCCCACAGGGCAAAATTACAGAGAGCAAGGAGAAAGTAGGGCAAGACCAAGCAACAGGACCAAAAATTGACAGACCAGGGCAAAACAAGGCAGGGGAAAGCAACTTATATATAGAGATTTACAAGATGCACAACCCTAACTACTGTTCATGGAAGACAGAGTACTTCAAATGAAGTACTGCTTCAAGAATTGTCCATGAACTAGCAACTCCTGAATACCACCATTAGAATCCTTGATGATGTAAGAATCTTGGCCCCATTTCTCATGAATCAGATATGGCCCTAACCAGATGGGATCAAATTTACCATGTTTCCCCTTATCGTCCAATCTGGCATTCCAAACTAACACCAAATCACCAGGCTCAAACTTTCTGTCAATAGTCTTTTTATCATATAGATTCTTAACCTGTAACTACAATTTGGCATTCCTTGCAACTAATTATCTTCTAGTTTCATCCAACCTAATGAGGTCCAAAATTCTCAATTGCATCTCATTATCAATGTCATCATCATACAACTGCACAAACTTGTACATCTCCAACAAATTATTCTGAGGCATCCTAGCATGAATTCCATACACTAGGTCAAATGGTGCACAACCAATTGCCCTCTTCACAGCTACCCTATCAGCCCATAGACCTAATGGCAGCTTTGAATTCCATGCCCTCTTATTCTTCTCCAAAATTCTCTTCAAGATTTTAATCAAGCCCTTATTAGTAAATTCTGCCTGACCATTTCCTTGCGGATGATAAGGTGAGGAATTAGAAATCTGAATTCCCAAACCTTTGCAAAAGCCCTTATATTCGGCAGACCTGAAGCACATAGCATTATCACTCACTATCCTCTCAGTGCACCCAAACCTTGTAACAATATTGTTCATCAGGAAATCAATTACCACCCTGCAAGTTGCATTCCTTGTAGGTACAACTTCTACCCACTTTGTGAAATAATCAGTGGCAACTAAGATCCATAAATGTCCTCCACTTGACTTGTTTGGTATCTCCCCTATGAAATCAATTCCCCACTGCTAGAAAGGAGCCTGAACTTCTACTGGTTTTAATGGTACATTACCTGAAAATTTAAGCTTACCAGAGAACCTTTGACAAGCATCACATCTCCTTACCAATTGTTCTGCATCCCTAAAGATTGTGGGCCTCCAAAATCCTACTCTCAAGATCTTATGAGCAGTTGTTTTATCCATATAATGTCCACCACAAACTCCCTCATGCATCTGCTTCAACAATAGATTAGCCTCATTCTCATCTACACATTTCAACAATATGCAATCTAGATTTTTTCTATACAACTTACATTTCACAATTACATACTTGATGGCCTGTAACTTCAATGTCCTCTTTTGATTATCATTCATACTATCTGGACACCTCATGTTTCTCAAATAGTAAATAATATCCTGATACCAAATACAATCATCCATATCACATGTATAGTCAATTTCAAAATGATTTACCTAGTTTGCATCTAGATTGGATTGGGCCATCAACTTTGCCAATCCCTATCCTCTAACCAATTTAGTGATCTGGATCTCAACATTGAATTCCTGGATCCTATTGATCCATCTGCATCTTCTTTCAGACACCTCCTACTTGGCACAAAAGCAATCACAACTGCTCCCATCAAGTAACATCTAAAAGCCTTGATTGCCTTCACAAGTGCATAAGCTTGCTTCTCATTTATATCATACTTTAATTCTGCAGCCTACAAAGATTTACTAAAAAATGCAATAGGCTACTCAAAACCATCTTTATTCTTTTGTAACAAAACTGCAGCAATAGTATGAAAAGATGCAAAAGAAAAGATATGCATTGGGACACTATAATCAGGTGTCTTTAGCACTGGTGCATCTTTGATAGCCTGCTTGATATTTTTGAAAGCCTCATCAAGCTCACCCTCCCAATTGACTACATATCCTTTCTTTAACATCTTGGAAATAGGTCTAGTAACCTCTGCAAAGTTTGTCACAAACCTCCTTAGAAAATTGACCTGACCAAAGAAGGACTGAATCCCTTTAACATTCATTGGCCCTTGAATTTTATCAATGGCTGCTACCCTCTCAAGGTCAATTCTCACTCCTTGCTTCCCAACCAAGTAGCCAAGCAACTTACCTTATATGACACCAAAAGCACATTTCCTTGGGTTTAGTGAAATGCCAAATTCTAAGGCCCTCATAAATATTTTTTCTAAATGAGCACAACGGTCCTCTTCCTTCTTGGAATAGGTAGTTAAATCATCCTGATACACAACAAGGAAATCATTAATGAAATCTAAAAAGGCAACATCCATTGCCCTCTGAAAAGTAGCACCAGCATTTGTGAGACCAAAAGGCATTCTCACATAAACATATGTTCCCCAAGGTGTTGTAAAGGTTGTCTTGAATTGTTCTGATTCCTTAAAAATGACCTAATTGTAGCCAGAGAAACCATCCATCATTGACATCAATTCTGATCCGGTTACTCTCTGCAACATAGCCTCCATTTTGGGCAAACAATAGTGATCTTTCAATGAGCTGATGTTCAAATTTTTGAAGTCCACACAAAGCCTGATGTCACCATTGTTTTTTCTTATAGGAATAAGATTTGACACCCAAGAAGAATTCCTTATGGGCTTGATAATGCCAGCATCTCTCAACTTCATTAATTCTTCTTGCATCTTGGGTGCCAAAGTAGGATTAATAGGCCTTTTCTTTTTTCGAAAAGGTTTAGCATCTTCTCTTAATGGGATAACATGCTGAAATAAATCCTCTCCATAAACCTTTAGGTCATCATACGACCATGCAAAAATATGCCTGAATTTCCTCAATAATTCAACCAAAGGTCTCCTCACCTTTTGAGATATATCTCTACCAATGTATACTTTCTTAGGTGCCTCATGTGATCCAAGATTTATCTCCTCAAGATCAGCATGATCTTCTCCTTTGATATTCTTTTGAACTCTATCTTGGTTGTCAAAGATAGTATCCAAAACAACAAGCCCCTTGGGCACCTTGTTAGTTCTAAGCTGAATGACCTCATTGCCTAAGACAACCTCCCTTCCTTCTATTGACTTAACCAAGGCTGAACAATCAAGTTCCTGACCATGATACTGATCCTTGCAATCCATAAACTTCAAAATATCATTATCATCGTCAAAAACTTGCCAATTCTCAATATTATCCGGTATACTAGGCCTAGCCTGAATTTCAACTTTAGAAATACCAGAGAATGTAACATCATTAGGATTGATTGCAATATTGGCCAACAAGTCAGCCATCTTGTTGTTACTCCTATCCCTCCACTCAATATTGAAGGCATCAAAATGCTCAATCAAATCCCACACTGCATTCTTATATTGTTTCACCCTTCTATTCTTGGAAGCATACACTAACCTTACTTGGGACACCACCAACTCAGAATCACCAATAACACTTATGCATTTTATACCATGCTTTTGTGCCAACCTCAGTCCTAACAACAAGGCCTCATATTCTGCTATATTGTTGGTACAAAAGAAATTCAATGTAAAAGAGAACTTGTAGGTATTTCCATTAGGAGAAATAAGTAAAATACCTACTCCTGCACCATCTTTGTAGTTTGCACCATCAAAGTACATGACCCACAAATCACCCTTCACAGAGCTAGCACGTACCTCAGTAGAAATAGGTGACAAAACAAGCTCATTTTCAAATACAAGGATCTCTACCCTAAAATCATTTACATCAATATCCACAAAATATGTAGTTTCATTATCTATGTTTCTCTCAATCATGTGGTATACTCTAGGCTCTCGTTCAATCTTGACAAACTAATCATCAATCTTGAAAGTTGCATAGGACAAATCACACTGTAAACTTCCACCCATGGTATCACTCTATCTTCTAGATAGCAACATCCCATAATGAGGGGGGATATCCACCACCAAAACACTTATTGTTAGCTCCTTCTCTGGATATGCTACCAACCTATATGGCATTGCATTGATAGTCCCAATGACTGGTACCTCCCTCTGATCCATTGCACAACACCTACCTTGCACTGTATCAACTTTAAGGCCCAACCTCTCCATGATTTTGAAAGGCATGATAGTATTAGAGGCACCACTATTAATCATACAATTTCTTAACTTCATCCCATTCACAAGAACACTTAAGAAGAATGGGTCAATATTTTCAAGGCTGGCATTGACAGAACTGTCCAAATATATTGGAGGAATTCAAGACATAATTCCCTGAGCAGCAACATCCTTCAAAGCTTCATCCTGAGATCCATTGCAAGAAGTATCATTTTTGTGAGTATTACCAACCCATGCAATAGCCTTATTTTTATGTTCAGGGATCCTCAACAATTCTGATAATGGAACCTTAACTGTAATTTGTGACAATACAAATAACATGTCAACAGGGGTAGAAGCAGGAATCTTAATCTGCACTACCTTAACATCTTTTTGCTTGTCTGACACATTAGGTGTATTGACCACCTTCACTTTTTCAACCTTAGCTATTGTGTTAACTGGCTTCTCAATCTCACAAGAGATCTTTTCAATTCCAACTCCCTTAGGCTCATAATGTTTACTTTTTACATTCTTTAATTTCACCATGTGATCAGCCTTTGATTTGTTCTCATTAGGTTCGTCGGAGTTGGTACTCTTTATAAACATTCCTGTAGCTTTCTCATTTGTATTCCTTGCCATCATGCCTCTAGTTTGCACCTGGGCAATCATTTATGCAATAATCCTCTCCATCTCCTATCTAGAAGGTCTTCTCAAATTTACTGGCTTGGGAGAAGAGTTCATGTTACATGTTTTCTAATCAATGAATTCACCATCAAAAAAAACCTCTTGATGAAAAAGAGCCTGATTATGTCTCTTCACATTCACATCTGCCTCTTCATCAAAATCAGAGTCATCTTCATATCCTAGATATGAAGAAGCCATGTTGCAACCAACATCATCTTGTTCTTCTTCTTGTTCTATCTCCTCATCGCCACAATCTTGATTTGTAGCCATAGATTGTGCAACCACACAATGCTCTATAGAATGAGGGGACTAGCATGAAACACACCATGGTACATTTTTCATAACATTTATTGAAGCTTTATGTAGAGGGTTAAGGACACCTCTGTTATTATTTCCTTTTGCAGTAGGGACAATAGGCTTGCCATCCTTCCATTGGGTGTTGTAGGGGTAATTCTGCAGTCTATTCTGCTTATTGAAATTGTTGTTGAACTGAGGCCTCTCATTGGTAGGAGCACTAATGTTCCTACTTGCAAGTGCCTTCAAATATTTCAATGCATTAAGAACCTTATCCAACTTATCTTCTTCCTGCCTCCTAGATCCAACACTCTTATCATTTTATTTTTTGTATTTGCTGTCCCCAAACAACTTTGGGTCATCTCTCTTTCCACCCAACTTTCCTGATATTTTCATGTTGTTCTCAATATTGATAGCAATCCTAAAAGCATCCCTAAGAGTTCTTGGTTCTTTATCCCTCAATAAATATCCCATCTTCCCATCAAATGCATTGAAGTATGTAGTCAGACAAACATTGTCATCCAACCGCATGACTTGGAACAACTTATGCATACCTTTCTGAAATCTCATGTTGAACTCAACTATAGATTCATTCTGATTTTTCTTTTATGGTATTGAATTCATTCAACATGAAGCTAGAATTAGGCCTATCACCATACTACTCCTTGAAACATTTCTCAAAAGAGTCCCAAGTATCAATACACTTATCCGGAAGCCTCTTAAACCAATCTCTAGCATCCTCCATTAACCTAAGATGCTCATCACAACTAATAGCATTATTACCAGCAAACTTAGGTACCTTATCTCTAATATCATTTGGGAAAGCATTTGGATAGCCAAGAATTCCATCAAAACTTATTTGTCTATAGCCTTCTAATTGCATAGGTCTTCTTTGAAAGCTCAAACTAGTGTTAACCCTAGGATCAACATTAGCATCTACATTTATCTATGCATTTGACTATTGCTTAGGATCTGCACCTATCCTAGCAGATGAAGAAAGAAAAGAACTAGTAGCATTACTAAGTGGAAAAGTAGTAGTCATAGATGGCATACCTAGTTTAGTAGCAGATGGGCCAAGAGCATTAGCTCAAGAAGCCCACAAAAATTGGATCTTCCTTTTCTTTTTTGCAATGGCAGCGTCAACCTCAGCTCTCTCTAGTTCTCTTGCAAGGTCCTCATCTTCCTTTCTCCTTCTCTCCATTTCAATGTCCTTATTTGAATCAGGTGGTAGGATCCCTGGTATTGTCACTGGTTTTCTTGCTTGGTCACCCACCATATTCTACTTTCCTTTCTCATTTATGATAATAGCAGGTCTGGTAATCCTATGCCCATCCTTATCTTTAGGCAAAGGGACATAGCTTTGCACTTGTCTAACCACAGAGCCCTCATTTTCAAATTCATGATCTTGCAGTAAGCATTCTTGCTCACTCCTCAAGGCATCAAGATCACCAAACACATCATGCTACAGCATTTTAGGAGCAGAGGCAAGCATTTTGTTTCTCTCCTTCATTTCATTTAATTTTCTAATAAGAGACTGCCTCTCTATCAAAGCTTTTACCCTTTCAGCCTCTCTCTCCTCTTGTAATCTTTTATGTATGGCATCCTGCTCTACCAACTGCAACCTCGGTGCATTCAAATCATTAGGATCTACCATAATGTCATTAGAACTAGATGACACATCCATATCAGGAAGATTTTGATATGGGAAATAGACCTACCTATGTCTCACGGGTTCTCTTCTGAATTGATCTTCATCAAAATCCAAGTCAACCTCCAAACCCACATCTCTATTTTCTTCATTCTAACTTGCAGGCAAAGGACCCTTATCCTGAAATGCAGCCTCAGGGGTATCATAAAATCTCTCTTTAGAGTGACCGCCTTCTGATCTAGAAACTCTAGTTTGTGAACCATCCTCACTTGAGGATACATGTGGTCTTCTGGCTTTAGCATTTCTCTGTTCTCTCATGGGAGCACTGGTAGACTCACCATTCCTTCTAATCTAGCTCTTGTTTCCCTGTCTAGGTAATTGCTCCAGAGTGACCTCTGGATTCTTTCTAACATATGACCTAGTATTTCTCCTCTTATCCATGCTTCTTCAATATGATGCACTGGTTCAAAGCTTTGAGTTGCCACCCACCTAGATGGGAAATCCTTAAAACACACAGGAAAAAAAGAATAGACTTATACTTTTCTCTTTAGATTCTTCCCAGTAGAATCACAGACTCTTAACAAATGCATATCTTCATAGTTGTCCTCCCTAGCAGAGTCACCATTTTGTTGGTTGTAGATTATTCCCTTTGATCTTCAACTTGCAGATTTACACTTTGATGGATCATTCAAATAAAACTCCTGACTCTATCACCACTCCAAAGTCCACAAGGAAGAGGGCCAACTAACAAGGATCAGAGGATCCTTCTACACTTTGAGCTTCAATGCTCAGGCAGGTGTACCCTTGACTCACTTCTCTAAAGGAGTCTAAAACAATATTCCATTATATCTCATATAAGATTGTTAAAGATTTATCAAATGATGTTTGTGTTTGTGTTTGTTAACCATGACTTCAAAAGAAAGGACCAGTGCCTTATCCCAGGGCTAAGAGTCACCCAACCGTATACTTATACTAAACACCTTAAGTTAAACAAAATGGAACCCAGGGTAAGTGCTTTGCCTATTACCCCTTTCCCTCAAGCACAAGGACATCAAATTCTACACCTAGCTGTAAACTCACTGAATTCACCTAAAAGGCTTTAATCCTAACTTTGTTAGAAACTCAGAGATGAATTAAAAATACTCTTTATTTACCATACATTAACACACTTTGTGACATTAACATATATGAGCTTAGAGACAAGCAAGAAGACATACACAAGATACCAGATTGGGATTCAAGAATGTTTTCATTAACAAATCCAGAATCAGCATACAATTAGCATGACACAAAGCTGAGAAAAAGACACCAAATCAGACCTCTATCAGTGTATTAGAGTCAAAAACCAAGGACCAAAAGCAACAACATTTTTGGAACCCTTGAAAAATCCAAAATTCTCTAGCTTATACCCCCTAGTCATCTTGAAAATCTACAACAAGATACAGATGACTAGTGTTAGGGCTTCAACCACCCAACCTGCTAAACGGTCACAAAATTTATTACAAAAACACCTCGATCCAAGACTGTCCTTCACTAGGTAAAAAACCTCCTTTGCAATTAACCACATAGACCTTAGACCACATCGCAAATAGCAAACCAATCATTTCTCACCGAACAGGGTCATTTCTGCAATAAAATCCATAAATTTGGTACTTTCTGGCGCTGGAAGCTCTCAGAGAAATTTGAATTTGAATACCAATAGCCACTTCTATGGCACCTATAGAGTAACAACGGCCCACATTTAAACCTTCATCAACTTTATATCCCCACCGTCCGATCAATCTCCCCTCGTGGGCTTTACATCTTAACATTCATCTTCAGTGGCGCAGTCACATGGTTACCAACCTCACCACCATAGGGAACCGGGCTTCATGTTATGTCTAGTCACATGATCGCAAAGCACCAAACTTGACCCTTGAAATCATGTGAAAATAGCTTCTTAACCACGCAAAGCGATCACAAACCCCATGCAAAGTCCTCGACCACCAGACAGCACCCAACCAGAAACTAACATGCCAATGCCACAAACCCACCTTTAACTCCACAACAGTGCAACTCAATAGTTGTCACATGATCACATAACCAGGAAATGGGTGATGCAAACATGTGAGAACCCCAGACCTTAACTTTGCCACAACCACCACCGCTGCCAACATAAAGTGTCAGTCACATGATCACATAGCTGAGAGAAAAGCTATGCGAACATGTGACTAACCACTGTTGACCATGCCTCGGGCCTGCCAACAATTGCCAGGCATTAGACCTCGGTCCACCTGCCATGTGTCACACCAAACCACACTAGCAACTAATCAGAACTCAACATGTCACCACTGCGGTTGCCACATTACCACCTCTCACCGGGCCCTAGGGACACACATCGACTGGTCGCATGATCGCATAGCCAAAAGACTAAGCTATGCGATCATGTGACAGCCAACCCTAGGCTACCACATCACCACCTCGAACCACAGAACTACAACACCAATTGCGAAGAGACAGGACCCACGCGGATAGATGGCAAGCAGTCGCATGATCGCATGTTAGAAAAGTCTGACATGTGGCCATGCGACAGCCAATAAGAACATGCCATCTACCACCCCTCTGACACTGGGCCCACATCACACTCACATAAGAAAATCTGATGGCCGTCGCAAAAGTGCTAAGGATAAACACCATGCAACTTCACTAGGTGAACAAGCGACGTCCACAGATCTTGTCTAAGCTTTAACCGTGCTGGAAGCATGAGAAGAGACAAACCGCCAAGCACTCAACGACTATGAGACTATGAAAAACTTAACCAGTAGCCAAGTCACCAGATGCTAGGGACTTAACCATCAAGATTTAGTGACAAGGAGAAAACCACAAGTGGCCAGGTCACCAGAAGAAGACTAACCGCTAGGCAGCCGAACACAATGAAGAGCTAGGACCACGCGGATAGGTGGCAAGCAGTCGCATGATCACATGTTAGAAAAGTCTATCATGTGGCCATGCGACAGCCAATCAGGAAGAGTTTTTGAAGGCTTGGGCCCACCTGTCATCGCACTTGCACACTTAAGGAAAGCCGGTAGAAAGGGAACTAGTGCGAGGTCGAAAACACACAATGTTTTCGGTGAAAGAGGATCGAAAACACACAAAATTTCTGACACGTCAATAGATAAGTGCACAAATTTGGAAGACAAAGGGTTGAAAATAATGTAGGTTATCAGTCAAAGATCAAAAATATCATGAATTTTTGAAAACATTATGGGTTTTCGACACTGTGGTAAATTTTGAAAACATTGCTTCCGGCGAACCTTGAAACTCGAATAACTTTCTAGGCCTTATGATTTAGGAGATGCAGTCTGGATTGAAGCAAGGGGACAACACAAGGAACATAGGGCATGGCACAAACCAGGAAACATCTGCAGGGAGGAGGCCATTTTCAAAGGATATTGCCATGACAGAAAAATGGCTTAACATGTGGTATTAAGGGAAGCACCCTTCATCAAGTGGTATCAGAGCGAGAGTTCCTGAGTGTCATGTAAATAGATTGCTGACTGTGAGGTAGTTTACACTAGGAATGTGGTTTAGGGTTTCAATGCTAAAGCTTGAAAATGCCTCCACGAAGACAACGTGGCAGAAGAGCTAGTGTTGTGACACCTAAGGTTAGAGCCCTACACAGACAAGTGCAAGGATTACAAGAAGAGATTTGTAGAGGAATGAATCTTAATGTTAGAGATAAAAGCGAGGATGAAGCTGAAGAAAAATGAAATTTTGATCAGGGAGGAGACGTCAAAATTTTGAATCAAGAGGCAGAAAGACTTTTTTGAGTCATTTCAAAGATCGAAAAAAGACCTAAGATTGAGGTTCCTACATTTTTACGAAACATCAACCCAGAAGATTTGATTGACTGCATCAATGAATTAGAAGAATATTTTGAGTATGAAGATATTGAGGATCTTGATCGGGTCAAGTTTGCGAAGGACGGACTAAAGGGTCATGCAAAGATCTGGTGGCAAGAGATTCAATTAGAGTGAAATAAAAGAGAAAAGGAGAAAATCACAAGATGGTATCAGACTGTGGATAAATTGAAGTGACAGTTCATTCCTATTGATTATGAGCTTGACCTGTACTAAAGAAAATGCAAGGTTTCAAGTAAGAAGGAAGATCTGTTCAGGAGTATACAGAGGAATTCTATCAAATCCTCATCAGAAAAGGTCATGTAGAAGCTTATAAGGAGAAAGTTGTCTGTTACCTTAATGGATTGAGGCCAAGCATTCAAGAGGAGTTGAATTTGGTCCAAATGAAAAATATTGAAGAGGCATACCAGTTTTCCCTAAAAGTAGAAGAAAAGCTGAACACAAATTTTGAGAGTCGACGAAGTGGAAGATGTTGTGGTGGAAGATCCGGTGGATGGTCATATGGAGGCTGAAATGAAGATCTGAAAAAGAAGGATAAGGCCAATAGAAATCAAAATCAGAGAGGTAACAATTTCAATCAGTTTCAGGATTAGCATAATAGAGATCAGAGAGGAAGAGGAGGCTTTCGTGGAACATGTTTTCACTATGGAGAAGAAGGTCATAGGGTATATGAATGTCCTCAAAACCAATGAAGGATAGATAGGAGAACTAAAGGCCAGGCTAGAGTTGCACATGTTGATGAAGATTCCACAACATCACATTTTGAAGATGTTGAAAGAGGAGAAACGCTGATTAACAAAAGTCCTGCTGAGTGGTGAGAATGAACCTGAGAAAAGGAGGAGCCTATTTCACACTAGGTGCAAGTGTGAGGATAAGTGTTGTGATGTGATTATCAATAGTGGAAGCATTGAGAAGTTGGTGTCAGAAGAGATGGTCACAAAGTTGAAGCTCAAGAGATAGAAATACCCACATCCATACTAAATTGCCTGGGTGAAGGATGACCACAAGGTCATGGTCAGTGAACAATGCCTAGTAAAGTTCAAGATTGGTGGATACCATGATGAGGTACTATGTGATATGATACATATGGATGCATGTCCTATGTTGTTGGATAGACCGTGGTAGTTTGACAAGCATTTTGTACATGATGGTCATGTGAATACCTATTCCCTAACAAAGGATGGAGTGTGACATAAGATAAAGCCATTGAAGGACACAGAAGAAAAGGTATGTGGTAATGCAAGAATAACTTTTGTTGATGGAGGAAATTTCTAGAGGGTATGAGGCATGAGCATATGTGTTTTTCTTTAATTCTAAAAGTTGGTAAAGAAGAAGTAGAAGATGTACCTATAGAAGTTGGGGATTTATTAAATGAGTTTCAGGATATTGTATCTGATAATGTGTCTGATGGATTACCACCACTAAGGAAGATCAGTCATCAGATGGATTTGATTCTAGGAGCCTGTTTTCTAAATAAAGCAACACAAAGAATGACACTAGCAGAAAGTGAAGAGTTGAACAGACAAGTACATGAGTTGTTATAGAAGGGGTTGATTTGGGAGATCCTGAGTCCATGTGTTGTACCAGTAGTATTAGCACCAAAGAAGAATGGAGAATGGAGGATGTGTATAGATTCTAGAGCTATCAACAAGATCACAATGAAGTACATATTTCCTTTGTCATGGATGGATGATATTATGGACTATTTCAGTGGAGCTATGTATTTCTCAAAGATAGATTTGAAGAGTGGATATCATCAGATTCAGATCAGAGAAGGAGATGAATGGAAGACTGCCTTCAAGATTGTAAGAATTTACAAATAGCAAATATTGAACCAAGGATCTAGAGGTTGAAGAAAAGCACAAGAGAGAAAATATGAATGCAAAGATGGATTGAATAGATCCAATGAATTAATCAATGCTCAATGAGTATGAAATGATTACATAATAGGCCTCCTTATATAGGAAAGGCGATATGAGAGAATGATAAGGAGCTGATAAGCTATCACCTATGCTAGGTGTAATCACATGTCCACCAAATGTGGATCATCCTCCAATATGCAATAAAGTATGTGCATTGGATTAGGATGATAATGTGATAAGAGCATGAAAGGTGGATCTCACACACAATGAGGTATGTGATGAAAACTATCACACCTAAATTGGAATGTCTCCTACACCATGTGCTTAATAGATGTGCACACTCCTAGGTGTCTCAATCACAAACTACTATGCAATGCATTAACCTAAGTAAGATTAAGTAAAGTGTAATTAGGAATAATTAATTACACCAACACCCCCCTTAAGTGAAAATTAGGGGAATGCACTTAAACTCACAATGCAAGATGGGTCTCAGCTATTAGGCCATGTTAGGTACCCATGTACAAGATACATGAAATGCATAACTCTCATAAAGTGGACAAAGAGGGAAAAACTCATGGGAAAAACCCTCCCCCAAAAAGAGAAAATAAAACAAGATGCATGGATGGATGGAGTACTCAAGACCCCCCAAGAACTACATACATCATGTATATACAAAGAAGTATTCCCCCATAAGAAGGATAGTTGGAGACATGATATCCCCCCCATAATGTAGAAGCTCCCATGTTGATGAAGAGTACCTGCAAACAATAGTTCAACCAATGCTTACAAGAAACATGTCTCCCCTTGGGAAGAAAGAGATACATCAAATGATGAAGAAGCCAATCCATGTATAAATGGAAGGAGGAAGAAGATGTAGGTCTCCATGAAGAAATCTCTAAAGACTGATTAGGAATCTCTAAGCTCAAAGAATCTATCACATCATGTGACAAATCAAGTGAAGAAGGAGAAGAATCAAGTACGCCAATCTCCAAAGAAGGTGAAGAAGTATCCCCATCTATGATGAAACTATCATCAAGGGAAAGAGAAACCCCCTCATGTATGTATTACAAATTTGCATCATGAGAATCAACAAATTTTGAAGATGCATCCAAGTAGTCATCACATTCTACAAGATCTGAAACACTATAATCATCCTGCTGAATAGTAGAGCCCATGTCTGAAGAAGTAGGAGGTGGAGGAGTAGGTAGATCAACACTTGTCTCAACAACAAAATGATTCAAGTGCCCAAATCTATCCTCATAATTATCCCTTGGCAAAGGGATGGGTACATCATGAATATCATCATCATTATCAACAAAATTAGAAAAAGAATACAAGCAGGATGTATGATCAACAACTCCCATAGCTATGACATCTCTAGTCTCCATGTCCCTAATGTAGACATAATCAGGAGTGAACTCAACAATTTTACCTTGTGCCCCATGTGTGATTTGGTAAGTAGAAATAAGATTAGTGGTCAAGGATGGTACACAAAGAACATCATTGAATGTCCCCTCTCCCATAGGAATAGAACCTTTCCCACAAACTCTCATGAATGTGTTGTTACCCATCAAAATATTAGGAGAATTACAAGGCTCAATAGAAGAAAACATATCCATAGAAGATGCCATATGATGTGATGCACCTCAATCAAGAAGCCATTTACCTTGCTGAGGATGTGTGGAAGCCATGAGTTCTTGTCCTTTAACTTTGTCTTTGGATGATGATGAAGATGCAGAAGCTGCCAAATGTGTAGAAGAAGGAGCAACCACTGATGAGGGAAACTTAATATTATGTTTCTGAATAATGTGAGTTAACTCATCAATCTTCTTTTGAAAACACTTATGCTCATCATGTCCTAACTTTTGACAATATGCACATTTATCTCTCTTTCTTCTAGATGATTCCTCTCTTGAAGAGGACTTGGATTCAGTACTTTTTGGTGAAGAAGATTCATTACCTTTTTCATGAGGCTTAGGATCCTTATTATGTTTCTTTCATTTTCCATTAGAAGCCATTGAAGTATACTCACTTGTAATCAATGCTTGATGTGTGGGAGGCTTCAACTGACCCATGTGTGCCAACTTTGCTTGCTCCCTTGTGAGCTGCGCTGCAAATTCATCAAGAGAGGGCAATTTGTATGAACTACCAAGAGCATCCATAGTAGCATAGAATGTAGAAACAAAGATAGAATATTCAGGACCTAGCTTGGAAAGAATAGAAAAGATCAATTGTTCATCCCCTTTAACAATGCCACATGAAGAAAGCTCCAATCTAATAGTATTGAACTTAGAGAAAAAATCTTGAATTTTGTCAAAATCCCTAGGATTGAGACCTATGAGGTCATTCTCTAATCTGAATTTTCTCATTCTACTAGGTTTACCAAAGAGTCCTTCCAATGTGATCTAAGCATCATGAGGATTTGTGCAAGATTCAATATGAAAGAGCATGTCGCGAGAGATGGATGATCTAAGAGAGCCAAGTGCTTTATCCTTTTGATCAAACCACTTTCACCTTTCTACAACACTTGTTTGATGTTCTTGATCTTTCCCAAGAGTCATTCTAAGCAATCCAAGACTCAACAAATGATCACTTAAAGATACTTTCCATTCATGGTAGTTATATGGAGTGAGGATTTTAACCTTTGAAATATCCATATTTTGACCAAATAATGATTGATAACTACTGATAACTTCTTCAAATGACTGATGCAAATCAGAAAATTGAAATCCAAGGATTAACCAAGTGCAATTATAGCTCCAAAATAGTCTATTGTTGAAAGTGATATCTCTACCCAAAATCACTCAAATCTTATTGCAGATCTAGAAAGTAGATGAAAAATCATGCACTTACAAAAAAAATTTCACCTCAAAATGTTACCGTATGTGCCCAAACGAAGCCCTGGAAGTTGTAGAAATCAGGAATAGATAGGAATAGTCAACAAAATCTAAATTTTTTGAAAAATGAGGCCACCAAAATAAAAAATCAACACCACCACTGGAAAGTTCAGGAAATTTTACCCAATTTCAAAAAAAATTGCACCCGATTTGGAGCCCGGATGACCAAGTTATGGCCCTCTGAAGTTGGACTACAAAAACCAAAATGCAAATGGTGAAGGCAAAGATTTTTCAAACCCTAATGATGTCATAAATTTACTGGGTTAAATTTGATGATCAAATGGTCATCAAAAAAGGTTAGTTTCACCCTGCGATGACGGCTAGAAAGATGTCAAATTTAATCAGAGGGAAAGATGATGTCAGTAAAAAAATAAAGCCCCTGCTGACGTGTCTGGTGACTAGATCATCTATACTGCTCTGTACGGTGATGGCATGTTGATGATGTGGCAATGTGACAAGGATGTCATGCCACATGGCATGGTTCAATTTATCAGTGGCTATTTGTGGTGGCGGGATCAGCGCTGCCAGTTGGCAGCCGCGTGGCATCCGTGGGTTGAGGTGGCCGCTGTCGGATCAGTGGAGGTGGCACTTCTATGTCTACTGCATGGTGCTAAGTTATCCGTCTGCATGTCTCACATGGGCTTCAGCATCGCAGTGATGGCACAGAGGTGGTGTCGCAGAGGTGGGCAGCATGACAAAGGCTGAGACCAGTGTTGCAGCGGTGGGTGGCAGAGAGGAGCGGCGGGGCCGAGTGCAAGAGGCTGCTCGGGTGCAGCACTGAGGAGAGTGGGGAGCTGTTGAGAGCACCCCTGGAGAGGAGACTTGGCTGGCCATGGAGGTGACTTGGGTGGTGGCAGGATTTGAGAGAGCGGTGGGGCTGTCCAAAGGGATTAGTACCACATGGATCATGCGAAAGGCTTTAGAGCCTTTTAAATATGTAAACACCCGTGCCTTAAAACAAAGAGTGATGTGGGCTCGGTCTATAGCTTGACTTTGATGTGAAACCTACATGGTAAGTGGTAGAATATTCTATGTCAGAGAGGGCAGATCGGGCCGTACGACTTGATTTGCAAAAAAAATTTGCCTTGGATTGGACTTTCACCGAATATGGGCGAGTTTATAGTCAATTTTAATCAAAACAACCTCCCGGACATAATGGTGAGGTCAGATCTACTCCAAGACACCTCTATCATATGCTGGTTACTAGATCTGAGATTTGGACCTTCAAAGCTTGCATCGAGATCTCTTCAAATCAGCTAATCAAAAACACTCCAATGGCTTTGATACCATGTAAGAATTTGCAAATAGCAAATATTGAACCAAGGATCTAGATGTTGAAGAAAAGCATAAGAGAGAAAATATGAATGCAAGGATGGATTTAATAGATCCAATTAATTAATCAATGCTTAATGAGTATGAAATGATTACATAATAGGCCTCCTTATAAAGGAAAGGTGATATGAGAGAATGATAAGGAGCTGATAAGCTATCACCTATGCTAGGTGTAATCACATGTCCACTAAATGTGGATCATCCTCCAATATGCAATAAAGTATGTGCCTTGGATTAGGATGATAATGTAATAAGAGCACGAAAGGTGGATCTCACACACAATGAGGTATGTGATGACAACTATCACACCTAAAGTGGAATTTCTCCTACACCATGTGCTTAATAGATGTGCACACTCCTAGGTGTCTCAATCAAAAACTACTATGCAATGCATTAACCTAAGTAAGATTAAGTAAAGTATAATTAGGAATAATTAATTACACCAACAAAGATGAAGGAAGGACTATATGATTGGTTAGTCAAGTCTTTTGGGCTAACCAATGCAGCGAGCACTTTCATGTGGCTGATGAATGAGGTTCTGAAAGAATGTTTGGGTAAGTTTTTCATTGTTTACCTAGATGATATTTTGATCTTCAGTAAAAAATTAGAGGAGCATATAATCCATATTCGTAGGGTGTTTGAGAAGTTGAAAAAAGAGAAATTGTTGATTAATTTAAAAAAGTGTAGTTTTGTGAAAAATGAGTTAGTGTATCTAGGATTTTTAGTTTCAACAAAAGGTCTAAAAATGGACCCAAAGAAAGTGAAGGCTATCCTCGAATGGCCTACTCCAAGGAGTACAACTGAGTTAAGATCTTTTCATGTTTTGGCTAGATTTTACAGAAAGTTTATTAGAAGTTTTAACAGTATTTGTGGACCCTTGACTGAAACAATGAGAGGCGATAGGAAAGAGTTTAAGTGGACTACTGGGGCAGATAAGAGTTTTAAACTATTAAAACAAAAAGTTATAGAAAAACCTATTTTAGCACTTCTAGATTTTAATAAGGTGTTTCAAGTAGATTGTGATGCTAGTGGTATTGCAATAGGAGCTATTATGAGCCAAGAAGGTAAACCTGTTGCTTATTTCAGTGAGAAATTGAATGATGCCAAGAGAAAATATTTTTTTTATGGTCAGGAATTTTATGCTATAGTTCAGACATTGAAAAAGAGGAGACACTATCTGCTTCCTGAGGAGTTTGTTTTGTATACTGATCATCAAGCTTTGCAATATTTAAATAGTCAAGGAAAGTTGAATCAAAGGCATTTGAAATGGGTTGAGTTTTTGCAGAGTTATACATTTATTTTGAAACACAAGAGTGGAAATTCTAACAGGGTTGTAGATGCGCTTAGTAGAAGGTAACTATTTTTGAAAGAGATGCAGATTGAGGTGGTTAGGTTCAAGGAACTCAAGAGTTTGTATGCGGAGGATCCTGATTTTGGTGAAGCTTGGAAAGCTTGCACAAAACCTATTATTCTAGATAGAATGAAGTGGTTGGATTTCATCATCCAGGATGATATGCTATTCACAGGGAGTCAATTGTGCATTCCATGAAGTTCTATGAGGGAGAATATCATCAAGGAGAAGCATAGCAGAGGATTGGCTAGCTTTTTGGTCGAGATAAAACCCTTTCTTTGGCTAGTGAGAATTATTACTAGCCACAGTTGCAGAAAGATGTCAAGAAGTTTGTACAGAGATGAAGAGTATGTCATATGACAAAAGGAGTAGAGAAGAATATAGGGTTGTATCAGCCATTGCCTGTACCAGAGAAACCTTGGGAGGATATCCATATGGAATTTGTTCTTGGTTTGTCAAGGATGCAGTGGGGACATGATTCAATTTTTGTGGTGGTTGACAGATTTTTAAAGATGACACATTTTATTCCCTGTAAGAAGACTAATGATGTTTTTCATATAGCATAATTATTTTTCAAAGAAGTGGTGAGACTACATGGTTTTCCAAAGAGCATAGTTTCAGATCGAGAAACTAAGTTTGTTGGATATTGTTGGTGCACATTGTGGATGAAGTTAAGGACAAATTTGAAGGTTAGTTCATCACATCATCCACAAACTGATGGAAAAATAGATGTGGTGAATAGGAGTTTGGAGAATTTGCTGAGATGTTTGGTTGGAGATAAGCCAATGGGATGGATTTGATTTTACCATAGGTAGAATTTTCATATAATAATTATATCAATAGGAGCACTGGTAAATCACCATTCCAGATTGTGTATGGAAGTAGTCCCAAAAATGCATCTGAGTTGAGGAACATAGACAAAGGAGAAATAAGTAGTGTTGAAGCTGAGGACTTTGCAGAACATTTGAAGAACATCCATGAGGAGGTGAAGGAACATATTACCAAGATGAATGTGTAGTATAAGGCTAAGGCAAATGAGAAAAGGATGCATAAGGAATTTTAGGTTGGAGATGAAGTCATGGTTTATTTGCAAAAGGAGTGATTTCCAGTTGATATATATAACAGGTTGAAAATGAAGAAGTTTGGGCCATGTAAGATACTGAAGAAGCATGATTCAGGAAATTTATATGAAGTAGAATTTCCTACTGAGCTGAATATTTCACCATTATTTAACATTTCAAATTTGATAGAGTATCATGAAGGAGGTGTTGACAATAAGATCATAGAAGCACAGTCGAGTATTCCAGCAACTACTTCAGCTACCAAGGACATTGAGGATATACTGGATAGTCATGTTGGAAGAAGCACAAGGAATAGGACATATGAAGAATATCTAGTCAAATGGAAAGGATTACCTATTGAAGATTCATCATGGATGACAAGGGAGGAGGTTAACTGTCTTGTTTTTCCTCTTCACACCTGAGATGTGATAGGGTCACTTCTCAAATTACCCCTAGTGTCTAATGCAGGAGCATCCTAGGTGTAAGAGCAATCTTGTATCACCCAAAAATATTTCTAGTTTCTTTTCAATAAGGGCTATCTTGTATAAAGCTTCTATTTATGGAAACTTACTATTTTTAGTAAGTTGGTCATATGATCTTGGAATGTTCTGATTTCACAGGTGGAGGTTCATCTTAGTCATATTAGCCTACCACTTGAGTTTCATTACCACATCATCTGTATTAGTGAATTTATTCAAGTTTTTTGGGTACAAAATCTTTGAGCTCAATTTTGAAGGCCTTAGAGGCTCTGGATCACGATTGAACCCTGGCTGACTAGAGCTTGCATGAGTCAAGCACTGTAGGTCAGGTCGTGCCCTTCCTAAAAAGTGGTTATAATAAAAAAATAGATCTATGGTTAGAAAGTTATGGCCTCTAGAAGTTGGGGTACCTAAAACCATATTTTGTAATTATATGGAGCCGACCCAATGTATAATAAAATGAAAATAAAATAATTCTTAGGGAAGTCGGCCTTAAGGGCTAAATTTCTAGAACCTTCTCAAGAGGTGGAAATTTCCTATATAAGGAAGGCTCGTAGTGTTGTCTAAGGTAGTTCTGGGTAGATCTATGTAATAATTCAATGCTTTGTCCTACAAAATATTGTAAGGGAAAATTCCCATGTGGCTTTGCATATTATAATTCTAAAATTTGTAATTCCACATTTGTGCAGATAATAAGAAGCCCATTTTCTAATCTTGCAAATTGTTGTTGTTTATTTGTTTAGATGTTATGTGTTTTTGGTATTAAGGGGAGCACCTTTCATCAATATGCCTGAAGAAAAAGCTACTTGGGTATCTAAAGGAGATTTCAAGAAGTTAGGAATTGATCTTACACTTCTATCACCTCATGTGACTTGAGCTCTTTTCATCTGGGGAGAATGGTGCAGTAGAACCTAGGGGTTAAGTGACTTAAACCTTCAAATTTTGGTGAGTTTGATCCTATAAGGGTCAGGGTGTGAATAATTAATAGTTGAGATTCCAATAGGTGATTATTCTTGGTTGGTTGTGTTACATGGTCCAAGTTGGTAGAGTTATTCATGTGTTGGCCCAAAGTTTCCATGTAAGCCAAAAAGTGGCATAAAGTGAGGAATGACACCTAGAGTGTTATAGTGTATTATTTTTGTTGTAGGTATATTTAGAAGATTTATAAATATCATTTTGAATCCATATATTGGCTCCACACATTGAAAAGGGAAAATATGTAAAAGTTGCAAAAATTTGCTCGCACAAATTTTGCAACTTTTCAATGTTGCATGACAACATTTGGACATAATGTTGAAATATTCCCTAAAGTATTTATGGGTTGGAAAAATTGGTTGAAACATGGTGGGAGTACATATTTAAGGTCTCCTCCAGTATTGTATAGGGGTTGGAAACATTATGGAACAACTCTCAATAGTAAATGTATGACAATTTCCTGGTTCTTTTGATAATGTGAACTGTTTGTTACTAAAATTTGTGCTCAATGGATTGAGTTTCTTTAGTTTTCATGTTTTATAGTTAGGGTAGTTTATTTCCTTTTTTTATCATTTCTAGTGGTACTGTTTGGTTAAATTTTTTGTGTGCACATAAAATCCAATCCATGAATCCCTGTCACTTGACTAGATAGGGTGTGTACAGTTAAGATGGCTCTATCTTGAAATCTCATTGTGGCCATTTGACAAACCATGCACCCTTCAAAAAAGATTTTAATATCTGTCTGCATCATTGGTCATAAGTAGAACCTCTGAACAAGTTCAAGTGTTTTTCAATCACTTAATGTCTAGATAAACTCCCACTATGATTTTCCTTTACAATGCTTTCCCTCATTGAACATCTAGAGATGCAAAGTTGACTCCCTTTGAATAGTAAAACTTATTGAAAAAAAATCAAAGAAGTTTGGATGTGGTATCTATCTCCCATTTCCATGCATACCTGATGGGCTTCCTTGAAATCTTCATTATCTTGGTACATATCATTCAATGAATTTATCCTTATACTCTCCAATTGAATTTTCTTTATTGTCAAATTCCTTCTATTAAGGGAATCAGCCACCTTATTGGCTAGCCCATTCTTGTGCTTAGTGGTAAAAGTGAAAGATTTTATATAGTCCACCCACTTCATATGTCAGTGGTTTAACTTCTCCTTCCTATTCAAAAATCTCAAAGAATGATTATCAGTGTAAATTACAAATTTCTTGGGCGATAAATAATGTCTCCATTTTCTCATAGAATAAATAATTGCATACATTTCTATATCATACATTGAGTAATTTTGTTTCTTGCATCACATTCAATTGTGAAGACCTTGTAGAAGTATGGTAACACTAAGATGGGTTGATCTTCTACCCTCTTCTTCAAATATTGAGAAGAGTCATATACCTCACTAGTCCAAGAAAATTGACATTTTTTGCCCCCTTTTATGGTGTCAATCATAGGTGAACATACACCACTAAAGTTTTTAATAAATTTTAAGTAAAAGATTGCAAGGCCATGAAAGATCTTTACCTCACTTTTAGTTCTAGGTGTTGGGAAATCAAGAATTGCTTCCACCTTGGAGGGATCCATCTTGAGACTGCCCTTGGAGATCATAAAGCCAAGAAATATCAAATCTTCCTACAAGAAGACACACTTTTCCATATTTATCTTTATTTGTTCCTAATACAATCTTTTTAAGACCAAATTCAAATTCCTTAAATTTTCATCCTTATCCTTTCTAAAAATCAATATATCATCTAAATATACTACTAAAATATGATTTATGAAAGATCTAGGACTTCATTCATGAGCCTCATGAATGTACTAGGCACATTGGAAAGGCCAAATGGCATAACCAACCATTCATAAAGGCCTTCATTTGTTTTAAATTTTTTTTTCCATGCATCTCCCCCTCTAATTCTTATTTGGTGGTATCCACTCTTCAAATCCACCTTGGAATAGTACTTTTCCCCTCCTATGCAATCCAATAAATCCTCTATCCTTGGGATGGGCAACCTGTATATGATGGTAATCTTGTTTATGGCTCTAGAGTCCATACACAATCTCCATGTCCCTCCCTTCATTGGGGCCAAAACTGTAGGGACAACATGATGACTTATAGTCTTTTTTATGAAGCCTTTATCTGACAACTCTTGTATTTGTCTTGCAATCTCCTCATTCTGATCCAGTGTCATTTCATCGGCTGCATTTTTGGAAAATTTAGACCCATGTTTAAGGTCTATGAAATGGATAACATCTCTATGGGGTGGTAATGTTTCCAGTATACTTCCTACAACTATCTAGGTTTTTATTTGTCCAACAATTCCTTCACCTCCTTGAAACCTACATCTCTCTTTTGTATCTTGTTCTCAGTCTCCTTCTTTACCACTTCCTTGCGCTTCACTATGAGGGAAAAACATGGGGTATCCTTCTATTTGAGGGTCTTCATGAACTCCTTCTCATCCACTAGCACGACACTAGTTACTATGTGTTTATCCTTACCATCATTAGGGAGTGGGGTTAGAGTAACTCACACCATCCATAGTCATAGTATACACATTCTTTTTACCATCATGTTTTGCACTAACATCATATTCTTAGGGTCTCCCTAGAAGTAAGTGACAAGATTCCATCTCAGTCACATCACATAGTATTTTGTCCCTATATTCACCTAGTTGGAATTCTATCCAAACTTGTTCATTTATCAAGGCTTTTTGTTCCTTATTCAACTAGAAGACTTTGTAGGGATAAGGGTGCAAAATATTATTCAAACCAATCTTATTAACCATTTCTATAGATGCAAGATTATCTATTGATCCTAAATCTACTATAACCTTACAAACATTTTCACTTACCTTGCATGTGGTTTTGAAGAGAGATTTTCTCTTTGGAGGCTCCTTTGTGATTGGCACCTTCAAGAGAGTCCTTTTGAACCTTAGGCACTCCCCTTAATCTGGTCATGCAGGCCTTGAGTTTGATTGAATTCTCTGATCATCTTCTTCTTGGGCCAATGGATCCTTCATTCTCCCACTTGACTGGTTAACTTGATTGCAAGTACTAAAACATCTTCCAGTGAACATATTTGATCCCCTACCTCCAAATCTTCCTCTTCTATTGGACCTTCTTCCTCTAAAATTACCTCAGTGACTTGACTCTCCCTCTTGGTCCTCATTATTTGAATCTCCTTGTGGTATAGGAAATGTTCCTCTTCCACAAAATCTACCTCTTCCTCTGAAGTTCCCTCCTCTTCCTCTATTTTGGTTATCTCCCTTCCTCTTTTGTTTTTCTTCTATCCGCAATTTCATTTGGAAACACTTATGAACTGTCTTAGGATTGAAGAGACTAAGTTCATCCTGAATATTGTTTCTAAGGCCATTTAGATACCTTGCAAACTTTTTCTTCTCACTTTCAGGTACTCTTTCCTTGAGGGATATCTTGTGAAATTTCTTTGTGTATGTACTTACATCTAAGTCCTTTTATCTTATATTTTGTAACTTCCTATGCATCACTACCTCATAATCCTATGGTACAAATTTCTTATTTATCTTTGCAACCATTCTCTTCCATGAAGATATGGGATTTTTCTCCTCCATTCTCTCATTCTGCAAGAAGTTCCACCAACTAAGGATAGAACCTTTCATCTTTGACTTGGCAATTCTCACCCTCTAGTTCTTTGCCACTTCATCACATTCAAAGTGATTTTCCAGTGCTTCTAACCAATCCATAATCTCCTTTGGATTTAAATTCCTAGGGAACATTCGTAGGTTTTCCTTACCCTCCTTATTTCCTACCCTTTTAAGAGCTTCAATGAAGGGTCTCTGATCTGTGCGTACCCTCTCTATATCCTACAAAGGGCTCTCTTTTTCATCCTTATATCCTTCTTCTTCATAGTTTTCTCTATCCCTTCTATCTCCCTTTCTCTTAAGTATTTCTATCTCTTCTTGCATCTTTCTACTCTCCGCCATGTGCTCTCTCATTATATTTTCAAGCTCCACATTGGTGATCCTTGCAAGGATCTCTTCACCATCTCCTCCATCTTCCATTTTCCCAATCCTTTTCCCTAAGGATTCTTCTAGTGCTCTAATACCACCTAATGCAGAGTAGGAAACTAGAAGAATGACAATCCCAAATCTAGGACTTATCTAACCTTTGACTTTTCTCTTAAGTCAACATCTTGGGATCATGGAAATCTTGTATCTCGGTAGCTTGTTAGATGTGCTTGGTAACTAATTTGGAGTATTTGGTAGAGTATTCCTATTTTTTAACTGACAATCTTAATTGCTTCTCAATGGTGGGTTGTCTTTTCTTGGTGGTGCCTTTCACCGAGTGGCTTTTCCTTTCAGTGAGTGTCCTTGCCTTTCATAGAGTGGAGTGATAAGACTGAATCCTCCTTAATATACCTTAGATTGGTCCACTGACCAATTCTGAATAGTTTTTCTCAGAATCTACTTCACACTACACCAAACTGTCCTATTTGGCTAATAGCCCTAAGGACTCAGTTTCTTCCAACAAATTTGGGCTTTTCCAAGGTTCTTCCCCAAAAATATTATATTTTCAAATACCCTTTATGGTTCTTGGTCAAACTCTAAAAGTTCATATTCTTACTATGTTCCTGCACCCCCAAACACTCAACAAGGGACACCGACCTATTATGCCTAATTAGGACTAGTTTCCAAAGGAGGTCCTAAGAAATAGGTTCACAAAATCACCAAAACCACTTGGATATGATCTACTATCTCCACTTACACTATTTCCATCATTTATTTGATTCTTACCACTCTGTTGGTATCACTGCCTCTCAATTCTTCATAGTTCTAGACTAAACACATAGGCTTGTTTAACCTAGGGCTTGGTGGAAAAATCACCAACCTGTTCACCCTAATCCTCCCCTTCAGGATTCTTAAAGTACATCCCCCTAACTTGCATTCCACCAGGACTCATGGATTCAATGTTGATTTTTTTTCTCATGTATTTGGTTAACACCAGACCAGATATAGCTTTTATAGTAAACTTTCTTAGTTGGTTCATGGTTGAGCCCAAGAAAGTGCATTGGACAATGACAAAGCATATGCTACATTATTTGTAGTGTACAATTAAGTATGGGATAAGATATACTCAAGGTAAAGGAATCAATTTGATAGGCTATACTAACATAGATTGGGCTTGCAATATAGGGGCAAGAAAAGTACTCAAGGGTTTTGCTTCATTTTTAGATTAGGAGTTGTCTCTTGGTTTAGCAGGAAGTGGAATTTTGTAACTCTAAGTTCTACAAAATCAGAATACACAACAACCAACATGGTGACACATGAAGCTATATAGCTTTGGAAGTTTCTTGTAGCCTTGTTTGGTTAGAGGGTTAACAATACTATGATAGATTGTGACAATCAAATTTGTATTAAATTATCAAAGAATCTTGTGTTTCATGATAGGTCTAAACATATAGAAATTAGGTATCACTTCATCAAAGATTGTGTACAACATGGGATTGTTTGGCTATAGTATATACCTAAAAAGCAGTAGGTAGTAGACATTATAACTAAGGAAATAGGGAAGACAAAATTCATCTTCTTCAAAGATAAGTTGGGTGTTATCCAGAACAACTTCCTCTCTAAGAGGGAGTGTTAGTTGTGGTAGCTTAGACAACTATTGATCCATTTGCAAATAATTAGTAAATAATTATTTTCAAATTTTTTTTGTTAGAGTAGAGATAATTATTTAATTAATTAAATGGCTCTTTTAGGGACACCTAATAACTAATTTGGGTTTGTTAAGGTGTTAAATATCTCATCCATTGATTTAAATTAAATCTCGATTGCTGGTTTTCCAATGAGGGTAGTATAAAAGAGGGCCCTTGGACATTTGGAGAATAAAAACTTGAGAAGCATTCCCACTGTTAGAAAATAGTCTTGCAGTGATAACAAGAGCATGGTGATAGCATTGGGGATAGCAGTTGTGGGATCTTAGCGGGAGAAACTAGGAGATTATCAAAGCTCTACGACAAACAGGCAAGCATTTTTTTGTATCTCTTAATTTTCTAAAATTTAATATAATTCCTCATCTCCAGTACTGATTTTTTCTTCTAATTTTTCTAGTGACAATTTGGCCAAAAATATCACGTTCATTATGTTTCATATCTTGCATTTGTGTTATTATTTAATATTTGTTGAGAATTAAGTTTTTGTAGTTAAATAATTTTTATAAAATACAATATTAATAATCAATAAGCACAATAGAATTTTCACAACCAACTCATCATCAATGGGTAGAAGATCAATTATGGTAATGTTAAAAAATAAATTAAAAAAATGAGTGATTAGAAGAGTACTTGTAATAATCAAAAGAGTAATTGCAAAAGAGTGCTTTGAAATATATATATATATCCCCAACCGACCCTTTATTTTTATGTCCAATTATTTTGGCATGGGATGACTAGCATGGCTAAAAGTGATGGTATTGGATAAATCGTAAACTAAAATGTAAAATATATAAGAGAAGTTTGAAAAGAAAACCAAATGTCCCACTTGGTATGATATGTGTTTTAGTTGACGAACGTTGCCGAAAGTGACTGCCATGGGGTGACAAGCATGGATTATAAGCATCTTATGTCCACATGAGCTATAAGTACCTGCTTCATCCTTGCACTTCTGCTGTATCAGAATATTTGTTGGAATTCTTCTTCAAAAGCATGAAATGGCTAGTAGATTCCCATGTCCCCATCCAGACTGCAATTTAGTCTTCAAGAATGGTAGAGCTCTCAGAGGGCATATATGAATACATATCAGAGGTAAGAGAATTTTTATAGTCCAAAACAAACATTTTCTAAGTAGTGATATTCATTTTCATTTTATCCATGTCCATGAAGAAGAATCAGGTGTTTGGTCCTCTATTTTCTTTTGACACTGTACTAACCCAGTTTCTCACAAAGTTGGTGCTCCTCGATGATATTTTTTATGAAGCCTCTCATGCATCGAATGAGGCTATTTCAATGGGAGTGGATGCATAGGGGATCAAGAAATCTAAGCCTGGGATGCGACTGCTCAGACTTACCTTCATGATTGTTTATTTTAACTCTACATGTAGGTATCAAGACAAAGCAACCCATTTACCCCATGGCCTCTACCTTATTCCTTTGTACATATTCTTCCTTTTCCTCCCTCCCACCTTATTCTCACCCACTGCTCATCAGGAAGGATCCTAAGGGTGAAATTTCTAATTATATTATGAATAAGATATACTGAACTTATATAGAATTTGAATTTATCACCTCTTTTAGAAAGACAAATTTTACATTTGAAGGCCCGAAATTTACAGTTGCACTCATAAGATGGAGACTAAAATGGTTCTTCCACTTTATCTTTGGTGATTATGCCCGACTCAAATATTTTCTAGGTTGTATTTTCAAGACTATGTTGGCATGTGACTATGCCAGTAGACCATCATCTAACTAAGCAATTGTGCATTGACTACCTCCCACTAGTGATATCATAAGCTCATGCTCCCTATTACTATATGTTCTACTCCCTGTATAGATAGAAACACAGTGTTGGGGGAGGCTTCTATGAAGTTGATGTAGGAGCATCCTAGGATTCTTGGCAATCTTGTATCAACCAAAAATATGTTTGTCTTTGAAGGTAGATTTTTAGTTTTGATCTTGGTTTGGTGGAGTTCTTGCTCGGTTTGGGAGACTGGTTGCTTGATTTATATGGTTACTAGGGTGCTCAGTCTCTACAAAACACTTGGTGACTAAAGGGGTCGGTTCACTAGAGCTCAGCGATAACAGTGTTGCTCATTCATGCTTTGCGTGGTCAATCAATTGGTGCTCAGTTATTTCCTCTGTTTCTCAGTGTTCTTGCTTACCAAATGGATTGTTTGGATAGATCAGCTTGGCAGACTAGTGCATTTAATTTGTGTCACACTCCTCATGTTATGGATTGACTGTTGGACATTTTGGGACTTAGATCTGGCGTGTTGCATTCTTCTATGCAGATTTGGTGACCTTTGGTGCCATCTTTGAGAGTTTATTTATTTTGTAAGGCTATGTGAGAGCCGGCTGATGTTTTAGCATTTAATATTTGTTTGTAGGGGTTTTATTGTTTCATTAGCTGACTTGTGGCTAGGAATTAGTATTTATAGATTGCTTGGGTAGATGTTTAGGGCATTAGATGGTTGGAAGTAAGGTTAGTAGCCTATGAGCTTAGGAGCAAGAAGATTGCTTGGAAGTTTGAATACAAGTTTAGATCTTTCTTGGGTGCCTACTAGTGTGTTGTGTGTTACAAACCTGGACTAGCTGAATGCTGATGTTGGGGAAAAGATTTGGATCCTGCGAGATCTTGTAAACTATTACTTGCATTGTAATTGGTCATAATCGAGAAGACCTTATAGCCCAACACATTTCATGTAATTGGTAATTTGAGGAATAATGACTTCTACTTTGTTTCAGATCTGTTGTTTTTATTGTGTATTTCTGCTACAGATTGGTTTGGCTACAAGGTCAGTCAGTCCTTAATTGGATCCACCATCCTTGATTGCATGATGTGGTATCAGAGTGAGAGTTTGATCTTATTGAAGTAGAAGGTTGACCTAGCAAGGCTGATCTTGCAAAGTTGATCTTGTTGGCAAAAAGATTATGCACAATCTGGATTGCAGATCCAAAGCACTAAACTTGTGGAATTGTGCCCTAGTTGTTTGCAAGATTGCAGGTTGAGATCTGACTTGTTACTACTTGGAAATTGTCAGAAGGTGGTCGATGAGGGTTTTTTGTAGAGGGTTTCTCTTATCTTTAAGGATGCCTCCAAGGAGAAATCGTGAGATCTTTGAAGAAGAGGAAGCTATTGGAGAATTTAGTCTTGATGATTTTAGGGCTTTTTAGAAACAAGTGTAAGATCTGCAAGAAGAATTGATAAAGAAGAAGCCTACCTTGAAAGATGATAGTGATGATGAATCTGAGGAAGATTATTTTGAAGAAGCTAGAGATTATGAGGAGAATCAAATTCTAAAAGATATGTCTAAGATTGGGAAAAGACCTAAGATTGAAGTTTCTACATTTGTTGGAAGCCTTAGGCCAGAAGAATTGATTGATTGGATCAATGATATTGATGAATACTTTGACCATGAAGAAATAGAAGATCCTGATAGGGTTAGATTTGCAAAGACTAAGTTGAAAGGTCATGAAAATATCTAGTGGAGAGAAGTTCAATTGGAAAGAGGTAGAAGAGGAAAAGAGAAGATCACTAAGTGGAACCGAATGGTGGACAAGTTGTAGAAGAAATTCATTCTGATGGATTATGATTTGGAAATGTTTAAGAAGATGCAAGCTTTGAAACAGACTAACAAATCTGTACAGGACTATACCGAGGAGTTTTATAGAATCCTGATTAGGACTAGTCATTCCGAAGCTGATAGAAAGAAGGTTGCTAGCTATGTCTATGGTTTGAGACCTAGTATTCAAGAAGAGTTACTATGTGGATGACAAAAATCAGTGATGCTTATCAAATGGAATTTAAGATTGAAGAGAAGTTGAATAAGAAGTATGAAGGAAAATAGAACAATAGGAACCGAGGCGGTAAAATTGGTGAAGCAGTTGTTGAGGGTAATGTGACAGAGAATCCTAAGTCTAATGTGGGATCTAGCAGTGGTCAAGTTACTAGGAATACTAGATAGAGAGGAAGGTGGAAGAATGAGTTCACTAGCACTTGTTATAACTATGGTGAAGCCGGTCATAGAAGTTGGCAGTGTCCTAAGAAAAGAGTTGCATTATTTCTTGAAGAAGACATTTAGAATGTTCCAGAGAAAGGTGAATGTCTTGTCACTAGTAGATTAGCTACATGTGTTCATGAACCAGTGCAAAGAAGGAATTTGTTTAGAACCAGAAGTAAGTGCATGGATAAGGTATGTAATGTCATAGTGGATAGTGGCAGTTCTGAGAACTTTATTTCAGATGAAATGGTTAGTAAGTTAAATTTGGAAAGAAGGGAGCATCCTAATCCTTATCAGATTAGTTGGATACAAGATGTTTCTAAGGTTAGAGTTGATGAACAATGCTTGGTCAAGTTTCAGATTAGATCTTACCATGATGAGATATTGTGTGATATAATGCCTATGGATTCTTGTCACCTGTTGCTCGATAGACCTTGGCAGTTTGCCAGGAATGTTTTATTTGATGGTCATGCTAATACCTATGTGGTTAGGCATGAAGGAGCTCAGAATAAGCTGATACCTTTACAGGAGATAGGGGTTAAGGGATGTGGAGTTATCAGGTGTTTTCCTTATGACAAACCTCAGGAGAAGAGGGTTGATGAACGTTAAGTCTAGTTTGAAGGAGGATGATATTTCTAAAGAGCTTGTGGAGATTAAGAGACAGATGGTTTTGATGGCAGAGATGGTACAATAGATGGTGACATTTGTGAGATAGAAAGATGCAAATGATATTGAGTTGGTTGAGGAGTTTGGAGAGGATGAACCTTACCGAGGCACTGAGGTGATCGGTTGTCGTCAGAGTCAGTTGCTATCAATTACCGACCAGAGGGGTAAACAAAGTGGAAGATAGAAGGACTTTCTACATGACACAGTGAATAAAGTGAAGACTACTTGGGATGAAGGACAAGAAGAGATGTGGGTGAAGAACAGATTCGGCATACCTATTCTGATTCCCTTGAGGCATTCCTAATTTCCTTATGAGAAAATATTTCATACCTAGGGTGTCTAATGCAGGAGCATCCTAGGATTCTTGGCTATCCTATATCAACCAAAAATATGTTTGTCGTTAAAGGTTGATTGTTAGTTTTGATCTTGGTTTGGTGAAGTTCTTTCTCAGTTTGGGAGACTGGATGCTCGATTTATATGGTTACCGGGGTGCTCGGTCTCTAGAGAATGCTCGATGACTAAAGGCAATCAGTTCACTAGCACTCGGCGATAACAGTGTTTCTCGATCATGCTTGGCATGGTCGGCCAACTGGTGCTTGGTTATTTCCTCTATTGCTTGGTGTTCTTGCTTACCGACTGAATTGTTTGGATAGATCGGCTTGGCTGACTGGTGCATTTAATTTGGGTCACACTCCTCATGTTATTGATGAAGGATGCTCCCCTTAATACCACAAGCACATAACAGAAATAGAGAAACAACAACAATAATATGCAAGAACTAGAAAATTGGCTAATATTATCTCCACAAATGTGGAATTACAAACTTTCAGAATTACAATATGCAAAGCCACACGGGCATTCCCTTACAATATTCTGTAGGACAAAGCCTCGAATCAATACCCAGAACTACCCTAGACAACACTACGGGCCTTCTTTATATAGGCAATTTCCACCACCCGAGAAGGTTCTAGAAATTTAGCCCTTAGGGCCGACCAAACTTAGAATTATTTTATTTTACAATTTATTACATCAAAGTCGGCTCAAAATGAGTTTTGAAACCCAAACAGAAATTTTGAAGAAAAATTATTTTCTGCCATTTCAGGTGACCCAACTTCCGAAGACCATAAGTCATCGCCCGTTGACCTGATTGGCTATTATAACCCCATTCTGGAAATGCCACAAAGCGCTCTACAGGCTTGACTAGTGAAAAGTGCCCATCACCCAAATTTTCAACCTCATCCGAGGCCTCTAAAGCATTCAAAACTGAGTTCGAAGTTTTTGTACCCTGCTGCCAATACCGAAAATCTTCAATATCTTCAAAACTACGCCTGATCTAGCCATGAAACTTTGTTGGCAGGCTGATATGACTGAGATGAACCTCCATATGTAAAATCAGACATTCCAAGATCGTAAGACCAACTTACTAAAAATAGCAAGTTTCCACAAATAGCAACTCTGCACAAGATAGCCCTTATTGAATATAAAAATAGAAATATTTTTGGGTGATGCAAGATTGCTCTTACACCCAGGATGCTCCTGCATCAGACACCTGGGGTAATTTGAGAAGTGACCCTGTCACGATTTAGGTGTGCAGAGGAAAACCAAGATGGTTAACCTCCTCCTTTGTTAGCCATGATGAATCTTCAACAGGTCATCCTTTCCATTTGACCAAATACTCTTCATATGTCCTATTCCTTGTGCTTCTGCCAACACGACTGTCCAGTATGTCTTCAATCTCCTTGATATCTGAACTGGTTGCTGGAATACTCCACTATGCTACTGCAACCTCATCTTCAACACCTCCTTCGTGATACTCTGTCAAATCTGAAATGTTAAACACTAGTGAAATATTCAGCTCAGTAGGCAATCCTACCTCATATGCATTTCCTGAATCATGCTTCTTCAGTATCTTACATGGTCCAAACTTCTTCATTTTTAACATGTTATATGTACCAACTGGAAACTGCTCCTTCCGTAAATGAGCCATGACTTCATCCCCAACCTAAAATTCCTTATGCCTCCTTTTCTCATCTGCCTTAGTCTTATACTGCACATTCATCTTGGTAATATGCTTCCTCACCTCCTCATGGGTGTTCTTCAAATGTTCTACAAAATCCTCAGCTTTAGCACTACTTATTTCTCCTTTATCTATCTTTCTCAAGTCAGATGCATTTCTTGGGCTACTTCCATATACAATCTAGAATGGTGGTTTACCAGTGTTCTTGTTGACAGAATTATTGTATACAAATTCTGCCTGTGGTAAAATCAAATCCCATCTTGTTGGCTTATCTCCAACCAAACATCTCAACAGATTTCCCAAACTTCTATTCACCACCTCTGTCTGTCCATCAGTTTGTGGATGATGTGATGAACTGAACTTCAAATTTGTCTTCAACTTCTTCCACAATGTTCGCCAAAAATATCCAACAAACTTAGTATCTTGATCTGAAACTATGGTCTTTGGCAAACTATGTAATCTCGTCACTTCTCTGAAAAATAATTCTGCTACATGAACAACATCATTAGTCTTCTTACAGGGAATGAAATGTGCCATCTTCAAAAATCTGTCAACTGATACAAAAATTGAATCATGTCCCCGCTGTGTCCTTGGTAAACCAAGAACAAAGTCCATACTAATATCCTCTCAAGGCTTCTCTGGTATAGGTAATGGCTGATACAACCCTATATTCTGCTTCACTCCTTTCACCATCTGACATACTCTGCAACTCTGTACAAACTTCTTGACATCTTGCTGCAACTATGGCCAATAATAATTTTCACTAACCAAAGCAAGGGTTTTATCTTGACCAAAATGTCCAGCCAATCCTCCGCTATGCTTCTCCTTGATGAGATTCTCCCTCATAGAACTTTTTGGAATGCACAACTAACTCCCTCTGAATAGCATATCATCTTGGATGATAAAATCCAGCCATTTCATCCTGTCTAGAGTAACAGGTTCTTTACAAGCTTTCCAAGCTTCACGAAAATCAGGATCCTCTGGATACAAATTTTTGAGTCCCTTAAACCTAACCACTTCAATCTGCATCTCTGTCAGCAATAGTTGCCTTCTGCTAAGAGCATCCGCAACCCTATTAGACTTTCCACTCCTATGTTTCAAAACAAATGTATAACTCTGCAAAAACTCAACCCATTTCAAATGCCTCTGATTCAACTTTCCTTGACTATTCAAATATTGCAAAGCTTGATGATCAGTATACAAAACAAACTCCTTAGGAAGAAGATAGTATCTCCACTTCTTCAATGCCTAAACTATAGCATAAAATTTCTGATCATAAACAGAATATTTTCTCTTGGCATCATTTAACTTCTCACTGAAATAAGCAACATATTTACCTTCTTGGCTCATAACAGCTCCTATTGTAGTACCACTAGCATCACAATCTACTTGAAACACCTTATTAAAATCTAGAAGTGCTAAAATAACTTGTTCTGTAACTTTTTGTTTCAACAATTGAAAACTCTTTTTTGCCCCATTAGTCCACTTAAACTCTTTTCTATCCCCTCTCATTGTTTCAGTCAAGGGTCCACAAATACTGCTAAAATTTCTGATAAACTTTCTGTAAAAGCTAGCCAAACCATGAAAAGATCTTACCTCAGTAGCACTCCTTGGAGTAGGCCATTCAAGGATAGCCTGTACCTTCTCTGGGTCCATTTTTAGACCTTCTGCTGAAACTACAAATCCCAAATACACTAACTCTTTCTTCGTAAAAGCTAGCCAAACCATGAAAAGATCTTACCTCAGTAGCACTCCTTGGAGTAGGCCATTCAAGGATAGCCTGTACCTTCTCTGGGTCCATTTTTAGACCTTCTGCTGAAACTACAAATACCAAATACACTAACTCTTTCTTCACAAAACTGCACTTCTTCAAATTAATCAACAATTTCTCATCTCTCAACTTCTCAAACACCATATGGATATGCATCATATGTTCCTCCAATGTCTTGCTAAAAATCAAAATATCATCTAGGTAAACAATGACAAACTTACCCAAAAATTCTTTCAGGACCTCGTTCATGAGCCGCATGAAAGTGCTCAGTGCATTGGTTAGCCCAAAAGGCATGGCTAACCACTCATATAGTCCTTCTTTTTTCTTGAAGGTAGTCTTCCATTCATCTCCTTCTCTAATCCGAATCTGGTGATATCCACTCTTCAAATCTATCTTTGAGAAATACACAGCCCCACTCAAACAATCCATAATATCATCCATTCGTGGCAATGGAAACATATACTTGATTGTGATCTTGTTTATTGCTCTAGAATTTGTACACATCCTCCACTCTCCATTCTTCTTTGGTGCTAATACCACTAGTACAGCATAGGGACTCAGACTCTCTCAAATCAACCCCTTCTGCAATAACTCATGTACTTGTCTGTTCAAATCTTCACTTTCTGCTGGTGTCATTCTGTGTGCTGCCTTGTTTGGCAAACTGGCTCCTGGAATCAAATCCATCTGATGACTAATCTTCCTTACCGGTGGTAATCCATCAGGTACATTATCAGATACAATATCCTAAAACTTATTCAACAAATTTGCAACCTCTATAGGTACATTCTCTACTTCTTCTTTACCAACTTTTGGAATTAAAGAAAAACACACATGCTCATCCCTCATACCATCTAGGAATTTTCTTCCATCAACAAATGTTATTCTTGCATTACCACATACTTTTTTTTTTGGCTCCTTCAATGGCTTTAGCTTATGTCACACTCCATCCTTTATTAGGGAATAGGTATTCGCATGACCATCGTGTACAGCACATCTGTCAAACTACCACTGTCTACCCAACAACATATGACATGCATCCATAGAGATGATATCACATAGTACCTCATCTTGGTACCCATCGATCTTGAACTTTACCAGGCACTATTCACTGACCATGACCTTGTGGTTATCTTGCACCTAGGCAATCTGATATGGATGTGGGTGTTTATATCTCTTGAGCTTCAACTTTGTCACCATCTCTTCTGACACCAAATTGTCAGTGCTTCCACTATCAATAATCACATCACAATATTTACCCTCACACTTGCATCTAGTGCAAAATAGGCTCCTCGTTTGTTCAGGTTCATTCTCACCACTCAGCAAGACTCTTCTGTTAATTAGCATTTCTCCTCTTTCAGCATCTTCAGAATTTGATGATCTAGCATCTTCATCTACATGTGCAACTCTGGCCTGGCCTTCATTTCTCCTGTCTATTCTGCCTTGGCGCTGAGGACATTCAAATGCCCTATGACCTTCTTCTCCACAGTGAAAACATGTTCCACAGAAGCCTCCTCTTCTAGATCCTTGTCCTCTTCCTCTTCCTCTCTAATCTCTATTACTCTGATCCTGGAAATGATTGAAATTATTTCCTCTTTGATTCTAACTGCTACTGGCCTCATCCTTCTTTTTTGGATCTTCATTTTGGCCACCATATGACCATCCACTAGATCTTCCACTATGACCTCTTCCATTTTGTCTGCTCTCAAACTTCTTGTTCATCTTTTCTTCTACTTTTAAGGCAAACTGGTATGCCTCCTCAATATTGTTCATTTGAACCAGATTCAACTCCTGAATGCTTGACCTTAACCCATTAAGGTATCGGGCAACTTTCTCCTTATCAGCTTCTACATGGCCTGTTCTGATGAGGAGTCGATAAAACTCCTCTGTATACTCCTGAACAGATCTTCCTGCTTACTTCAAAATTTGCATTTTCTTTAGTAGGTCAAGCTCATAATCAACAAGAATGAACTATCACTTCAATTTATCCACCATCTGATCCCATCTTGTGATTTTATCTTTCCCTCTTCTATTTCGCTCCAATTGAATTTCTTGCCACTAGATCTTCGCATGACCTTTCAATTTGGCCTTCGCAAATTTGACCCTATCAGGATCCTCAACATCTTCATACTCAAAATATTCCTCACATTCATTGATCCAATTGATCAATTCCTCTAGGTTAAGATTTCTAGAAAATGTAGGAACCTCAATCTTAGGTCTTTTCCCAATCTTGGAAATTGCCCGAAAAAGTCTTTTTTCCTCCTGGTTCACAATTTTAGTTTCTCCTTCTTGATATTCTTCTTCGGCTTGATCCTCGCTTTCATCTCTAACATTAAGATTCATTCCTTTGTGAATCTCTTCTTGCAATACTCACACTTGTCTCTGCAGGTCTCTAACCTCAGGTGTCATAGCACCAGCTCTTCCGCCATGTTCTCTTTGTGGAGGCATTTTCATGATGCATGCTGAAACCCTAACCACGGTCCTGGTGCAAACTGCCTCACAGTCGGTGATCTATTTACACACTCAAGAACTCTTTATCTGATACCACTTGATGAAAGATGCTCCCCTTAATACCACATGCACATAACATAACTAGAGAAACAACAACAATAATATGCAAGAACTAGAAAATTGGCTTCTTATTATCTCCACAAATGTGGAATTACAAACTTTTAGAATTACAATATGCAAAGCCACATGGGCATTCCCTTACAATATTCTGTAGGACAAAGCCTCGAATCAATACCTAGATCTACTACCCAGAACTGCCCTAGACAACACTACGGGCCTTCTTTATATAGGAAATTTCCACCACCCAAGAAGGTTCTAGAAATTTAGCCCTTAGGGCTGACCAAACTTAGAATTATTTTATTTTACAATTTATTACATCAAAGTTGGCTCAAAATAATTTTTGAAACCCAAACAGAAATTTTGAATAAAAATTATTTTTCGCCATTTCAGGTGACCCAACTTCCAAAGACCATAAGTCATCGCCCGTTGACCCGATTGGATATTATAACCCCATTCTGGAAATGCCACGAAGTGCTCTACAGGCTTGACCCATGCAAAGTGCCCATCACCCAAATTTTCAACCTCATCCGGGGCCTCTAAAGCCTTCAAAACTGAGTTCAAAGTTTCTGTACCCTACTGCCAATATCGAAAATCTTCAATATCTTCAAAACTATGCCTGATCTAGCCATGAAACTTTGCTGGCAGGCTCATATGACTGAGATGAACCTCCATACGTAAAATTGGACATTCTGAGATCGTAAGACCAACTTACTAAAAATAGCAAGTTTCCACAAATAGTAACTCTGCACAAGATAGCCCTTATTGAATACAAAAACAGAAATATTTTTGGGTGATGCAAGATTGCTCTTACACCCAGGATGCTCCTGTATCAGTTATGGATTGACCATTGGACATGTGGGGACCTAGATCTAGCATGTTTCATTCTTCTATGTGGATTTGGTGACCATTGGGGCCATCTTTGAGAGTTTATTTATTTTGTAAGGCTATGTGAGAGCTAACTGATAGTTTATCATTTAATATTTGTTTGTAGGGGTTTCATTGTTTCATCAGCTGGCTTGTGGCTGGGAATTAATATTTATAGGTTGCTTGGGTAGATGTTTAGGGAATCAAATGGTTGGAAGGAAGGTTAGTAGCATACGAGCTTAGGAGTAGGAAGATTGCTTGGAAGTTTGAATATAAGTTTAGATCTTTCCTGGGTGCCTACCAGTGTGTTGTGTGTTACAGACCTAGACTAGCTGAATGCTTGGGGAAAAGATTTGGATGCTGTGAGATCTTGTAAAATTTTACTTGCATTATAATTGGCCATAACTGGGAAGGCCTTACAGCCTAGCACAATGCATTTAATTGATAATTTGATGAATACAAACTTTTACTTTGTTTTAGATCTATTGTTGTTATTATGTATTTTTGTTGCATATTGGTTTGGCTACAAGGTCGATCAGTCCTTAATTGGATCCACCAGTCTTGACTGCATCAGAAGTCTAGCTCCCTCTTATTGTTTATGTATGGCAAAGTCCAACTATACAGTAACAAGGAGCATGATCTTATGAGATCAGAGTGAGAAGCCAATAGAAGCTTGAAGGATCGCTCAACTGAATCAAGGGCAACAAAGCTCAAGTATGGTTACTATTAGAAGCATAGGCTTAGGTGGTGAGAGTTCGTAGAGTATGGAGCAATAGGTGTAGCAATAGATGCATCAAGAAGAGATAGAGGTTTATATTTAATACTCTACCATTAGAAGTAGGAATCGTGAGGTTGACTAGATACATAGGAATACTCAAGCATTTGTGGGAGCTCCTAACATGAGTATGAGACAACAAAGAAAACCAACCAAGTTTAATGAATATGTGGCATTAGTCAGCCAGTTGGTAGATAGTGATCCTTCCAGATACCAAGAGGTCGCACAACATCAAGTGTGGCAAGATGCAATGGTTGAGCAATATACCTCAATAATACAAAATGATGTGTGGGAGCTTGTGCCTAGACCAACAGATAGGGCTATAGTTGGATCACCTTGGATCTATAAGATCAAGCACGTGGTAGATGGTAGGATTGAGAAATACAAGGCAAGGTTCATGGTAAAGGGGTTCTCTAAGAAGGAGGGAATAGACTATGAGGATACATTTGCTCCAGTGGCTAGGTATACTTATATATGACCTATGATCTCATTTACAACATAGATGGGATGGAAGATCCATAAAATGGATGTCAAGATAACATTCCTAAATGGTGATTTGAAAGAGTATGTATACATAGAACAACCAAAAGGCTTTATAGCACATAGTCAAGAGACACATGTGTGAATATTGAAGAGATACTTGTATGAGCTCAAGAAGGCTCCCAAGGCATGGTATGAGCACATTGATTCATACTTACAAGGGATAGGATTTGTGAAGAGTGAGGCATATGCTAACCTCTACTACTTGGTAGTTGGGGGTGATATTCTTATTCTTGTTCTATATGTAGATGACTTGTTTCTAATAGGTTCACTAGGGCTCATAGAGGAGTGAAAAAGGGACCTTGAAACTGAGTTCAAGATGAAGAATTTGAGACTTATGCACTTCTTTCTAGGCATGGAAGTCTGACAGATCAATGAAGATATTTTCCTTGGAAAAGAGAAATATTTCATCAAAATCTTGAAGAGGATCAGGATGGAGGATTGCAAAGCCATGTCTAAACCTATGATTACATATTGGAAGAAGGTAGACACATCCAGGGAGAAGGATGCAAATCCCACCTTATATAGGTAGTTGATTGGTTTTTTCATTTATTTGGTCAACACTAGACCAGATATAGCTTTTGTAGTAAACTCTCTTAGTTAGTTCATGGTTGAGCCCAAGAGAGTGTATTAGAAAGTGACAAAGCTTGTGCTACATTATTTGCATGGTACAATTGAGTATGGGATTAGATATTCTCAAGGTGAAGGAATCAAGTTGATAGGCTATAGTGATGCAGATTGGGCTGGCAGTACATGGGACAACAAAAGTGATTCAGGGTGTTGCTTCAGTTTGCGTTTAGGAGTTATCTCTTGGTTTAGCAGGAAGCAGAAGTCTATGACTCTAAGTTCTACAGAATCAAAATACATAGCAATCAACATGGTGACACATGAAGCTATATGGATTTAGAAGTTTCTTGTAGCCTTGTTTCGTCAGAGGGTTGATATTACTATGATACATTGTGATAATCAAATTTCTATTAAATTATCTAAGAATTTCATGTTTCATGATAGGTCTAACATATAGACATGAGGTATCACTTCATCAGGGATTGTATACAATAGGGGATTTTTCAGCTATAGTATATACCTACAAAGAAGTAGGTAGCAGACATTCTAACTAAGGTATTAGGGAAAGAAAAATTCATCTTCTTCAGAGATAACTTGGGTGTTATGCAGAACAACTTCCTCACTAATAGGGAGTATTGGTTGTGGTAGCTTGGACAACTATTGATCCATTTGCAAATAATTAGTAAATAATTATTTTCCACACAAATTTATTTTTGATTAAGGTAACAATAGGTTTTGAAGGGACCCCGAAACCCTTTAACAAAAAAAAATTAATGTAGAACATTAAAAGCTCCCAAAATGAAATAGACCGGCCAAAACAAAAGGCAAGAAGCCCTTACAACAAACCACGAACACTACAAAATAAATCCATGAGAAATAGTAGTCCAAAGAAGATAGTGACAAACGCTATCCATTAGTCCCCTTTTTAAGGGATCGAAGGGTCATGTCAAAAGAAGAGAAGGATCTGTTAGATTGTTTACCTTTGATAGTGATCCAACCATCTTCGACTCTTGTAGCCTCATCCTAATAGCACAATGAATTCAAGATAGAAGAACCAACACCCATCAAAGGTGTTAGACTTACTAGCATGACTTTTGACATAGGGCTAGAATTAATCCCAGCAAGTGGGATAGGAACTCCAAAACCCTCAGTAGCCAACACACTAGCAGAGCTAACAGAAACAACAACCACATAACCACCAGCAGAGATCCTGACATCAGCCAACAAAGGAAGAGTATGTCCATAATCAACAGGATGATTACAAAAAACATCATTAGCAATCACAATATGATCAACAAGAGGCAAAATAGGGCGTAATCCATCTACCTCAATAATAG